>JAMZEH010000080.1:12937500-13265000 GCA_024699665.1 Ostrea denselamellosa
CATAGGCCTAAATTTTGCAGCCCTTCACCGGTAATGGTGACGTCTCCATATGAGTGAAATATTCTCGAGCGGGACGTTAAGCAATATATACTCAATCAATCAATCAATCAAATATATTGGAGACATCCTGATTGACATGGGTGAAATATGCCGTACTCTGTATTATGGAATGATAACGTGTTATAAAGTTCCGTCGAGACACGAATGGAGTTTATTATTTTGTTTCGTGGATTTATCAGAAGAAAGAGAATCTTTGAATGTGAATGATACATACTTAAACTGCCCTTTGTTTATTCCATTCTGTCAGTATGTAGTTGGCAAATAATTTCACACGTTTTATTTATTTATTTATTTTGTTTTTCTTTTTACTTTATCGACATGGTAGCTACAAATATTTGCACGCACATGCAAGTATGCAAGAAAAGCTTTTTACGCATTTTCGGATCTGGGTCAGAATAGGTCCTCGGTACCCCTTGCGACGAAATGGGGCGGTCCTTCGGATGAGACCGCAAAAGCCGAGGTCCCGTGTCACAGCAGGTGTGGCACGTTAAAGATCCCTCCCTGCTCAAAGGCCCCAAGTGCCGAGCATAGGCCTAAATTTTGCAGCCCTTCACCGCAATGGTGACTTCTCCATATGAGTGAAAAATTCTTTAAAGGGACGTTAAATAACACACAATCAATCAATCAATCAATCAATAATTTTCGTCTAAATTATGTAAAAATTCAGAATGCTTTGCTATTGTACGATATATATTTTGTAATTTTGAGCAATGCATGATATTTTAAAACTTAATTTTTTTCTTTATCATTCCCTAATACATTACAATTAGACATGTGCACTAGTCTTGTCCAAATGGAAAATCACTCAGGTGCAACACTCGCGTTTGCAGTATTTTCGGGTAACGTAGAAGAGACTGAACGAAATACGACAAATCAGATGAGCAAGGTGCACGTATTGCAGAATTCATGTCAGTTTTATGTGTTATTTTCATCATAAATATGATGTGTGGTTATGCTTGCTGTGTAGACTTATTGTTTTACTATTATCATAATAGTTATTTTTATTGTCATTATTAATTTTACAAAGGACAGTTGTAACATGGTTATTAGACTGTTGGCATTTTAATAAATAGTCTTCGACACATAAAACAAAAAACTAACAAACAAACAAAACAAACCAACCAAAAAAAAAAAACCAAAAAAAAAACCCAATAAAAATAAAGATTAAAAAAAAACTTATTACAGTTTGTGTTCTAAACAAGGGTGACGGTACATGAAGTCGTGTAGTTTGAAATGAACGACGTGATTGACGCATTACTATGGTGTTAACATTCTTTCTGTATTAGACAGTAACTCATCCCCCTCTTTATTCCCATTGCTGTACATGTGATTTATCAATCAACAAATGGCTTTGTAAGTGAATAACATGTCACAGAGTGATGCATCCATTAGAGAAAGGAATGATCGTTACATGTAAAACTTTCTCCAGGCTACCTACCAAACCTGGGGGATTCTTTGATGTGAAAACGAGATTAACATGTTCATTACAAATACAAAACTGCCTTAAATTGTGATTTTATGTTTTTTTCTCTCTCTTAGCTGTACAACTCTCTCTCTCTCTCTCTCTCTCTCTCTCTCTCTCTCTCTCTCTCTATATATATATATATATATAATTGAGAGAGGTTGATTTACACATTTTAAGATTTGAAAAAAAATCTTTTCAACCTAGAATATTGAGTTTCTGTTAGATTGCTTATTGCTCTCCGCCACACTCGACAATTTTTCAGTTATCTGGTGGCGTCCAGTTTTTATTGGTGGAGGATAGAACCCAAATACAATGTACCCGGAGAGAGACCACCGACCTCCCGAAAGTAAACTGGCAAACTTTTTCACATATATCGGCGCGAGCGAGAATCGAACCAGCGTTGACTAGAGGTGAAAGGTCTTTGTGATTTTGAGCGCAATGCTCTATCCACTCGCCCATGGAGGCCCCCGAGACTCTGTTAGAAACACATACCTATGATCCATGTATTGCAGTATTTTTTTTTTTTTTAAAGATTATATTTTTGATTCAGTGATTGCAATTTTATGTGGATTATGTAATGAAGAATTTATTATTATATTTGCATAATATTCCAAAGGTGATAGCAGCAAAGCGATATCTCGAGATTTCAAACTCAATCTAGATATATCAAAAAGAATGATTAAACACGCACTTTTTATTAAAAAGATCGATAAAATTTGTAAGCACGACACAGGAGTGATATAGGGATCTGTTAACAAATGGCCTCTTACAACGTGGGTCTCACTACAAACTGACCGTTACAAAACGACTTCTTTCTACAAAACAAGATCCGCTACCAAATGATTATTTACAAAAAAGGTTCCGATACTAAATTACCACTACAAAAATGATTCCATTACTAAATGACAACTACGAAAATGATTTCGCTTTCAAACAACAAATAGAAGATGAACTCCGCTACGGAATTACCGTTTTAAAAAAGAGCTCTGCTACTAAATGACCACTTACTAAAACAAAAGAGTTCCGCTAGCGAATTGCCGCTACAAAGGGAAAAACCGCGTGAAAGAAAATCAGGTTGGGTTCTGTCCTACCTACCTGTTTAGCTCCCCCCCCTCTCTCTCTCTCTCCAAATTTTATGTTATTTTATTTATCATGAACAATTGTCTTTTATCATAGCTGAAATTGTAATACATTGCTCAAATGTTGAAAGTTGGCATACTTTGAAGTATGAGAATCGATAGTTTAGGAGATGTATACAGCTCTCATTTGCGTCTTCTCTCTATGATGTCAATAGTCTAGTCTTTAATTTATCATAGGAAATGGTTTTGTAAAGTGTTGAAAAGTCATACGTTTTGATGTTTTTGATTCGAGACAAAAAATGATGATTTCAAATTTACTGATACTTCTTAAGAATTTATATTTTTAGAATTCACTCTTGATTTACACCACTTCTGGCATATGTTGTGGCACAGTACGTTTGAAGTTTCTCCTTGACAGGGGTTAATATTTTCATGAGGAGCAAAGATAGGTACTTGGTAGAACATTTACTGGATTCAGCAACGTATCTTTGTAAGGGTTTTTGTGAAGTTGAGGAATCCAGTATAAGTACGGTGACTCATATTCATTCATCCCATTGACTAGGATGTTTAAAACTGAAGTTTGATTTTGAAGAATTTTATCTTTGAGAGGGAAGTTGGAGTATAAGTAAGATTACCAAATGTGAAATTAATTCCAAGTTCGTTTAAAATACAGTTGTAATAATGAGCCTTACAAACCTTGACAATGTTGTTACCAGCTTTGTCTGCTGGAACCAAAACATATTCCTCATGTAACCTATCTAATTCTTATCACTTCTAGTTTACTAAACACAGAAGGATATATGGTACTTTTGTTTTGACATGTCTGATACGAAATTTGAAAATATTCCTCTTCTACTTTTCATCCATTTTGACATGGTATAATATTTTTTTATGTTTAACCAATTGTCTAGTATATTCTTCGACAGAATAATAATTAATAGCACTATACAAAGTAGTCTCTAATGATGATCTCTCTCTCTGTGTGTCTCTCTCTCTCTCTCGCCTCTGTCTCTCTCTGTGTCTCTCTCTCTCTCCCCTCTCTCTATCTCTCTCTATCCCCTCTCTCTGTGTCTCTCTCTCCTCTCTCTCTATCCTCTCTCTGTCTCTGTCTGTTTCTCTCTCTCTCTCTCACATAGCTATGACAGTTGCTCCTTTCAGGTGTTTGATATAAAAATGACACAAGACTAATTCACTACAGCCCTATGGTCATATACGTTCACACAGTAAACCATAAACGTAAAATTCAAAGTATACAACAATACGACAGTTAGTATAAATTCCACAGGCCTTGGGCTAGTGATACTTCTAACTCAGGTGAGCTATAAGGCCTATAGACCTCTTGCATCTGTTGTTGTACTCTCAAGACAAGCGTTTTAAAACTTTGGCCCAGGTATCTGAAGAATTCTTAAATCTTGTTCCCACTCTTTTTAAATCATTCTTACAGATCTTACAAACAACGTCACCCACACCATGCCGGCGTCCATTAACGCTTTTGATTTAACCTTTTATCTAAATCTCATCAACAGGTTGCCTCATTTGAAATTTGTGGTACCATTTTCTGATGTAACTTCAATGACCTTGTTATTCTGTCAGTGGAAACACGCTTTAGTCATTAGTGTTACATAATTCAAAAAATATATATCATATCTCAAATAATCAAGACAGTTGTCATATGGAATAGGTACTGGCATGACAAATGATCACAAAAGTCGCAGTTTCTATCAAAAAGCAAACAATAAAAAATTTAATATATATATATATATATATATTTATATATATAAATAACAGAATAACAAATTATATATATATATATATATATATATATATATAATTTGTAAAAAAAAAACAAACCAAAAACAAAACAAAAAACAAACAAAAAAAAAAACAAAAACAAAACAAAAAAAAAAACAAACCAAAAAACCCCCCAGTTTTTGATACAGCAAATATATCCAAGAATAAAAGTCAAGGACCACAAAACTCGAATTAATTAAATTCCACGGTTTTAGATTTTTAAACAGTGGAATGTAATCAATTCGAGTTTTGTGTTTCTTGACTTTTATTAATGGATATATTTTGTTTGTTTGTTTGTTTGTTTGTTTGTTTGTTTTACGTCCCGTCGAGAATTTTTCACTCATATTGAGACGTCACCAGCTGCAGGTGAAGTTCCACAAATTTAGACCTATGCTTAGTGCTCAGGGCCGTAGCAGTGAGGGTTCTTTAACGTGCCAACGCCTACCGTGACACGGGACCTCCGTTTTTAAGGTCATATCCGAAAGACCCGTGATTCTCACTTCTAATTGCCGAGCGTTTGGCGAAGGAGTAATCACTACCAATTTTTCGTCTTAGGTTTGACGCGACCATGGCATGAGCGAACGCTCTAACCACTGAGCTACCGCGACCGGTTAATTAATATATATATATATATATATATATATATATATATATATTTACTAGGATATTCGTTTGCTACATTTCTGAAAAATAATCTTCAATTCAGGCAGATATTTTTGTGTCAGAAATGAATCGACTTTAGCCATCACTTTTGTATGCCCCAGTGAAACATAATTTTCGTAACTTCTTTTTTAGAAGAGTTCTAATTTTTCTTTGTTCCGATATCCTGTATAAGACCAAAATTACCTTCCTGCCGACAATAGGGCTAAAAGTATTATATAAATGTAGCCTTAGGAGTTCAACAAGTATAGACAGCAGCATGCTACATTAAATTAGATCTATAATGGAAAATATTTATAAACATTCCATGTTTCTGTTCTGAAAATTGTCCGTGGTATACGTGTTACTCCATTGTGCGAGTTTTAAACTGCATTCATTAAATCAAACTTACCAAAATTAAAAATATTCCACAAATCACCCTGAGTCAGCATTGCTTTTTGGTGACAGTAAGTGATGTCACTAATTCTCACATCTATCTGATATTAATTTCCCAATGAAGTTTTAGATTTTACATCTCAGTTACACCATAAACTTTTTGAATATGAATAATTAATCTTCAAATGATATTTTGTCAAATGTTCAAAGTCATAATTTTATGAAAATTTTTAATAGAAAGTCGTGCACCATTACATGCTGTACGTTTTCTTCAAAAAAAAATGAAACATGAAATTGATACCTGATCATGAAAGACAACAGAATTTATTGACGACCTTGGAACATCATTTCCGTAGGTTGGGGGTCAATATTTGAAAAAAAAAAGATTTAAAATATGCATTGTAATATGACATTGGTGACTGATGATTGTTCATTTACATATAACAATATTTCTAAAGTGACTGAAAAATCTGCGAAATTTGATAATGATCCACGAACACTGAACATAATCTTCCGGGACTAATGCTGCTCTATAACGATGCAGAGAGCTTTCTCACGATCTTCCCACAAAGCACACACAAATTGATTACAAATTACATTATTTTAATATATCCGTACAATTCTGGATGAGCTTAACAAAAAATGTTGTTTGTGCACATACAAATGTATACGAAAGTTTCAAAACAAAATATTCCCACTCCTTGCCATTGCATATGGTCTTGTCCTTCAACGTACCTTTTTGGGGGGCCAAATCTCCATACCAAATTTCATGAAAGTTTATGTATCACGTACAAGTTATTTTTCAGTAAAAGAACTTAGAGGTACACGTTTTTGAGATGATAATACGGATATTATATTTATATTTACAATGGTTTTGCTTTCGATGTCTTTGCCAATTACAATGATAGTCTGAATGCGATGCAATTTGAACGATGCGCGTATGAATCTTGATAAATATAGCATAACCTTTTTAACAGCTGAGAACTGCGAAAGAAATGAAAGTTGAATGTAAATACAAGAAATAAATTTCAGTTTTGAAAATGCATGAGGGTATGAACTGCAACGCTTCACGCATACATATTCTTAACGATGAGCTAACGCTCGTCACTACTTACCATCCTTAAGGATCTCAACGATATTCTGGGGGGGGGGGACCCCACAAAAACATATATCCATTTTGTATGCCAATGTCTTTTCAAATAATCTTTAGACGCCCTAGAAACCTGAAGTTCATGGTATTAAGGGCTAGACTGTTCACCTAATGGAGGGTTCAAACCCTTCTCAGACACCAGATGTCACTTATGCATATATTGCTCAAATATTGCAAAATTTTGCAAATATTGGGAGAGCTTAAACAGTCCTGTCACGGATGGCAGTTACAAAATATTGAGAATTTGTTCCTCCAAAACTGATAACTGCATTTATCTCATCAGTTGCGATGCCTTCCAGAAATAATGCATAGGAAAAACAAACGGGACAACCTCCACCAGTCCTCTATCAAAATGAAGAAACAAATTGTGAGTGCAATGCTCCCTCGACATATTGCCAACTAATTTTGAACCAAACTAATTTGGGCGACAAAGCTGGGAGGCAATATAATATATTCATTGATATTTCACTGAGCAGTGATAGAAATTCAGTAATTTATTTGGGCTAAATTTTGTAGAAACATTTAAATAATAAGTTTTATTCTTAATCAACCTGACTACCTGAATACCTTGTCCAGCCTGTCACATCTCACCAGTCGCGAAGCACAGGTCTGATGAGTGTTAGGTAATTGGCATTATTATCAAGGATAAACCCTATAAAATTTGATCCTATGGTGGGGATCCGGGTTAGAGAATGTCTTCAGTACCCCTTAAGACACGGAGAAAAATCTGTTATTTAGAATGTTCAGGCAATAAGTGTGTGTGTGTGTGGGGGGGGGGGGGGGGCATTATAACGGGGGCAATATATCGAGGGAGCACTGTACACCATAGCTGCACATTTCTATGACAGTAATTACTTATGACAGGACTTGACAGTGATTTTTCACCTTGACCCGATTTGGTCAAAATACCAAAAGAAAGCAAACGGAAAAATTCTGGATGCACAGATTGACGTCCTTTGACCCTCAAGGTACTAACAAACCATGTGACTTCATCAGGATTCCCCGTTTAATGTTTTTTTCACGGTTTACTATAGATTACATACTAGTTTTCCAACGTTGAGCACGAGCTCTCCATGCTCTCATTGATTTTGCTCATCATCAGGCAACATTAAAACCCTTTTATTAGTATTCTTTGATTGAGATATAGTAATCAGTCTAATTCATCCTTCTGTTCAAGACTAGTGTACCTTATGATCCTTTGACAACTAATCCTCTGTTTCATGGGTCGGTCCACATTATTTGCTAATTTTCTTTTTCCTTTTGAGTCTACATGCCGTTTACAGTGCATAGATAAGAATAACTCGTTCTCCTTCAGATTATTATCACATCGCACGGTGTGGATTGGATCAGTGGACGCTTCCAAGACAACCAATTAAATTACATGTCAAAACAATAAACATGCAATTTGTAGTGTGAGTACGATTGTAAAACTAGCGCAGGTTTACAAGTAGTTCTTGCTTCCTTGGGGTTGGGGGTGGTGATGGCGGTGTACATTTACTTATAATCTTTAGCCATTTTGTGTAAAATGTTTTCATTTGTCCTGAAGAAGGAATGAGAATTGTCCCGAAAATTTGACTATATATATAGCCAAAACAATATATATATATATATATATATATATATATATATATATATATATATATATATAAACACTAAACACTTTTCTGAAATATTTTCCATAAGTGTTTGTTTTTAAACTTTGCTCCAACAAAGGAGACTTTATATATATATATATATATATATATATATATATATATATATATATATATTATGTTTGAGTATGCATGATCTGAATATGACATTGAAAATCCATGTACTGAACATAGGTAGTAAAAATGATTTAAAAGAAAAAGATATATACTTTGCTGATACAAAATTAGACTTGGAATCAATATCACGGGTTTAAAGTACTATTTCGTACTCACAGGCGCATCACGTTGCAGAGAATATTGTTCCTCCAAAAAATACAAGGAAGTAGTTATTTCCTTATTTCCATTCTATGTCTTATTGATTGTACCGCCGTGGAATTTGCTATCTATAGATATCCACGGCGCTTCTATACCTATCCTAGGTTCAACTCACGAGCTGCGGAACCAAAATAATATATATATATATATATATATATATATATATATATATATATATATATATATATCACATTCAAATCTATACCACACAGACGTGCCTATTTGCATTTAATTAATGAACCTGGGTATTACTTTTTCTTTACTGATACATGTTCATAATTGATATGTTATTTTAGTTATATGTGATATACGCAAAACAGGATAGAGTATGTCATCTTTCCTAATCGTTCTGTGAAATCTCTCTATTTAGTTCTTAACATTTTCCTTCCTATTTTTCCTTTGAAAAAGAACTTAACGGGAAAGAAAAAAAAACTGTTTATTTTTATATTAAATACAGATTTCCCACAAATTTCAATTGAAGCCAAACTGCGAAAATCAATTTTAAGTTATAAAACATTCACTGAAACTGTCATGATGCTTTGTCGAGTCCTTCAAATATTCCCTTCATTACAATCAACAAAGGACGTATTGCCCAGGTATTGATTTTGTTTTGGATGTACACTGAGCTGTTGTTGCAGATATAGGATAAAACTACATTCCTTATGTCTTACTGTGATAACATTGTTGAAGACAGCAGCAATTCTGATAATCTGCCATTTCCAAATAATATTGAATCGAGGTAAACAGTTTATATTTTTTTTCTTTGCAGTTGGCACTGTAAGAGGGTGAGCTGTCTACTTTTTGTTTTTGTTTTAGTTCATTTGAGCCATTTTAGATGGAAAAAAATATTTGTCTGTGATAACTTCCGTTTTTCTAAGAAGTCAACACACACACACACACACACACACACACACACACACACACACACACACACACACTTCGTACATATCGAAAAGTACAGTAACTTTATGATAATCTATCATATCCAGATAATATCAAATCGAGGTACACGGGTTTTTATTTTTATCTTCTTGGCTGTTGACAATGTCAGGAATGAACACCACGTACTGCTGTTTACGGCGTCTTTATCTATTTTTGCTCATCTGAGCCATTCTAGATCAATCAGAAGTTTCTTATCAGAGTTTGTCCATCCGTGTACACTTTCGTTTTCTTTTCACATTGTCCTTGGCCGTAGGAACCGGGGGGAGGGGGGGGGGCACGGGGGGAGGGCGTGCCCCCCTCCCCCTGTATTCCCCCCCCAAAAAAAAAATCATATAGTAAAATTCACATATAGTGTAATGTATAATTATTTCTAAGCAGAAAGTTTATTTAATTCAATGAGACTTAGAATCAGCCAGTGCCACTGTCCTTTAGCTTAGATAAAAAAAAAGTTATGAAAAGCACCTAATGCCTTAACATTTCTTGGGGCATCATCCGAAAGGTCGTAATCATGAGGTAATGGTTCGGTTCTCGTTCCCAGCTCCGCATCTGGCGTCAAAGCTAGGATATGTAGTGACTGTTCCTTTGCCAAGTGCCCGGCAATAGGAGTGAAAGTCAAAGGTATTTGGGATATGACCTTAATTTGTGTCGCGAAAGGCGTTGGCACGGTAAAGTGCCCTCACTGTTCAAGTGTCGTTTAAAGTCCTTTACCGGTATTTGTTGACGATTCATACGAGTTGTCTCGCAAGGGACAACTGATCAAAAAATATTTAATATGTGTGACCTTGACTAGCTTTCAAAATTTAATAATTCATTAGATAGCTTGTTCATAGAAACCTCGTCTTGATACAAAAATGCTTATGCCCAACTGCCCTAATATCAGTTCAACGTTTGTATATATTTAAAATCTTTTTGGGGGGGCCTCCGTGGCCGAGTGGTTAGAGCATCGGGCTCAAAATCACAAGGCCTCTCACCTCTGTCGGCGCGTGTTCGAATCTCGGCCGCGGCGTTATGTGAGCAAGTTTGCCAGTTTACTTGCGGAAGGTCGGTGGTCTCTTCCCAGGTACATTGTATCTGGGTTCTCTCCTCCACCAACAAAAACTGGACGCCACCAGATAGCTGAAAAATTGTTGAGTGTGGCGGAAAGCAATAAATATTCAATCATTCAATTAATAAAATCTTTTTGTAAAGCTTATATGATGAATTGTGGACTTTTTTATCATCACAGTTTTTATGATAAAGGTAAACCTGACAATGTGTGAAGTACTATTTATCAGTGACGTAACACCCCAATGTGACGTAGGTCATGACGTGTAACAACTTTTTCCAAGCTTGTAAAGTCTCAGCCTGTCAAGACCTGTTTGATTCTTGGTCCAAGAGTAGACACTATCGTATCAGTGCAAGATCAACCTTCCGCATAGTTTTGATTATATTTCACAATGTATGTCCAGACGGACGAGAGAAAGACATTTTTCGAAAAAGCGCACGAAGAAGCAAGGAATGCAGGAACAAAGGGATGGTTGCTTCGTTACAAAAGGAAACAATAAAAACAACCTAGAACGATTACTATTCAAGCCTTTTCCATATGTTCGTAGCTTCTAACGTTTTGCAGAAACCAATCATGTCGATTTTCCCCGAAGTCCAAACAGACAAGATCGTAATCAGCTTATTGTTCTTCTTGACCTTGCTGATGCTAAAGAATATCAGGATGATATCCACATCACGTGGACTCAACCAATTGCTACAAAAATAGATGGTTGGACACCTAATCATTTCTTTGCCTGTATTCACAAGCATGACGAACCTCTTTCAGAGCGTTCGAGGTTATCCTTTGAGGATTCTGAACCTCATCGCTCATTTGAACCAACACAATCACAAGATAGTCCTTCCGCACTCTTGGAGTCCAACACAAATGAGGAGTCTATTGAAACAGGTAAATTGGGGGAAACTGCAAACAAAGAAACAGACAAACATGTTAAGGTTGCTTCCTTTATTGATTCTTCTTCTTCAGATGATACGTCAGAAACACGAGTTCAAAAGGCCCAGGTTGAACATGAAAAATGACATACACCAGAGATCGGTAGTACCCAAAATCAGCCACGGAATATCTTCTTTCCAGCAATAAAGTTTGGTAAAAAGATGAGATCTTTCAATGCCTCCTGGTTTAATCGGTGGTCTTGGTTACATTATGTAGAAATCAAAGATATTGTATTCTGTTTTCCTTGCATACAATCATTTCAGAAGAAGACTCTCAGTTGTCACAAGAAAGAAAAGGTTTTCATATCAAGTGGTTTTAATAACTGGATAAAAGCAACCACAAAATTCGCCGCACACGAGAAAAGGGATTGCCATAAAGAGGCAATGGAAAGGGGGTTTAAGATAAAAGAGGAGGTTAAAGATGTTGAAGAGTGTCTATCAAAGGCGCAGGAAGTCGAGAAGAAGTCTAACAGAGAGAATTTGCTTAAAATCACAAATAATTGAAGTTTCTTGCTCGACAAGGAATTGCTCTTCGGGGTTGCAAAGACGTAAAAAACTCGAACTTTAATCAACCTCTCATGCTAGGAATGGCTACAACGCAAGACAAATAAGTATGTTGCTCCAAATATACAAAAGGAAATTTTTCAGGTGATGGGGTTGTAGGTTTTGCGACAAATTGTTGCTTTCATCAAATCGTCAGAATTCTTTTCAATAATGGCAGACGAAACACGAGATATTTCCAACAAAGAGCAACTTGTTTTATGCATTCGATGGTTTGATCAAAATTTTACCGCTCTTGAAGATTTATTGGGGATGTGCTGTCTTTCTGACATTGGGGCTAATTCAATAACCCTAGCAATTAAAGATGCCCTTTTGAGGTTCGATCTGCCTATCAACAAAGTACGAGACCAGTGTTATGACATGGCTGCTTCGATGGCTGGTTCAAAGACAGGTGTTGCAACACAAATTCATGCACTTGAACCCAGAGCCCTTTACATACACTGTTATGGTCATGCTCTTAACCTAGCTTGCAGTGATTCTATTAAGGGGTGCAAGTTCCTTAGAGACACCCTGGACATTGCAAGGATATAACAAAGTTGATTAAAGAATCTCCAAGAAGGGAGATGATTTTCAACACATTAAAAATACCCAAAATCTAGAGAAAACGTCAGCGGGAATAAGGGTTTTGTGTTCCACAAGATGGACAATAAAAGCCGACACATTTTTGAACATTTTGTCAAACTATTAAATTCTAAGAAATGTTTGGGATGAAAGCCTCCAATATGTGCGTGGGTTAGAAATGAGAAATAAAATTAGGGAAGTGGCTGCTTATATGTGCAGGTTTAAGTTCTTCTTTGGGTGTTTACTGAGTGAAAAACTTTTATGTTTTAGTGATAATTTGGCAAGGGCTCTGCAGGCTCCAAATCTCTCGGCGAGTGATGGTCAAAAAATGGCATCAACGACAATGAGTGCTTTGCAAAGTCTCCAAAATGAGACAATCGTCACTCAGTTTTACGATGAAGTTGTTGAAAAAGCAAAACAAATGAACATCGATGATCCCGTTCTTCCTAGAAAACGCAAAATTTCTCGTAAACTTGATGGGACAACAGTACATACTTTTTAATCGTGTGAAGATATGTATAGGAAAGATTTCTACGAGGTATTAGATCTAATTTCAGCTGGCATAAAATTTAGACTAGACAAACCAGGTTACAAAGCTTATGTTAATCTTGAAAACGTCGTAATTAAGGCTTACACAGGTCAAACGTTTGAAGAAGAATTCAAATTTGTCACGACCCTGTATGATACAGATTGAAGCCAAAGGATCTTCACTGCCAGCTTATGATGTCAAAGAGTGTTTTGCCAAAAGACTTTACGCCAGATATACCAAGTGTGGTTGAATTTTTCAGACATTCAAATGAAAAAAGTGTTTGCCGAGATCCTCAAAATTCTCGATCTAATTTTGGTACTTCCTGCAACTAACGCTACCAGTGAGCGCTCATTCAGCGCCTTGAAAAGATTGAAAACATCACTGAGATCACTAAATACGAACAATTTGCTTTTATTGCATGTTCATAAAAATGAGACTGATGAACTGAATCCAGAAAAATAGTTCGTAATTGAAAGTGAACACAGACTGGCGATTTTTGGAAAGTTTACCGAGTACTAAATACCTTATGACTCAGAAATGATTGATAACAAAATGATAAAGATATAAACACAAAAAAAGATTCCTTTGCCCCCCCCCCCCCCCCCCCCCCCCCCCCCAATAAAAATGAAACACCAAACAAAACTTAAAATTAAAGTTGAGGGTTTTTCTGGGAAAGTAATTAGATTCTATGTACATAATTAGATTTATGTACATGACGTACACCTCAGTGCTTGCACATATTTATGCAGTTATCACTTTACTAATGGTTTTGTCGATATCACTTTTCTGTCGTAAATTACTTTGGTGTGGTGCCCCCCCAAAAAGTGAAATTGCTTCCTATGGGCCTGTTGTCGATTATTTTAAGAACTAACACACCAGTTTAAATAAATGTGGGGTACAAATCATCCCAGGAAAAAGGACTACAAGTTTATGTCGACGTGAAGACAATGACCTGTTCCAAAGGGAGATATTTTGGGAAAAGACAATACAAAAGAGTGTGGTATCAAAACTCACGACCTACAAAAATAAATAAAATTTATCATAAAAGAGTTCATTTTATATAAGACACAGTAAATTCCCTATTCAGATCTCATTCTACTATTTCAGGTAATATCTCAAACCCATGTTTCCAAGTAAAAGCGAAACTGTGTTGCTTAATTGATTTAATCTCAATCGCATTGAAATTGAATGTTTGATCCGCCTACAGAAATCGTCTTCTGTCAATGTTCGAAACATATCCTTCTTGACGTCATTTCCCGGGATGGCATAGGCTTAATTTTTTTCTGATAAATCTTAACAAAGATTTCAATACAACAGAATTCTATAAATAAAATGAAACACAAAATTCTATCAAATATGCATTACATTGATTGATTGGGGTTTTATGCCGACTTGGCAATATTTCAGCCATTTTACGGCGCAATATATATGCATTAAAAAAACCTTACGGTAAATGAATAAAGTTTCGAAAGACTGCCTGTATTTCATACGCTTCTTTCCGAGGCGTGCCGAGTGCTGATCACGTGACTGTCTTGTTAAAATACTACGTGCTACTCTCCAAGTAATTCTTGGACATGTGATTGATATTTGTTTTCCGCCACACTCAACAATTTTTTCAGTTATCTGGTGGCGTCTAGCTTTTATTGGTGGAGGAGAGAATCCAGATACAATGTACCCGTGAAGAGACCACCGACCTTCCGAAAGTAAACTGCCAAACTATCTCACACATATCGGCACGAGCGAGAATCGAACCCGCGCCCACCAGAGGTGAGAGCCTTGTGATTTTGAGAGCGATGCTTTAACCATTCGGCCACGGAGCCCCCCCACCCCCCCGTTGAACCAGTGCATACCTAACTTCCCTTTAATATTTTACATATGGTCTATGGTCTAGCCTGACGAATTTAGTGTGATATTTCCTGAGTCACCGATAAATAAACTCAAAAATTACCCGCGTCCTTGTTTGCTTTCCGATCACACTTAATGTATATATTGTATAAAGGAAACCAAGATTAGTCAAGAACGTACTTAATCAACCTATTCCTTTCATTGGGGGATGAAATCAAATTATCTACCTTTCACAAGTTATTAAGTAACGCCATTATGAATGCATTGACCATGTTCAAGTACAAATGCGCATGTACTTTAAATAATATATATCGTATTTAACCCAACACATGTTCACAATACCTACACTGGGATCTACATAATTATAAAAGGACAAATTATGACTTCTGATAATTTCTTATGGCTTGGTGTTTTACGCTTCAAATAAGAATTTCTGAAAATCGGAGAAAATGCAAAGAATCATGTACATTTTTGCCACAAATTTGTACAGATCATTTTTTCATTACTCCATGACTGAAATTCTGCCTGTTTCTAATTACACGGGCACCAACAGTTTCACCACATAGGGTTATTAGACAGGCCCTATATATGGGTCTGCTGATCGGATTAGCAACACATCAGGAGAAAGCGTCATGGTTTGTTAGTCTTTATCTGCTCATATGAATTATTTATCGTCACAAAATTCATTTCATCCAGTCTATATTCTATGGGTGCGAAGTTTACAATAATTCGTATCGGGTTTTGAATTTGGAATCAAATTTGCTCATCAAATATTTACCAACGTGCGACAGTCGATTGAGTTATGTATGGCCGTCCTCTCAATTAAACCGGATATGGAGAGGGTATGCTAACGACTGGTGTATCTTGGTTACCCAGAAAGTGGTAGGATGTGTGTTGCTCTATGCAAAAGAAATAAAATGTTACTGACATTTAAATTATACATCCTACGCGAAGGGAGACCAGAAATGGGTACCAGTTAAGCAAAGGATAATTGACTCTGGTAAGAATTATAGATCATTTACGAACATTCCTCTGTGCCTATCGATTGCTTGCATACTTTTAGTCCATTATCAAACAACCTGAATTACTAAGACTTACGTTACACAGAATATGAGTCTTGTTAAAGTAAACTAAAAGACTCGAAATGACCCGACAAAACCTTAAGGACACTTGCTACAGACAAATTGAACTTTTGTTTTCGAATAATTTTGTACAAAATGTGAATTGATGTGCAAAACATGTTAAAATACCAACATTACAAACTGAATTAAGTGAAGTTGATCAAATTATTCGTGATTAATGGGTATTTGTTTTCAGACATTTCACGTATAGAGACACAGTGACTTTGTAACCTCCTGAAGACTTTTAGTACATAGCAGCAGTTCTGTAACGTTAGGACTTTATATTATAGTCTCTGACCATAAAGGGGCCTCCGTGGCCGAGTGGTTAGAGCATCGGGCTCAAAATCACAAAGCCTCTCACCTCTGTCGGCGCGTGTTCGAATCTCGGCCGCGGCGTTATGTGAGCAAGTTTGCCAGTTTACTTGCGGAAGGTCCGTGGTCTTTACATGAAACATTTGGGCGCCAATATGAGTGAAAAATTCTCGACAGGACGTAAAACAAACAAACGTCTTTGGTTTGGAACATGGCACGAGCAGGGCTCGAATCATGACCTCCCGGTTACGAAGCGAACAGTTTTTAAATTGATTGGCAATAATACAAGACTTTGATGTGCAGTTTGCAATTTAAACATTCCATTTCTTCAAAATGAACTGTGTGATTGTCATTGTAACAGATTTTAGCAAATCAATATATAGAAAACAGTTATACGACATAATAGTGAACGACCTCATGAGGTTCTATAAATAAAAATATAAGATACATAACATTCATTCGCTTACTTATTTGCCTTTTTAAAGTTGTTGGTTAATCTTTCTTCAGCTGTCTTTTAAATTGCAAATGGGACGTAACAAAGTTTTAGGTATAGCAGGCGAAGCTAAATATGACGTCACAATGGACTAACCCGAGTTTCGTGATTGTGTTTGAAAAGGTATGGTGGTCGCCCGCCCGGACACGTGGGTTTCCTCCGGGTACTCCGCTTTCCTCCCACATCAATGACCCTTTCATGTCAAAGTCAGAGCCGACAAGAAGCAGTGATGTAAGTTGTAGAACCTGGTTTTTAATCCTTGCAAAATAAACAAAGATTGAACTTTAAATGTACCGTTTAGTCGATTGCATTATATTTCCATCGTTGAATGGATTTCAGAATTGGCGGATCATAGCTTTGTCCTCATAGTAACTGTGTATATATGTTTTTGTAGCTGGATCCAAAGAAGATCACGGCGTATACTGGAACTGGACCCAGTGATTATTACGTTTAACACATGATTAATGTACATTAATCTTCATATGCTACCCCTTAAAATTTGGATGTTCCTGGGCGTTAGCACCAGCGAAATTTCATGAATTATATATATATATATATATATATATATATATATATATATATATATATGTGTGTGTGTGTGTGTGTGTGTGTGTGTATTCAAGTGAAAGGATGTTTCTAATTCACCGTTCTTTGCTGAATAAAGATTATCACTTGGGACAATGACTATATTGTGCTTCGCTCGGTCCAACGGCCATACCGTTGAACATATTAGCGAGCTCTAATGTCTAAATCCCAGAAATCTCTCTTAAGAAATAGCGGAAATCTCATAAAGACAAATCTCCTCAATGAAAAGATGAAGATAAGATATAGCGATCAATCTCGTAATTTCTATAAGGAATATAAAGTAAAAAGTTGGGCAGAAACAGCCTCCTGGACATACCAGAGGTGGGAAAGGTGTCTAGTAGTAGTAAACGTTCCCAGTCACATGCAGCATGAGCACTATATCTTCATCAGGTAAACGGAGCAATCCGTAGTCAGAATCAGTGTGCCAAGAACGGTCTAACAATTGGTATGAAACCTATCATTCCAATGACAGGTTGTATTGACGAGCTAGATCGTTATAACGACCATAAAATTTGTAAAAATGTTGACTTTAAACGCGACTGTTGACACTCCTGTAACATCAGCCTGTTTTTCAGTAACATGTTTCAATTTAAAAACTAATCATACGCAGAACAATCTCTTTTGTATCGAATCAGTTGAGAGACATAAACACCATATGCAGGTGTTAATGGAATATTGCTATTCAAATATGGAAAGTTGACGATGGAGAATCTGAAATCATAATCTGAAATCATTCTGTTTGTCATAAAGATGAGTTGTTAGTTTGACGTTAGCATCTATATTCAATAAAATATCCAAGCACGAAGCCGATGTGGAAGACTATGCGGTGTCTTTCATTACGAGTTCACTGAAATATATCGAATCGACATATGAATGAAAATGTTTATTGTTAATAGATAAAACGGCGACGATATATCTAAATGTCGAGTTGATGGCTACGTGTAGAAGGAATTAAAATCAGGTCAGCTAACAAAGGAGCACAATTCGTACCCATGGCATTATCAACAGACTGTTGGTAGACCTGATCACTAATGACTACGAAGATATTGCCAATGAAGACCTTGAGCATCTTTTTAATCTTAACTTCAGCGTATTATCAGAGTTGTGTTTAACAAAGTTTGTTCCTTCCCCATTTCCTGTCATTGAGATTGTTTTTTGTTTGTTTTGTTTTACATCCCGTCGAGAATTTTTCACTCATACTGAGACGTCACCAGCTGTAGGTGAAGTACCACAAATTTAGACCTATGCTTAGTGCTCAGGGCCGTAGCAGTGAGGGTTCTTTAACGTGCCAACGCCTACCGTGACAAGGGACCTCCGTTTTTAAGGTCATATCCGAAAGACCCGTGATTCTCACTTTCAAATGCCGAACGTTTGGCGAAGGAGCAATCACTACCTATTTTTCGTCTTAGGTTTGACGCGGTCATGGCACGAGCGGGTCTCGAACTCACGACCTCCCGGTTACTGTCATTGAGTATACTACTCTTTAACAATTCTTGCTATATTTAGTTTTTAAGAAGCAGATTACAACAGACCCTCATACGGTAATCTGATTTCCCTATTCACGAGTTGCCAATGGCAAGCGTGTTTAAAAGCCAAGTTTAAAGGAGATACTCTATATCGTCGTAATGGCTGGCTTCCTTTAAAACCATGAATGAAAATATAAATATCACCAATATTTGTCTATTCTTTTCAAAGTTCAATGCCTCGGTGAGTAGCTCAATAGGTTAGCACATCGACTGCTTAAATGTAGATTGATTCGAGTTCGAGTCTAGTAGGAGATTAATTATATTTTTTTTAGATTACTTTCTACTAACACTGTACGTTTTGACTAAACAAACTTTGAAGTTTTCAATTTCAAAATATTGTGTTGCATATTCTACATTTTTCATCCATAACAAATGTCTGTGGTGTAACAGTCCTCCTTAAAGCTTTGTACAGTATATATCCCTTTGGGCTGGTTGAAGGTATCAGTGCATTTCATTGTTTGAACTAGTAAATGTATTCAGATATCCTTCATGCAAAAATCGTATTTCTTGTGGTCACGACAAGTAATATTCACGGAAAACCTATATATAACACTATTCATAAGCGACATAATTAGTTCTTCACGAGATAGGGATTGTCAATATATTTGTTTTTCAAAACAGGAATAAAGAACGGATTTGCTGTATACAGAATTTAAGCTGCAATTGTTATGCTGAAGTGTGAGAGGTTCAGGACCGATGAATGCTTTGTTGAGAAGAACAATGGATATCGGATAATGGCAATTGTATATACTTGTATACATAAGGAACGAATTGTGGTCAATTGAGACGACAGTCTATATGAAATGTTTAGTAATTGTAAACAGACATAACGAGGCTGGTTACCTTTAGAAATCATATCGCTACATAACTATGAATGTCTCCATGATTTAGCGGATTTTGTTCGTACTACAAAGAAACAAATTGTAATGGTTTAGTGCGTAGTTAGATAACACAACATTTCCTGGTATTAGAATTAGAAAGTTACATAGACTGTATAAAACAGCAATACCAGGTGTTGTGGAGGAATAAGTCAAAAACGGAACATTAAAATCAATAGTTTTAACCGAAATAGCAGTGCCCGATTCCTTTTTTTTTATCCCTGGGTAGAGGACTGCAGCATGAGTGGACTGCAGCATGAGAGGACTGCAGCATGATAGGACTGCAGCATGAGAAGACTGCAGGATGAGAGGACTGCAGCATGCTGATATATTTTTTCTCGGAAGATAGAGACCTATAACCTATATTAATAATTGTACAGCTGTGAGGTATATTATGAGAGAGAGAGAGAGAGAGAGAGAGAGAGAGAGAGAGATTAACATAAAATCACCATTTAAGGCAGTTTTGTATTTGTAATGAACATATTAACATGTTAATCTCGTTTTCACATCAAAGAATCCCCCAGGTTTGGTAGGTAGGCTGGAGATAGTTTTACATGTAACGATCATTCCCTTCTCTAATGGATGAATCACTCTGTGACATGTTATTCACTTACAAAGACATGTGTTGATTGATGAATCACATGTGTAACAATGTGAGTAGTTCACCCCATCCCTAAGAGAAAAGAATTCGTAATTATCGAATAATGATAGTAAAATCACACCACATTGATTAGCTTATCACGTCGTTATTCAATATTTAATGCTGAAATATTTATCAGGTAGATTTAGATTCAGGATTTGAACGACCAGAAATGTAACACTCTACTTTCAATAAAAGTATTGAATCTAATTGACATTTTGTTGACCTTTATCATAGTTTCACAGGCCAGGAGTTTTAGATAAGTCTCTAAATTACATTTATAGACTGCAAAGTTCAGTGCAATACAAACACCGTTATATTTTGACGAATCCAGTGGACCAGATCCATTGAAACGCGATTTAACGACCTTTTCAGAATTTCATGAATTAGGATATCAAAATTTAAATATACATACTGTAAATGGGAAAATATTCACATGTGTTTTATTTTTCGCTATCTTCATGATAATATTAAGATCGCGAAAATAAAACCATTGCAAAGTACCGAAATATTTCTGGACATAACTTCATCTACGCGTAACGATTCTGGCTCAGTCTATTATGGTACATTATACTGAATACGAGTTTTTTGTTGGTTTTTTTTTTTGTTGTTTTTTTTTTTTGTTTGTTTGTATTTTTTAAAAAAAATAGTTTTCGAAGGTGTTTTTCCTCGAAATTTAAGCCATCGTAAAATATCAAACGATAAAAATCGTGAAAATTTAGTTTCGCGAAATTTTAGATAGACATATAAGTAACTTGATATCGTTATTGTTAATGATTTTTCTACATAAAACTACTATTCAGCGACTAGTGTCCAGTTTCATAAATTGACATCGTTCATATTTCTGACAGGATGGGGGTATCCAGAGTACGCTGCCTTCTCTCATTCAGAGTTCACGTCTAGCTGACAGGATTGATTCCTATTCAGTGGTGGAACAAGAAATTTCTGAACGGGGATGGGTGGGGTAGTGAAGGGCTAGGAGTCTGGACTGTCTTGACACTCTCTCCGGTGGGTCAAGGTCGAAGCCCTAGTGGGGGTCTTCTGGCAAACACCTTTGATGCTTAAAGTTCTGACAGTTTTTTGTTTGTTTGTTGTTTTCCGCCACACTCAACAATTTTTCAGTCATCTGGTGGCGTCCAGTTTTTGTAGGTGGAGGAGAAAACCCAGATACAATGTTCCCGGGAAGAGACCACCGACTTTCCGAAAGTAAACTGGCAAACTTTCTCACATATATCGGCGCGAGAGAGATTCGAACCCGCGCCAACTAAACGTGAGAGGCCTTGTGATTTTGAGCGTAATGCTCTAACCACTCGGCCACGGAGGTTCCGAAAAGTTATGAGAAAATAAGATATATATATATATATATATATATATATATATATATATATATATATATTAGTGTTCTCTGGGCATAATCTATAAAGAATTAATATAGTATTGTGAGGCAGAGGGTGAAATCGGCTCTGATTTCACCACTGCCATTTGATAGTAACGTCGTGTGAATCCTGTGTAGACACTGCTGTCTAGTATCGTCGTGTGAACCCTGTGTAGACACTGCTGTCTAGTGTCGTCGTGTGAACCCTGTGTAGACACTGCTGTCTAGTATCGTCGTGTGAACCCTGTGTAGACACTGCTGTCTAGTATCGTCGTGTGAACCCTGTGTAGACACTGCTGTCTAGTATCGTCGTGTGAACCCTGTGTAGACACTGCTGTCTAGTATCGTCGTGTGAACCCTGTGTAGACACTGCTGTCAAGTGTCGTCGTGTGAACCCTGTGTAGACACTGCTGTCTAGTGTCGTCGTGTGAACCCTGTGTAGACACTGCTGTCTAGTATCGTCGTGTGAACCCTGTGTAGACACTGCTGTCTAGTATCGTCGTGTGAACCCTGTGTAGACACTGCTGTCTAGTATCGTCGTGTGAACCCTGTGTAGACACTGCTGTCTAGTGTCGTCGTGTGAACCCTGTGTAGACACTGCTGTCTAGTGTCGTCGTGTGAACCCTGTGTAGACACTGCTGTCTAGTATCGGCGTGTGAACCCTGTGTAGACACTGCTGTCTAGTGTCGTCGTGTGAACCCTGTGTAGACACTGCTGTCTAGTATCGTCGTGTGAACCCTGTGTAGACACTGCTGTCTAGTATCGTCGTTTGAACCCTGTGTAGACACTGCTGTCTAGTGTCGTCGTGTGAACCCTGTGTAGGCACTGCTATTTTTCTTTGTTATAGTGTAGATGTAAATACATTTGATGCATCATATGTACTACTCCACGATTTGGGTGAAATAACCTTAACTGTATTAGACTATCAACATTTGTGAATGAATCGGTGACCTTTAACATACAGGTAAATGACGCGATATGAAATATTGATCAACCTTTGCAATTAAACGATGATGAATTGATTTTGCTTGGATTTGTATCGAGATACAAGTAGGTTCATCGAAATGATAATATTCTCGCGTTCCCGAACGCAATAAATCGCGATGGAGAATTGAAATTTTCTGACAATAAGACGTTCTTACTGTAAGTTCTGCCGGCATTAGTACCGAGTGCTATAGTCATCTTCACTTTCTAAAAATAACCTGAGGATGGACAATTTTAGAGCAGAAAGTGTAATGAAATTGTCAAGAACGAAAATCCTGGTTTTCGTATCCTTGTTATTGATTTGTTTGAAAAGATTCATTTATTATTCAAACCACTTTTCATAGACAATTTCATTAATGTAGAGACTCCTTAATGGTGTAGTTATATGTAAAGATCCTGAGTGTTACTGGAGATTGTCTGTAACCTGTCTGTAAGGATTACTTCCGGTGCATTTGCACGCTTCAATTTGATATACTGAAATCAGACGCATATTATTCTTTCTTTCTTTCTTTCTTTATATATATATATATATATATATATATATATATATATATATATATATATATATATAATATTATATTATATTATATATATATATATATATTGTTTCAAATACCGCTCGAGAATTTTTCACTCATATGGGGAAGTCACCATTGCCGGTGAAGGGCTGCAAAATTTAGGCCTATGCTCGACGCTCAGGGCCTTTGAGCAGACAGAGATCTTCAACGTGCCACACCTGCTGTGACACGGGACCTCGGTTTTTGCGGTCTCATCTGAAGGACCGCCCCATTTAGTCACCTCTTACGATAGACTAGGGGTGATGAGGATCTATTCTAACAAACCGGATACTCACGGGGTTATATATATATATATATATATATATATATATATATATATATATATATATATATATATAAACATCACATTTTTGTTAATGAAAGAAATTTAACATGGTGTAAATTAATTACTATAAGCATTTCTAATGTTTTTGTCTTTCATATCTTTACGCATTGCAGTGATCGCCATTTCCTCATGAACGTGAACAATAAGCGTATGAAGCTTGATCATTTTAACGGCTGTGGATTCCGATCTAAAAGAAAGCAGAATATCAATGTATTTTTGAAAATACCAGTACATGAGAATGTGAACTGTAACGGTTTACGCTGACATATTTTAATGAAGCACGAACGCTTTAAAAGTATATATATAATCGTTTTATTTTATCTGAGTCAAAGACTGAAATGAACCACAGATTAAAGTTGATCAGTGTCTTTCCGTCTCTAAAAATTTTACAATTTCGTCTGCTTCTCAAAAACCGCTACGTCAATGTCAACTAAACTTGTCAAAACTTATTGAGTAAATGACCTTCACGTTTCTTCAAAGAAAGGGTCAAGGGTCAAGCCACCTTTTCTGGTGGAAATGTTTCAGAAATCTTCTCAGGGACCATTAAACCAGAGTTTGTTCAAATATTATTATCACTCAGGGAGCATGGTGGCGATTCATAGCAGGTTAAGAGTTTTACATAAAGTGCTTATGCATCACAGTATGCATATTAGAAAAAATACACATGTAACTCTTCTCTTTATGAACCACGTGAGTAAAATATCAAAATTAATATCCTCATATAGTATCAGGTCAACGGGGGATGCTTACTCCTCCTAGACACTTGATTCCACCTCTGATGTATCCAGGGATCCGGGTTTGCCCAACTCCATATAGGAGTTATGAGAGTCATCACCACTGTTCGTTATCTTCACTTTTCCATAGACTCAAATTTGTTCAAAACCCGTAACTTTTGTTTTAATGTTACAACCTGGTCAACTAAATTCTTAGTGTCAACCAAATATACAGCTAACTATCTCGCATTTGTCGTGAGCCAGACTTTCAGCATCGGAGAGAACTCTGTTAAATACGATGATCATAGATAGTGGATAAAAGGACAATTACTGTTAAATATTGATATATTTTTGCAATCAGGCGCGCACAGTGATGAGTATTTAATTTCGCCTCTGAATTAAGAGTACATATAAGTATGAATGGTGAATTTCGCCTCTGAATTAAGAGTACATATAAGTATGAATGCCTCTTTACATCAATGTATATTTTTCGTCCTCAAAAGCAATCACATCCAAAACAGCATTGCAAAGTTTGCTCATGTTTGTTCTTTTTGTCTAAATGATACCATTTTCTCATTCTAAAAATTCCTATCTGTGGATACAATCATGATGTAATCATGTACAACATTGGACTAAGTATTTCAATGTTTTATTGCTTTGTTTCCGTTTTTCCGTTTAGTTTACAATGAAGCGTTTCCATCTATTAGTTTAGTTTACAATGAAGCGTTTCCATCTATCAGTTTAGTTTACAATGAGGCGTTTCCATCTATCAGTTTAGTTTACAATGAGACGTTTCCATCTATTAGTTTAGTTTACAATGAGGCGTTTCCATCTATCAGTTTAGTTTAATTCAGCCAATCTGTGATGTCTATTGTTTATGGTTTCTTTTTCTGTTCTATATTCCAATGATGTGTAAAAATTGTTCTGGAGAATCTGTTGAATGTCCACTGTGATGCCGATCATCATCATTCAGTTTTATTAATTTGCGATATTGAACGGCATAACAGAAAACGCATTAAAGATATCAATTTCCGAGAGCTCAGCGTACTGATTTAAAGTTATAAAGTATCTAGATTTTCCATTCAAATTTATTTCTACTTAGAATCTTTTATTATTATTATTATTATTATTATTATTATTATTGATTAATTAATAATTCTACACTCTCAAATTGGAAATGAAACTTTGAACTTGTTAGCCAGATGATGATGCCATCTTATAGTTTTAATTTAATTATTTCTTCACATCACTTGTAATTTGTTCTCATATGTCGGTCTAAACTTTCATTAGAGCTTATGTTACTTTTTATTACGGCATGTCGACTTCAAATAAAGCTTAGGATAGCGTATCTTAGCTATCATCTTATTAGATAAAGCTTAGGATAGCGTATCTTAGCTATCATCTTATTAGATAAAGCTTAGGATAGCGTATCTTAGCTATCATCTTATTAGATAAAGCTTAGGATAGCGTATCTTAGCTATCATCTTATTAGATAAAGCTTAGGATAGCGTATCTTAGCTATCATCTTATTAGATAAAGCTTAGGATAGCGTATCTTAGCTATCATCTTATTAGATAAAGCTTAGGATAGCGTATCTTAGCTATCATCTTATTAGATAAAGCTTAGGATAGCGTATCTTAGCTATCATCTTATTAGATAAAGCTTAGGATAGCGTATCTTATCTATCATGTTATCGAAGAAATCAAAGAATAGCTTATCTAAGCGATCTTCTTATCTTGGGCTAGAGTTCTCTTCACTCCCTAAACTGACACTTTCCTACTTACGTATGACAGAAACTCTCCTCTTCTTATCATCAGGTACTCTTCTGTTGTGCATTTAATTATCTTTCCATTTCTAATGTCTTTGCTTTTGATATCTTTACAAATTGTAATGATAGCCATTATTTTTCCTCATGAACGCGCTGCAGTTGCAAACATTGCGCGTATGAACCTTGATAAATATAGTCCATCTATTTCAACGGCTGGGAATTCCGAAAGAAATGAAAGTATAATTTAAATTTGAATAAAGATTGCATTACGAAAATACAAGAGGGTATGAACAGCAACGCTTCACGCTAGCATACTTTTCATGAAGCGCTACCACGCTTCATTAAGCTTGCCGGCGTGAAGCGTTGCAGTTCATACCATCGAGTATTTTCAGCATCTAACCCACCCCCTCCCTAAACGTTAGTGTCCGAATGAGGTCAAAACATGTTGGTGTACGAATCTGTCTTTCAAACTAAGTACAATTCTAATGTGAGACCCGGATGAAAACCAAGATGACGTTGGATTCGACAATTTGAGGCAATGGAAATATAACGATGATGGACTGTTGGTATTCTGAAGCGACTATATTTATGTAAACAAGGCGCCAACATGATAATAATAATAATACTTTATTTAAAGAAGGTAAACCGGTTAGTCTTTCTGCCACTGAACACTAATTCTTGTAGCGGACAGAGCATAGGGGACATGGAAAGCTACTGTCTCTCTAGGGAGTTAGCTTTCCCAGTGCTTCTCTTGATCACGCAATTTAAGCAATGGCGAACGTGTTTAGATCGCTGTACTTTACATTATATACATACATAAACACATCAGAACAAATTATAATCATATAGTTTATCGCCATTGTGGTACAAATGTTTTCACGTGTTGCTTAAAAACATGGAACCAGTTCTAAGTACCTTTCATATATCATCAGTTTTGTGTGTGTGTTTTTTTGTTGTTATTTTTTTTTTTTTTTTTTTTTTTTGCATGATGAACCGATATTTGAATGGAAGCTAAGAACTGTATTGCTATACAGTTTACATGATAACATACTGACAAGAGCCAGTGAAATAGTCCTGAAAATGATTGTTTGTCACATCATTAACTGTGAAGTTGTGACACACAGCGAATATTCTGAAGAACCAAACACGTGGTCAGGTGACCTTGGCAAAATGTAGGATAACAAAACTAAAAGAAAAATGTTCCAATATAGAAAAGCGTGGACAACGTATAAGTGTTACTGCGTGGGCTTAATTTAACGATCTTCATTAATGAAAGAAAACAAATTTTTTTTTGGGGGGGGGGGGGGGTTGAAGAAAACATGAAAGCATTGTGTTCATATATACAGGGAACGTCAAAATGCCATGTTAGCACTGAAGGAAATCAAACGATTTATGGGAAAATTGCTAGTCATTAAAAACATGGTTTGCGGATTCCGGAATGTAGATAAAGGGCTTCTCAAAGGGAGGTCTGACGCAACTGATATATGTATCTAGTAGAGCTACAAATTTAAGAAAAGTGATTTATAACGAAAAATTCATTTTCTCAGCTTTTAGAATGCTCACTCCGTTATTGTGAAAAAGAATAGTAAATATCGATTAAACCATTTAAATAGACGTTTTAGACAAATTTGAATAATGTATATAAAGTTTTAAATATCACTTTATAAAAAAAAAACCACTGGGGAAAGTGAAATAATGGATTTAATTGCAAGTTTAGGATTTCCAGCCTCACCAACATTTGTAATAAGGGGGAAGAAGCATTCCGAAAGACCTCCAACTTTGTACTGCCAGTAAAAATATGACTACTCTCTCTCTCTCTCTCTCTCTCTCTCTCTCATTATCTATTCTTTATGCGATATGAAGGATATTTGAATATCTTTTCTCCGTATGAATTGACACATCTTCAATAGAATTAGATGGACAGATATCATCACCTCACACAGTTAACAGCGACTCATTACAACTGTGATAATTTAGCCACTTTCCTTTCAGTTGGTGAGTGTATCTATGATTCATTCAATAAACAGCAATTGATTACTTTTTACCCGACAATGAAAATCAATAATTTACATAAACAAAAAAAAAAAAAATGTGTTTTTTAAAAGTAGAATAATCCCTGAATGTTGGTGAAAACTCACGTGATTCTGTGTAACAAAGCGTCATTTGTCTGCGAATCTAATCAATATCATGAAATGTTGTATACAAAACTTCCGTACACTCGCTGTAGATCACTTGAGACGTGATGTAGATGAATAGACGTCCATGTGTTTCAGATAGGAAACATTTGTAAATCGAAAAACAATATCTGAAGGTAAGATCTCCGTACTGCTCTATTTCCTGAGATGACAACATTACACAAATTCACTGTAAAGAGGTATAATTTCGTATAAATGAATAGAATTTGATAATGCAATTTTTTTCAGAGGACAATTTTAAAAAGCATTTGGCTACTATGCATGTAATAATTTTCATATCACAGGCAATATTTGTGATATTCCGGGGATAGGTTTGAGTATTTTTCCCCACTTATATTTTGATATAATTTTCAGGAATTAGTTTTATTTCCTTCTATCGTGATTTGATTTTAGTAATATAGTCTTTATTTCTATCGCTAATTGATAAAGGACGGGAAATACTTCAATCATTAAATGTAATGACTTTTTATGGCAACGAACTTTTTTTTATTCATGAACAATGTGGCGGGGAGGGGGGGGGGGTCATCATTTATAGTACTTTGTTTTTTGTTCCTCGAACATGTCACTTCTTGACAATAAGAAATTAATTAATTTAAAGTTACATAAAATCAATAATCTTGCATAAATTTACGTCAATTTTTTTTTAACTCTGCGTAAAGTAAGATAAATTTAACCCAATATGCATATGTAAAACAGAGTCAAGTTTGTTTCTTTTTGTTTGTCCCCCCCCCCCCCCCCCCTCTTTTTAAATTTTTAATACATCAATTTAGTTGTGCCGATATTGATAATAAATCTTTATGACATTATTTACTGTAGCAGTCATAATTTGTTCCAAGAGATTTGATAATGTACTCAAATTATTTTATGTCGTTAGAAAACTTGCATCGTTTGACAATTTGCTCTTGGAGGCGGAAAATTATTGTATCTCTCACTAAAATCGGCTTTATCACACCGAAAGGGCGAATTACATACGACAAAATCTAATAAAAGGGATAAGATCGCCATCATATAAAAATACGCAGTCATGTAAATTGGATGGAATAAAATTGAAAATTCAAGAGAAATTCCATGTGATGTTACTAGACCTGGAAATGTCAAGCATCCTGCATAAAGCATACACTAGGTAAAAAAAATGCTGGATGTTACAGGCTCTTAAATTGTAATAAATAAAACGTAGACACCCCCCCCCCTCCTAAATAAAACACACACACACACACACACACACACACACACACACACACACACACACACACAGGTGTTGATGCGAAAAAAAACCCATCTTTTGGGTCCCCTTACAATCAACATTAGGTAACTAAACTGAAAAAGTTAAAATGTTTCTTAATTTGATATTTAATTTTAGGATTTAGTATGAATAAAACTACAACTGAAATCTACTCACTTATTACTGAATACTGAAATAGTTTTTTTAAATTGTTCTCATGTGCGTTCAAGAAGTAATATAAATGAACCAAAATTTATTTAACAGTGAAGATAAAATCTTCTCCTTCCTTTTACCTGTTGCTATGGTGATCTTCACATACATTTTCAGACTATGCGACATTTGACAGAATACCGAGATATTTGTTGTTCCTGGTTACAGCTTAGGGTATATGCACCCGCATAGAGATGTCTTTTAAGACTCGCTTTCTCTAGCAATCTTGTAAAAATTTTATGTTTTGTTCCACTGAAACACAAGGTTTAAGATTTTAGGTTTCTATTTCATTATTATCCGTGCTAACATCTGTCTCACAGAGAATGGTCGATACGTTTTTCTTTAAATAGAAAACATGCTTTCCCAGCGCTAATCACGTCTCCGGGAGATCATTATCCTCTTTCCAGTCGGAGCTGTCATCGTTTAGAAGTTAGGCAGGGTTCCCCAGTGTCACTATTCCATTGTCATCGACATATAGTAGCATAATGTGTCGTGTGTTGAATTCTATTGATTGGTTTATATTTGTATGATATAAGATGTTATGTGCGTTTTATGTTCAAATTTCATCATATCTTTATCACCGAGAAAGGAAACTAAAAACTGAAAAAGCTGCCATAAGCTTCAACAACCTGAGAAGTACTCCGCATGTCTGAAGACGTAATTTCCTGTTTACAAAGTTCTTTCGACATGTTAATGTGCAATTTGTTATATCATTATTCATCTGTAAGACAGCAAGAAAAACATTAATTATTAATCATAGATTTTGGAAACCAATCTGGGGAGGGCAAGCGAGAGTTGAAGGTTAAACCCTTCTGTCATGTTTACCGAGTTTGATGGGTTGATAGTCACGTGGTTAAATCTATCTCTGAAACACAAGACATATAATACCAATTAGTTTTCATGCCGTTGAAAAATAATTAGTTAATCCTGAAAAGAAGCAAGATGTAAGCAATTTAACAAGGCCAGAAAATGATTGATATTTTTGATAACGTAACCAGTGCAATGCTTTAAGATTCCCGCTGCATGTATTAACACTTTCAGCTCAGTCGAAATTCACGATTGAGTTTTCGTGTCTAAGTCGTCGACTTTCAACCAAACGCGTCAGCTAATTTCCTAGAGTAATTGAAATCGAAGGATCACACACTGTCAGATGGCGAAATACGGAACATACCTTGCAATGTACAGGATGGAAATGACGAGTGTTGTAATGTTCTAACTGGGGGTTTAGAAATGTACAAACTAAGCGAAACAAATGATGGAGATATTCAAAGATTCAAAAAAAAAACCAAAAAAAAAAACCAAAAAACAAAAAAAAAAAAAAATTAAAAATCCGCAAGGGACAAAATTTAGCTGAAAAGAATATCGTATATATTGTAAACTTTTTCATATCACAAATACAAAATGATACATTTTGTTTATTTTTTATATTTAATAATGAATTTCACATAAATAGCACTAGTCTCTGGTTATCTATTAGACAAATGCATCGCTAGTCTCTTGTTGCCTATCGGTAATCTCTGGTTATCTATCACTAGTCTCTGGTTATCTACTAGACAAATGCATCGCTAGGCTCTGGTTATTTACAAGACAAATGCATTGCTAGTCTCTGGTTATCTACTAGACAAATGCATCGCTAGACTCTGGTTATCTATCACTAGTCTCTGGTTATCTACCAGACAAATGCATCGTTAATCTCTGGTTATCTACTAGACAAATGCATCGCTAGTCTCTGGTTATCTCCTAGACAAATGCATCGCTAGTCATTGGTTCTCTACTAGACAAATGCATCGCTAGTCTCTGGTTATCTACTATACAAATGCATCGCTAGTATCTGGTTATCTACTATACAAATGCATCGCTAGTATCTGGTTGTCTATTACTAGTCTCTGATTATATACTAGACAAATGCATCGCTAGTCTCTTGTTGCCTATCGGTAATCTCTGGTTATCTATCACTAGTCTCTGGTTATATATCACTAGTCTATGGTTATCTATCACTAGTCTATGGTTATCTATCACTAGTCTCTGGTTATCTATCACTAGTCTCTGGTTATCTATCACTAGTCTATGGTTATCTATCACTAGTCTCTGGTTATCTATCACTAGTCTCTGGTTATCTATCACTAGTCTATGGTTGTCTATCACTAGTCTATGGTTGTCTATCACTAGTCTCTGGTTATTTATCACTAGTCTCTGGTTATCTATCACTAGTCTATGGTTATCTACTAGACAAATGCATCACTAGTATCTGGTTGTCTTTTAGACATATAAAATCTCTGGCTATTTGCTTTAAGCAGGTAATTATGTCAGTCTGCATTGATTTTGAGAAATCAACACATTCCTCATTAATCCTTTAAAACATTGCTGTGTTAAATTGAACTTCAGAATTTCATGTTAGATTTACCATCAGCTCTAGCAAGAGTGCAGATTCTCAGACGTGAAGGAATTATCTTTTTTTATCATGTATTTTCAGCGAAGTTTTAAGACCAGATATTTTTATTCTGATAAAACTTGTCCCTGCTGATACTTTTGATATTCGATAAATTACAAATATTCGCTTTTAAACTGGCAATAATTTTAAATTTGTGCATATTATTTTTTTTTTAAACATAAGCATAAAATGTATAGAAATATATATTTCCTTGTTGGTATATGTTTAAGTTTTTTTAAGGAATGAAAGAGATGACGTCACGGAAGGAAGGGATGTTGTATTCAGATTTTAATGTTTGATACAAATTATATTAATTTCATTAAATGGTCCTTTCTTAATGTTGCTCAGTACTGGTTTGAAAACTTTTACAGGTGTTGTATATACAACACGCAATACAGGCACTATCTTACAAATTTAGTGATCAGACGTTCTCACATTGAAAGTCTTTTAAAATTTCCATTGATACATTTATTTGGATTTGGAAGTATCTAGTTTGATAAAAGAATAGAGAGATATGTGGGATAATGGGACGAACTATCAGAAAATTTATACAAGGACTTTATCTGAGGTTCAAAAACTCTTTATTTAATTTTGATTGAAGTCGACTTTTACTCTCTTCCTAAGTTTTAAAACTCAGCAGAGAATAAACCTGAAAATTGTAAGAAAAATTATAAATTCTAAATATAATGTCACGTTGAACATAATCGCTGGAGCAGATATTCATTTCCTATAACCGTACTGATATAAAGTCACGTGACACAGAGAAATGGATGCATGAGGTGACATATATATCTTGCCTTAGTTTGGTTTACATATATACCCCTCCCTATATACAATCCTGTACAAATTTTCCCCCTGTTTTTAGACTTAGTTGAGAAATCATGGGAATAAATCAAATTCCATAAGCCAAATTGTATTCATTTCACTGATATAAACAAATGATATTCATTTTACTGATATAACAAATTATTTTCATTTTACTGATATAAACAAATTATTTTCATTTTACTGATATAAACAAATTATTTTCATTTTACTGATATAAACATGAATTTAGATTTCATTTTTCAGTTTGTTGGTAGCAAGCGTCATTAATTTCACAATAGTCATTTTGTTGTAGTTGTTGTTGTTGTTGCCTCTCTATGGAGTAACTATCCATACAAAGGAAACAGAAAAACTGACGACTGTTGATGAAAATGATAAAAATATTGAGACTTTAAATTATTATTATATGTGTAACCATGGAAGCAATAAGATCGCTCTCTCTCTCTCTCTCTCTCTCTCTCTCTCTCTCTCTATATATATATATATATATATATATATATATATCTCGAGAACCAACCGATCACAAAATGTCAAATGTATGTATTTGATTTGGAAGATACAAGGGATGAATGTGGTAAGGATTTGGGGGGAGGGGATGAATATGGTAGGGATTTGGGGGAGGGGGTGAATGAATCCCGTTTGCACATTTCTTTATTTAACATGGTGATTAGAATTTAAATTACATCTTGCTACAAAAACAATACCTTTTTGTTTTGCCTTGCACGTGATCCTGATATGTACATATGTTTACATTAATGACGTAGAAATGAGTGACACTGGGGAGCATTTTTCTTCTTTCTTTTTTCTTTCTTTATGCATATTGGCATAACCTCACGATTGTATTGTCCATTAAGAGTTTACAATTTGTACAGAAGAAAATAAAGATCAGGAACCTGACAAACAAATGAGTGACAACCTTCGACTAGATTGAATACAAGGCAATACCTCAAATTAGATCTAGAAATTATTGGCTGATCGAAAAACACTACAAGGGCGATATACTCCCTGTAGATCAGTCAATGATGATCACGTGACAGCTCATCAGTCACCGAGCAAACCATATATCGACAAAGAGATTTTGACGACACTCAACACATTAAGCTGTAGGAATAAAGGATAGAGACGTTTCATGCATTGCAAACTTTTTCTTTATGTTTATGGAAAACTTGACACATTGTCCCTTTATTTAAGATTAGGCATCTGTAAAATTTTTTTATATAACATATGCAATCCTCATAACTGTCAGTAATCTTGGAAATTACCAGAAATACATAGTTATAATTACCAGTATTCTAATTATAGTTATAATTAGCATTTTACGAAATGAGATACAGATTTGACATTCTCGTATTAAAAAAAAATTATGAGTGTGTGTATATATATATATATATATATATATATATATATATGTGTGTGTGTGTGTGTGTGTGTGTGTGTGTGTGTGGTATTCCTTGGTGTCGGCTGTTAATTTTTAGAGAAGAGATAGTCGATCTCACAGGTATGATAGACAGGTGTGATAGATAGATGTGATAGACAGATGTGATAGACAGGCGAATGGACACGTGTCTTACCGTGGGTTGCTGTAAATTGTTGTGTTTTTTATAGAAAGAAATTCTGCTAGTTTCCGCAAGATGATTTTTACTGCATCTAGAGACGAAGTCACTGACCGTGAAGTCGGGAGCTGCGTGTGGCGCTCTCTTAGTACAAACAACACATTGTGTCGGATAGAAATATTGAAACACAGATTCGGACGAGATGTTATTTATTTATTTATCTATTTTTAAAATTTATTTTTGATTTTTTTTAAAATTTCTCTTCGTCGTATTTTGTATTATAACAAGCAGACCTTAGCTAGAAATATATTGATAAAATTCTAAATACATATATAGGTTACTAAAATACGCTTAAAATATTTGGATAAGTACACTGGAGATAAATGATAAAATGCAATAAAATTAACGACTGTGACAGTGTCTTTTATCTTTTCAGGAGATCGTCCTCCGGTAACAGCGGACCTACAGAAAGAATGGAATCGATCGCACCGGTTCTAATTCCACTGAGACGAGGATAGTTTTTCTTTGATGTTTTACTTTTCTCTTGATTAATTTTAACAGTGTGTCCGCATTGCTTGAGATATTTCAAAAAGAAACTAATGAATTTTCAGTGGCTTTAAGCAAGTTTTCACTGAACTCGACAGATCGAATCTAATGGTATATGCCTGAGCGATCATTTAAAAACAGGCATCGCCTTGCAGGTGGAACTGTGTCTTATCTATTTAGAGAGATCATTCATGGTTATATATAACGAACCGGTAATGCTCACACAAGAGCTAAAAGGACAAACTCTGTTGTTGTGCAAGGATGCAGGCAATATCTGCTGATTGAAGTTTTACGCATGGGCAATCTGCCACAATTATGAGTGTTGTTGTTAATTGAGGAAACAGCATGTTTTAGCATCAGCCGTTGCAGAAGTGCACCATATATATAAAACTATGTATTTCCTCTGTACTTCAGTTTAAAAAAAAAAGTAGATTAACAGTTTCATTACCACTGCTGACGAAGGACCACTGTGTTGACTCCAGCATCCCTGAGGTGAAGGGTTTTCTAAAATGAGTCAAACTAGTGAACTTCTGTCTGATGACGACACAGCTAGTGGTGTGACGTGTTCGGACAAATACCCGTATACAGGATCGTCAGGCGGCTCCGACAGGGACGGGGGCGGACAACTGCAACGACAGCAGACTGAAATATCGGAACTCTCGGACGATAGCTATTTGACTTATCAACCGCTTATTCCCAATGAGAACCAAGAGGAAGGTGCTTTGGGTGGCGGAAACCAAGTGGTTAATAATGGAGCCCTACAGTGCGGATGCGATGGCTGCCGACAGGAAGCAGCGAGAGCCATGTACGAAAACCAACAAATGATTGTCGATGATGGCGAGTGTATGTGTGAAAATTGTGTTCAATCAAGACAGTGCATTCAGTACGAAAGAACAAACGTGTCTCTAGACCATAGAAACCCAGAGAACCCTAGCAATAATCGCACAGGACACTGGCAAACTCAAGGTCACTGGACCGGAATCAGCATCTCTGATGACGACATTGAAATCATTGCAGACACGGATTACTATCACGATAAGAATGTATTTTATATTGACCCATCAGTCGCTAGAAGTTTATTAAGTGAGTTTTTAGTGAGAGAGAACCCTAGGCGTTCTGATCTACATATTCATGTAGATACTCGGACCAAACGACAGAAATTTGTGGCGCGTGCTGTGATGATTGTTTCCATGACGATGTTCACGGTCAGTGCTCTTCTCGTGATGGTATCCCTCATTATGTCCGACAAGATTGATGATCTCGGTAGGTGGATTAAAATTACTCTGATAGCTCTCTGCATGCTCTGCATATATATAGTAACAAAGTTTAGATTTATTTTTCACATTTGAAATTTCTATGAATAAATGGTGATCTCAAGTTTGAATGTAAGCAATCGCATTAACCTTTTGTCATTTGAGATACATTTCTCGCGTTGAAAGAGGATTAGAGTCGTGCTATCAACATAGCCTCCCACTGATTAGATTATAGTTAGCTATAAAATAATAAAATGCGTCACCAGTGACGTTAGTAAGATTAAAATTGCAGTTTTTGATAAATTCATAGAAATGGCCTGATAAAATTCTTGAAATATTATTTTCAGTGAGAGGAAACAACGATCTTCTCCAGAAACACACGCCGTCTACTACCCCGGCCTCTGTCGTTGCTAACCTAACTTACGTCATCAGTAATGCTACAAGAGGACAAAGATGACGTCATTCTTTCAGCTGAATACTCCCCTAATATACCAAATGAGCATTCCAGCATAGTCAAAGCATTCCCGTCCTTTAGAGTAGCGAGGCATTGATACTCTATGTAAGGGCCCTTTTTAACAATTATATCCCTCTAACAATATATGGGATTCATCAACTTCCTGTTACAATCCGAGGGATTTCTCGACTCTCCTTGTATGTACTTTGCTTCACAGCGAGGTATGGCGCATAATTGTGCACAGACATTTGAGAGTATTTTTGTGGGACACACAAGGGCGAAAGCAGAGATTGACATATAATGTAGAGTGATTTGGACAATGGAGAAGACGTGGTAAATAGAAAGCTGTTTGTGTTGTAGTTTTGATGGAGAAAATAGTCAACATTCAGCATTACCCTGAATGCCATTGCAAACTTTTCCACGGCTTCAAACATGAATTATACCGACAATTTCATTCACTTGATTGACAATGAGTCAATTTTTTTTTACAAACCATTAGAGGAGAACTTTGTTTGCCATAATCTTATATTTTGGATTGAATATAAACATAGAACGCTAACGCCATATATCACGTGATTAAAGAATTTTTTTTTTTTGCTTCACAACGAAATGAGATTCTCTGTGTACTTGGAACTAGGTTTGGTAAGGAACTGTTTACCTAGTAGGCCAATCTAAAGAAAACTGATTTTATTTTTCACTAATGATACAGGAAGTGTACGGATGAAGCACGTATATCTGTGTATTTATTCCTTTTGGTGTATAACTTCCTTGTATGAATTCTTAAAAGGGTTTCGGTTAAGAGAATTAATATAATTATATTTTTTTCTGTATTTTACATATCATGAAATATCGCGCATGTCATCATTGTGTTATGGCATGGATAATTTGTACGGTAAAGAAAATGCAACGAAAAAGGGCGATTCGTTTTATCATTAGTAATTTATCAAAACATACATGCAATTTGTGTTTTATGCTTGAAACTGCTCGATGTCCTCACCTCATGGTTTTAATCTTTGGAACTCCAGCAGCTGTTCTATAGTTACACTTTGTATGTGTAGTCAAAACATTTATCAAGTCACATACTGGTATACGTATTTTGCATATGGTGGCTTTTCAAAGACTGATGGGAGTAAATGTGATGTTGTTGATCACTATTTCATGCTACAGAGCTGTGGTGGGGTATTTTTCACCGAATGACCCCTACTTTTAGATATCAGTAAACTGACTTGGCTGACAACTCGACACAGTCACGGAATTCCCTGATGGACGCGTTCGTTTTGTGATTAGTTTACTTCACCGTAACACATGTTAATTTTCTTTTCAAAATATCAAGGAGGTATTCATATTGTGATAATTAAAAACATCAAAGAATAATTAAAAAGTCAAAGGATAATTAAAAACATCCAAGGATAAAGCAAAGAATACCCCTTGGAATAAAGACTTAATACATTTGACTTTTGTTCGTATTTTTGTATAATGATTAATGTTCTGATGATGGTGGTTTGAATGTGTTGTTTTTTAAATAAACATTTTATTTTATGTACATGTCCTTCAATGACATTTGTTCAAAATCCGCATCCCTAAAAAATATATATGTGCTAATCAGTATTTTAATGGATATTTTACGATTGGGTTTTCATGTTATAATAGCAAACCAACCATGGATGTTCTGATGTTGTTACATCAAAACTTGATTAAAAATCTTTATCCTTTATCTCTTTGTGTGTATTTTGTAAAATAATTTTTAATCTCTGTTTTCAACAGAGGGTGTTACATGAAGAAAAACGCTTTAGAATGGGACTAAGAAACATTGGAACAATTCTTTTTTTTATTATATTAATTAATTTATTTGTTTTTGATCAGTGCAATGATATCCTGATAACCCTGTATCAGTCCTTACATGCGAACCATTCGAACAACCTTTAATTGTGCTCACTCTCAATGTATTATTACGCCCACACTATGTAATTTTTCAAGTTTGGCAACACACAAATTATACAGATTTGAACCCGTTATTAAAAAACTACTAACCGTCTTAAGTGCGACAGGCTGCCTGAAATGTTAATTTGTAGATCAACTGTTTCGGCGTTTTTCTCCTATTTCGAGGATTATTCGCATCTATTCCTGTCACAACGTCCCTGTTGTGTGTCGTGATGGGAATACTTCACAAATATACGTATCATGAGAACATCAATGCACTATGGCCGTATTCTCATAATCTGAATGTAAACAGTTATTCTATTTTTTATAGCGGTAACGTTAATGTTCCTATCTAACATCTTAAAAATGCTATTGATCTTTCTATCTACCTAAAAATTCAAATGATTGCAATATATGTTTGCAGATACAAGCTATCACTGGGTCAAATTCTTTCTGACGTTTTTCATACAAATTGTTAGGTCGTTCTCTTTGTACGAATTTTAACTATAAAGTACACAGTTTATCTCATTAATGTAAGGGCTCATGGCGGGTGTGACCGGTCAACAGGGTATGCTTTCTCCTCCTGGGCACTTGATCCCACCTCTGTTATGTCCAGGGGTCCGTGTTTGCTCTTCTCTTCATTTATAAGATTGGCCATTATCTTCACTTATTCATGCAAAAGTTTTTTAAAAAAGACGTGCGGCAGTATAGGTAGTGATTGCTCCTTCGTCAAACGCTCGGCATTTAGAGTGAGATTCACGGGTATTTTGGATAAGACCTTTAAAAAACCCGGAAGTCCCATGTCGCAATAGGCGTTGAAACGTTAAAGAACCCTCACTGCTACGTCCCTGGGCGCTGAGGTCTAAATTTGTGGTACTTCACCTACAACTGTTGACGTCTCAATATGAGTGAAAAATTCTCAATGGGACGTCAAACAAACAAATAATCGAAGGGACGTAAAACAAACAGCCAAAGAAACAAATAAAACAACGCTTTCCTACAAAAAGGTCAAAAGCAAATGTACTGAACTTTCAAACAGAATAATGCCTCAAGTCACTTAAAAAAAATGAAATGTTTCGTCAGTTCTTGAGAGCGCCCTCTGTGTTGAAGTTAGAAGGAGTGAAAAGGTGCCCTTGACATTACAGTGATATATATTGACAATGATGTGGGAGCCATATCAGGCAAAATGTGTTTAAGAGGAACAACATGTGCGGGAAGCAAAGTTAATACATCCCATGATCCCCAGCATTCGTAATTGCTCTAAACTTTACAGTGGAATTATAGCTACCCAATGATATAAATATTCAGACATTCTGATGCCCGATCTTATTAATGTGGAAATGATAGATGCCAGATTTTGATATCAAGCTCTGTTTAATATCCAGGTTGGCGTTTTTATGTTTATTAAACGATAAACGGTTACACCACCAAAGTTATGCACATTTTTCTCAGACATGCGCAGTGCGATGTTCTGGCGAGCTGGCTGCGCTCTTGTGTTACAGCGGGTGGAGAGTTTCTCACTCAGAATAGGAAAAAATACATACATTTATTAATACCACACAGCGATATATGTATTACGAGGTGTGAAGTGTTTTACAGGCGATAGGTCGTGTTACTCTCTCTCTCTCTCTCTCTCTCTCTCTCTCTCTCTCTCTATATATATATATATATATATATATATATATATATATCAATGATGTGAAAGCAGATCGAGTTTTAATTATAAGACATTGAGAGAGAAAGAGAGAGAGAGAGAGTAACGGTGAACAATGCGGCAGACAACATTTCCTCTGTACTATTAGAATAACGCTAGATATCATGTGATTACAGTCCATCCCAAATCATTGTGAATAATAACTCTTAATAGCCACAATGAAAACATGCTTTCCATCGCATATATGGATCAAAGAGGAACCCTTCTCCATAAAAACCAAGCCCTGTACAGAACAAGGCCGATTTTGTGTAGTATTTCACGGCGCTATACTTCAGCTTGATGTAGTAATGATGGCTATTAGTTCCGTTTTACCTCCAGCGTCAACAGTCTGTTAGCTGCCTGAGGAATAGCCGCCACTGCTATCCGATTCTCATACGTTGCAATAATTATATCGATAAAATTGTTTTCTCGTCTAATTTTCATTAGGCAATCAATTGCTTCACAAGGAAAAAAATACTTGAAAAGTAATTGATCCAAGTTCCCTGTGCCTTTTCCTGGTGAGATGACGGAATTGTGTTTTATAAACGACCAAGTAACATCATCTACCCAGATACAGACGAACGGAGTGATTTACATTGATATAATGCTGTCTGCAGTTACCCAGAGAGCAATTTCCGGGCTCAGATTTGTCGTCAAAAAGTTTCTATCTGAAATACCAACAATATAATATACAACTATTTGAATTCAGATTTTTATCCGACATCGATCTGTAGATTTCGCCCCTGAGTTTAGATGGTTTCATAGGAACGAAACAAAACAAGTAGTAAATATATGCTAGGGTTACACACTGTTCACTTATTCGTTTGTCCACATTTACATGCCTTTTTGTTTGGTTTGGAGTTCCCATGACGTGGAATCATAAATAAAAAATCTCCTACAAATATTTCACCTGAGAAAGGGGTCTATGGCATTCGATTGTACATGTTTCATACCAACTGTTAGGTCGTTCTTCACATACCGGTTTTGATCACGGATTAATCCGTTTTACCTGATCAAGATGCAGGGCTTACGGCGGGTGTGACCAGTCAACAGGGGATGCTTACTCTTCCTAGCCACCTGATCCCACTTCTGATGTTTCTACGGGTCCGTTTTTGCCCTGTTCTTAATTTCGAATCATTTATTGGATTTATGAGATTGATCAATTTTCTTTATCTTCACTTGTTCATTGTAGAAATAGTTTGACTCAAAATATTCCACAGAATAAAAATCTGTCTATAGCTGTCAATTGTAGAAGTAGTCTGACTATAATATTCTATCTAAAAATGTCCGTCTATAGCTTTCCATTCCAGAAATAGTTCAACTATAATATTCCATACAAATAAAAATCAGTCTATGAAGCTTCATTGTAGAAATAACTTGACTATGATATTACACAGCAAAGTGCCTGTTTTCACGGAAGACATCACCTACACTAAGGATTTAAGGCTAACACACTTTGTATGTAGTTGGGTATAAAACCGACTTCTTAGTCCCTTTTATTCTTCACTTTTTTAAATTCATTTTTATTTTCTATTTCACTGTCGTTATAACGATGTAGTTTGCCAGTGCAATCTGTCATTGGGTAAATGCTGTCTGACGTGTTTCATACCAATTGTTTGCCGTTATTTACACTGATTCTGACTGCGGATTACTCCGTTTACCTGATCAAGATATAGGGCTCACGTCGGGAGTGATCGGTTGACAGGGGATGCTTATTCCTCCTAGTCACTAAATCTAACCTCTGGTATACCGAGAGGTCTGTGTTTGCTCTGCTCTTAATTCTGTATTCCTTATAGGGGTTACGAAATTGATCACTTTTCGTTATCTTCACCTTTTCATTCATACCAGCTGAATTCCTGGTCTCGAAAACAGAACTATTCCGTACTTTTCGATGGAGAAGAGGCTCCTTTAGGTAATAAAACAATTATGACCTGGAGTGCAATTGACAAAATATCACTTGTACGTTTTTGTCCGTCAGAGAGGCATGACAAACGATAAGATCCTGATGAATTGTGACGTAGCATTGATAAATGACGTACATTTATTCCTGTTGGTTCTCCACTCCAAATAATGCCAGTGTCTGACATAGGAGTATAATTAAAATGGTATTTTAAATCATATCTTTGAAAAGGAATTGTCACTAATATACTTCACCTGAAGACGGGAATAATGATATTTTTTTTTATTCGAGTAACGATCGACGGAAACACTGGGTCTATTCTTGATTATATCGTGACAATGCATAAAGCCCCACCTTGATTTTGCAATTTGAAGTTCGTCTAAAGAGAACCTATAAGCTGCTTACTACATGAATAGATTTGCACTCTTACAGTAGAACATATTCAATAATGACGAAACATCGCACTGGTTCTTCGCTTTTCTATTGCACTGCGTAAACACTCATCCAGATAAACTCGTATAGAAATAAAAAAAAAAAAAAGGTATAAGATGCTTATTGATAATTTATACTGAAAGGAACATAAAAATGTCACCCACTAAGCAAGACGTCTATGTATGTGACTGATCTTTTGTTTTATGTATGGTATGCACCTTTTGTTAAAATTAGGTTAAAATCTTCAGAGCATGATGTTTAGAATATATCTACAACAATATATCTACACATCCAAAATTCACCTATCTACAATAATAGGTTAATGTCGCCTCAAAAATAGGTTTAATATCTCCTCAAGAATAGTTTAATATCTACACAAAAAAACGTTAATATCCCAACAACAATAGGTTAATATCTCCAACAACAATAGGTTAATATCTCCACAACAATAGGTTAATATCTCCACAACAATAGGTTAATATCTCCACAACAATAGATTAATATCTCCAACAACAATAGGTTAATATCTACACAAAAAAAACGTTAATATCCCAACAACAATAGGTTAATATCTCCAACAACAATAGGTTAATATCTCCAACAACAATAGGTTAATATCTCCACAACAATAGGTTAATATCCCAACAACAATAGGTTAATATCTCCAACAACAATAGGTTAATATCTCCAACAACAATAGGTTAATATCCCAACAACAATAGGTTAATATCTCCACAACAATAGTTTAATATCTCCACAACAATAGATTATCTCCACAGAATTTTTTTTTAACATCCCCATAACAACAGCTTAATATCTCCACAAGAAATATCTCTAAATGATCTAACAATTGCGGGTCCTGAGGTACGAGCTTGGATGGGGCGTGATGTGATCGTTAGAAGCAATATATTTACGTCTACAGAAATACTGAAGGTGTTACTAAATATAGCCACGTGTACAGAAATATTGAAGGTATTACCAAACATAGCCACGTGTACAGGATTACTAAAGGTGTTATTGAATATAGCCACGTGTACAGAATTACTGATGGTATTGCTAAATATAGCCACGTATACAAGATTACTGACTAAATATAGCCACATATACAATGCTACTGAAGGTGTTACTAAATAAATAGAGTCAAAGTGTACTGGGTTTATACTCAATAGAATCCCTTGTACAGGATTGCTTCAGGAGTTACTAGAGTCAATCTACACAGTTACTGAAGGAGCTACTAAAGTCATGTGTATTTAAAGGGGTTACTAAATAGCCACGTGACCAGGATTACTGAACAGGTTACGTAAAAATAGTCACGTGTATGGGAGTTACTGAATGGGTTACTATAGAGTGACGTGTACAGAGTACCTGAAAGTGTAAACATCAGGGGAAATACGGCAAACATGATAACTAAGGGTTGACAACTCTCCAGGAAACGAGAAAAGTGCAAATCAAATTTTGAAATTTATTCACATTAAACAGAAAATTCAACCAGGAATATGCAAAGTCCTGTGATGGTGATGAAGGACGCTCCAATATGTTCCAAGAACTGTTTAGTGTAGACTACCTCTTAAAAAACCTCTATTTGATTATAGGACGTGCTTCACTCACTGGCAAATGATGCGTAACCATAGTAATTGAAACATGTGATTATTTCTGGTAGAAAATATTATTTACGGCATTTATCATTGTTGCCTTGTAAAATTCAGTATAATTTTTTTTATTATCTACGTGTAGCGTCATTGGGACAGATGGTTTTCTCCTGTACATTTTTTTGTTTGTTTCACAAATCTGATAAAAAACGAAACTATTCAGGATCTCAGGATCCGGGTTAGAATAGGTCCTCAGGACCCCTTGCTTCTCGAGGAGATTCGTGTCAGAATATGTCCTCAGGATCTCCTCGCTTGTCGTAAGAGGCGATTAAATGAGATGGTCCTTCGGATGAGACCGCAAAATTGAGGCACCGCGTCACAGCAGGATAAAGATCCCTCCCTGATCAAAGGCCGTAATCCTAAATTGTGCAGCCTTTCTCCAGCAATGGTGATGTCTCCATATGAGTGAAATATTCTCGAGAGGGACATTAATAATTCAGAATCTGATAAAAACGAAGCTATTCAGAATCCTTTATCAGTTTGTGATAGAGTAACAATGACTAGCCTGAAAGACAATAACAAATAAATCCTTCAAGTGTTTTAAAATGCACCAGCCGGCATGCAAATAAAGTGGGTTATTAGTAAAGTTTCTGGGTTTACGAGAACTGTAGCCCTGAGCTAACCAGACATTTATGTCTTCTGCCGAAATATAATCGTCTTAAGTAGCAACTAAACAGACAATAACAGTGGGGGCACTTCAGCGAGAGTTACCTGTTTTGTCTGCTGTGATTTAGGAAGTTCCACTGTTGAATCTATTTGTAGACAGATTTTGGTGTGTATGTCACTCTATCTTAAGTGTAGCAGTTTTGATGTTCATCTGGCTTCGCGGCGTGTTTTCTGGTCTCATTGCTCAAGAATGGATTGTTATTCCACATGTAACTAGATTGATTGATTGATTGTATGTTGTTTAATGTCCCGCTCGAGAATCTTTCACTCATATGGAGACGTCGCCATTGCCGGTGAAGGGCTGCAAAATTTAGGCCTATGCTCGGCGCTTATGGCCTTTGAGCAGGGAGGGATCTTTAACGTGCCACACCTGCTGTGACACGGGGCCTCGGTTTTTGCGGTCTCATCCGATGGACCGCCCATTTAATCGTCTCTTACGACAAGCTAGGGGTACTGAGGATATATTCTAACAATTCGGATCCCCACGGAATACATGTAACTAGAAGTTTGGGCTCCATAACGAAGTGGATTTCTTAGTGTAACAAAGCAAATTTTAAGACTTTTCCCAATACTTACGTACCGTTTTTGTTTGTGTTGTTTGTGTTATATATATATATATATATCTGATTATAAGGGGCCTGCGTGACTGAATAGTTAGAGCATCGCGCTCAAAATCACAAGGCCTCTCACCTCTAGTTGGCGCGGGTTCGATTCTCGCTCGCTCCGATATATTTGAGAAAGTTTGCCAGTTTACTTTCGGAAGGTCGGTGATATCTTCCCGGATACCTTGTATTTGGGTTCTCTCCTCCACCAATAAAATATGGACTCCACCAGATAACTGAAAAAATGTTTAGTGTGTGGAAAACAATAAACAATCAATCAATATATATAATTATACGATAGAGTTGGTTGTTTTATGAAATGGACTGATGTGGATTTTTAAATACATGTAATAGCTTAATTATGCAGAATTCCACTTTAAGTCAAATCAAGAACGCCAGCGAAGAGACTTCCGGGAGCAAGTCTCAATCATCTGCTTTCACATACATAAAACTTTCTCAAGGGCATAAGTCATACTAAAGTACAACACTACATGCCTTTCGTACAAGTCATTTAAACGGGTATTCTATCATTACCGGGAAATATGATTAAAATTCAAAATCATCGCATAGCAGATCGCTTATTTATATTGTAGAGGTTAATATGATTGACATCCAAAGTTATCATATATCCTAGGAGAGGGCCTCCGTGGCCGAGTGGTTAGAGCATTGCGCTCAAAATCACAAGGCCTCTCACCTCTAGTCGGCGCGGGTTCGAATCCCGCTCGCGCCGATATATGTGAAAAAGTTTGCCAGTTTACTTTCGGAAGGTCGGTGGTCTCTTCCCGGATACATTGTATCTGGGTTCTCTCCTCCACCTACAAAAACTGGACGCCACCAAATAACTGAAAAATTATTGAGTGTGGCGGAAAACAATCAATCTGCGACAAAATGAAAAAAAATATAGTCATATCTGATGATAAGTCATTCAAAAATACTCTGTTAGACACCACTCTGTTTCTATGCACAAGTGCTCTGAAGTTGGTGTTGAAAAGATGCTAGAGTTCCTTAATGGCATTATCTTTGTATTTGTTGTTTTTCTTGGGGTGTGTGTGTGTTTTTTGGGGTTTTATTTTGTGATCAGGTCTTTCAACAGTCTGTTGGAATTCCCATGGACACGAATTGTGCTCTTATTTTAGCCGACCTGATTTTATATTCTTATGAAGCATAATCCATTCAAAACTTCTACATGAGAAGAAAAAAATCTCTTGATATAGCCTTCAATTCAACATTTAAATATATCGACGACGTTTTATTTATCAACAATAATCCGCATGGGCACGAATTGTGCTCGTTTGTTAGCTTACCTACTTTTATATTCTTACAAAGCAGAATTCATTCAAAAGCTTCTACACGAGAAGAAAAAATCTCTTGCTGTCGCCTTCAATTTGATATTTAAATATATCGACGACGTTTTGTTTTATTTATTAACAATGATCATTTTCATTCATATGTCGATTCGATATATCCCAGTGAGCTTGAAATAAAAGACACCACATAGTCTTCCACTTCTGCTTTGTACTTAGATATTTTACTGAAAATAGATACCGGCGGCAAACTAACAACTCAACTTTATGACAAACGGGATAATTTCAATTTCTCCATCGTCAACTTCCCTTATTTATGTGGCAATATTCCATCATCACCTGCATATGCTGTTCATATCTTCAAACTGATTCGATACGCAAGAGGCTGTTCTGCTTATGACCAGTTTTTAAATCGGTTTTTACGGAGGCCCCCCATTTTGTCGAAGAAACAACTGTCTGTGATGTCAAATATTTTAGTCGCTACTGTATCGTGGGGAATGGTCGTATAAAGTATTGAAAAGTCATACGTTTTGATATTATTGATTAGAGTTTTTTTTTTTAATTCAAGTCTACTAGACGTTCTTTAGAATTTTGTAAAATTCACATTTGATTTACACCATTTCTGGTCTATGTTGTGGCACAGTACTCTCGAATAAAGAAACAATACAAACTATGTAATGTTCTCATGGATAGAAAAACAGTACAACCTATTTGAAAATAACGTATTTAAAGTTTTAATGGATAGAGAGAAATTACAACCTTTCAATAGTTATCATAAATACATTGATTGATTGATTACTTTCCGCCACACTGAAGAATTTTTCAGTGATCTGGTGGCATCCAGTTTTTATAGGTGGAGGAGAGAACCCAGATACAATGTACCCGGGAAGAGACCACCGACCTTCCGAACGTAAACTGGCAAACTTTCTCACATATATCGGCGCGAGCGAGAATCGAACCTGCGCCGAGTAGAAGTGAGAGGCCTTGTGATTTTGAGAGCGATGCTCTAACCACTCGACCACGGAGGCTCCCTCATATATACAGAAAAATACAACGTATCCATCATTCTCATGGGTAGAGAAAATGTACAACCTATCTTTGAAGTGGCATGACGTGGCAAATTGACTACAGATAACATTTTATATAATTATAGGTGATTAAGTGTAATGGAAAACATAACATGTTCATTCTGTAATATGCGGATCGAAAATGGCTGTTCCCAATGGGTAACTGTTCCAAACGGGGGAAATTGGCTTTTCAATTAAAACATTCGGGTCGATGCTTTTCAGACATGACATGGAATATCAAAATAACACAAAAGATGATTAAAAATTGCTATGGAGAAAATAGCAAAAAGGGAAATATGTTTGTGTTGACGAAATTCAGTGATTTGTTAAATATATTAGTGTTTTCCCAGAGGTCCGTATTGACAACTGTTTGTAATTCTATTTCTCTCATAGAAGTCCCATTGTGGACGCAACCTGACTTGATATGGTTTCAATGAATTTGAAGTACTTCAGGGCTTTTCATATCTTCTTTTTCTTAAGAGTTACACAATGTATAGTTCCGATAACCCCGATTACTTGACTTGTTATCTGTAGCCCTACTCTGACACCGACAGCCGTGATGTGAAGAAAAACATTCAAGCGTTTTGAATATTCAGATAACGATGAGCTTTGAAGAATTCTTATTTTAACTTTGTTTTTCGCTCAGGTGTAGAGGAACATATGTACCGCAAGTTTAGATATTCTTCAAAAATACTTCATTTTATTCTCACAAGCTGAAGTTGGGTGTAATATTCAGATAGTTATGCGCTATATGTTCTGGACTAAAGACCAAAAGAGAGTACTGAGATAATTTGCAACATTCAGACAGTTAAACAATACCTGTTCTGGCCAGAACAGTATCAAATTAGGTGTGACATGTAAAATGTTATAAAATTCTTGCGCTGGCTAAAGTCCAAAGCAGTGCTGAATTAGGGTGTGATATGCAGACAATTATACGATGTCTATTTAAAACGGTGTGAAAGTAGGGTCGTATTAAAACACAATGTTTTCTCGACTAACAACTACATAACGAATGTAAGACACAGTTACATAAACTTGGAGACAAACAGTCCATTGAATACATAACCGATGCTTTTTGTCCGTTATGAAAGCAGTTCCTTGCCAGCAGCTGGTCCATTTCTTTGATATTATTTATTGAATAAAATATTGTTTAAATTGACAGTTAAATGGGATCCTCTCGACAACATTCACCACCATCTACAGGGAGAGGAATAATCTTCATCTACAGGGAGAGGAATAATCTTCATCTACAGGGAGAGGAATAATCTTCATCTATAGGGAGAGGAATAATCTTCATCTATAGGGAGAGGAATAATCTTCATCTATAAGGAGAGGAATAATCTTCATCTACAGGGAGAGGAATAATCTTCATCTACAGGGAGAGGAATAATCTTCATCTACAGGGAGAGGAATAATGTTCATCTATAGGGAGAGGAATAATCTTCATCTATAGGGAGAGGAATAATCTTCATCTATAGGGAGAGGAATAATCTTCATCTACAGGGAGAGGAATAATCTTCATCTACAGGGAGAGGAATAATCTTCATCTACAGGGAGAGGAATAATCTTCATCTATAGGGAGAGGAATAATCTTCATCTACAGGGAGAGGAATAATCTTCATCTACAGGGAGAGGAATAATCTTCATCTACAGGGAGAGGAATAATAGTCAAAGAAAACAGTAATACTATTCCTCTATTCCTCCTTTGTTGTCTTTTGGTGAAAGCTGGTTATCAATAGATGCCAACTTCGTAAAGTAACAATCTATGCATTTGTCATTTGTCATTTAATACAATCCAATCATAGACCTAACAGTGTAAACATTAGTTCAGTCATAGACCTAACAGTGTAAACATTAGTTCAAACCTAGCCCTAACAGTGTAAACATTACTTCACAGGTATTAAGTTTAGAACAGTAAGATACGTTTTTTTGTCATTTAGTTTTTATTGAACAGTAATCAATTCCACAAATTCCTAAAAAATACAAAACCGATAGCAGGTCAGAACCCTCTCCCTCCCGGAAACATTAGAGACGGGATCAGGCACCCGGGAGGAGTATGCATTCCCTGTTGACCGGAAACATCCGTTGTGAGTCATCTGTCTTGATCAGGTAAAACGGAGTAATCCGTAGTCAATAATTGGTAGTAAGTATGTCAGACATAATGACGGGTTACATTCATCACAACGACCATAGAATTTGCAAAATGCTCACTTTAAACGAGATTGTTGAAACCCCTGTAACTTCAACATATTTGTCAATAGACTACTTCAGTTTAAAAATTCATCACACACAGAATATGTTTTCACATATTGAACCAGCTGGGAGACATTACCACCATATGTAGGTGACAATAAAATATTGCTACAAAAAATTAGGAATTTGACGTCGGAGAAGCTGAGGTCATTCCGTAGCTGATAGAGTCGGATTGTTAAATTGTCATTAACGTTTTTGTTCAATAAGATAGCCAAATATGAAACAAACATGAACCACTCTGTGATGTCTTTTACTTCGAGTTCACTAGATATATCGAATCGACATATGAATGAGATTGAATACTGTTAATAGATAAAACGTCGTGAATGCGTCTAAATGTCCAGGTGATTCATAATTTTTGCATACATCACTTTAATATACCTATTAACCAACGTAACTAATGAAGCAACGAAATTTGAAGACTCATCACGAGCAAGGATCTTATACAGGGGATAACCAGAACAGCCAGAACAACGTCATGGGTTCTATCTGACAATCAGATGTTATTACACACCGGTATACATGTAGCTTGGGGGATTTACAGGTTTTATTACATACCGGTATACATGTAGCTTGGGGATTTAGAGGTTTTATTACATATCGGTATACACGTAGCTTGGGGATTTACAGGTTTTATTACATACCGGTATACATGTAGCTTGGGGGATTTACAGGTTTTATTACATACCGGTATACATGTAGCTTGGGGGATTTACAGGTTTTATTACATACCGGTACACATGTAGCTTGGGGGGATTTACAGGTTTTATTACGTACCGGTACACATGTAGCTTGGGGGGATTTACAGGTTTTATTACGTACCGGTACACATGTAGCTTGGGGATTTACAGATTTTATTACGTACCGGTATACATGTAACTTGGGTGGATTTACAGGTTTTATTACATACCGGTATACACGTAGCTTGGGGATTTACAAGTTTTATTACATACCGGTATAATGTAGTTTAGGGGATTTACAGGTTTTATTACATACCGGTACACATGTAACTTGGGTAGATTTACAGGTTTTATTACATACCGGTACACATGTAGCTTGGGGATTTACAGATTTTATTACATACCGGTATACATGTAACTTGGGTGGATTTACAGGTTTTATTACATATCGGTATACATGTAGCTTGGGGGATTTACAGGTTTTATTACATACCGGTATACATGTAGCTTGGGGGATTTACAGGTTTTATTACATACCGGTATACATGTAGCTTGGGGGATTTACAGGTTTTATTACATACCGGTATACATGTAGCTTGGGGGATTTACAGGTTTTATTACATACCGGTACACATGTAGCTTGGGGATTTACAGATTTTATTACGTACCGGTAACATGTAGCTTGGGTGGATTTTCAGGCTTTATTACATACCGGTACACATGTAGCTTGGGGATTTACAGGTTTTATTACATACCGGTACACATGTAACTTGGGAATTTACAGATTTTATTACGTACCGGTATACATGTAGCTTGGGTGGATTTACAGGTTTTATTACGTACCGGTATACATGTAGCTTGGGTGGATTTACAGGTTTTATTACGTACCGGTATACATGTAGCTTGGGTGGATTTACAGGTTTTATTACGTACCGGTATACATGTAGCTTGGGTGGATTTTCAGGTTTTATTACGTACCGGTAACATGTAGCTTGGGTGGATTTTCAGGCTTTATTATATGTTTCCACTTACAGTCTGTACTTTGAAGTGTAGTACAGCTGTAGATTTGAACATGTGTTTATTGAAGTGTCTGATAACAGGGGTGAACTGTGACTACTAATGCGCTGTTTATCATATCATCATTTTACTTTAGACGTCTTCATCGTATTCTTTAGAACTCTTGTAATAATCATTTTACTCTAGACGTGTCCCGAGGAGACCCGGGTTAGAATAAAACCTCAGTACCCCTTGCTTCCCGAGGAGATCCGAGTTAAATTAGATCCTCAGTACCCCTTGCTTGTCGTAAGAAGTGACTAAATGGGGCGGTCCTTCTGATGAGACCACAAATACTGAGGCCCCGTGACACAGCAGGTTTGGCACGATAAAGTTCCATCCCTGCTCCAACGCCTTGAGCGCCGAGCATAGGCCTAAATTTTGCAGCCATTCAACGGCAAGGGTGACGTCTTCATATGAGTGAAAGAATCGAGAGGGATTTTAAACAATATACAATCAATCAATCAATACTATAGACGTCTTCCTCTAATTCCTTAGACATCATATCATTTTACTATAGACTTCATCTCATTTCGGTAGACAATCTCACCATATTATCATTTTACTATAGACGTCTTCATCTTATTCAGACCGCAAAATCTGAGGACCCGTATCTGTACAGCAGGTGTGGCACTTCAGAGACCCTTCCTTGTTCAAAGGCCGTAAGCAAAAGTCTAAATTTTACAGCCCTTCAACGGCGATGGTGACATCTCCATATTTGTGAAAAATTTTCGAGCGGGACGTTAAACAACATACAACCAACTATCAATTTTACTGTAGACGTCTTCATTTCATTCGTGTAGACAGGAAACAATAACAGCGATTCCGAACATTCTGTCGGAGTCAGTTAACTATATGTCCTTGATATTCGATCTTTTTTTACCCTGCAATCCTGTCTCTTCATCTACCCGGCACCGACAAAGAGCAAATTTGCCTTCAGCCTATTATATTTTCAGATCGATTCAGAAAAAAAAAGAAAACAAATTTACTTGGGAAATATTTAACCATTTTAAAACTTCACTAGGGTATACATTGGTGTGATCAAATTTCATCTGGTGGCGCGATCACGTGCTTAATAAATTTCCCTTGTTTCGGTAAATTGATAGAGCAAAGGATAAACAAAATATGCCTCTTCCTAAAAGTTCTAGATAGATTTAGTCACAGGCCAGTCTGGTAGGAAGCGGCTATTTGTGCTCCACTGTATACCAAATGTTGAAGAATTGCTTCAAAGCTGACTATTCTTGTCTTTCGCTAACAAAACATAAATCTTTAGTACGCGGCGGTCATAGTCCTGTCATTGTTCGAAGAAATGATCGCTTGAGTCGAGAAATCAGCTTTTCTACAAAAGACGATTGGGAAACGATATTCCAGTCTGCATGTAATTAACAGAACATGTTCTGTGATAATGAAACCTACACCATTTTACAATACCAAAAACATAATATATTATATCATGGTTACTTTTTCTTTCGTTATGAAGTTATAAGAAAATGTTTATGATGCATGTACATGTATTATTGGATAATGACTTAATGTGTTCTCTACATTTCATTGTTGACCGATAAATAATCAATGTTGACCTATGGAATAATTATACATGAACTAAAGTTTGAAGTAAAAGTAGCCCAGTTAAGTTTTAGTTCAAGCGGGTATCTAATTTTCCCATATTTTGAGTTAATGCTAATCTTTTATCAACTATAAAGCTTTTCTTTTCAAAGATGTTCGTTAACAAAAATATTTTTGCGAAAATGTGGTATTTTGACATAAATCGGAAAGAATATGACTGCGGAGAAAGTTCTAGATACTAAAGATCAATAACACTGTATTAATCAAGCATTGAAATAAATACAAAAAAGAAAAACAAACAAACAAAAACAAAACCAAAAATTAAAAACACTAAAAAAAAAAATGAAAATAAAAAAACCACTGAACAATCAAATAACCGCATTTAAAAATTAGATCAAATGTACTCAACACTTGACTGATAAATACCTTACAATTTTGATAAATGGCAAAGTTTACTCACCGCCAATTATGTAGACACTGCCCACGCTGACATTCCGTTTATATTTATCATCCATAGCAGCTCACCTTTTCAAATAGTTATTTAAAGTATGTATGTATTGTATTAAGAAATCTGGAAATAAATTGATAAAAGAATATCTCTCATAAACAAACATATAGATAAGCCACCTTTTATCTATAGTTTGTAATTTGCCTCGTAAATGCGAAATTGAAAGGTCATCAGTTTTATCGAGAATATAACGCACGTCCGATATACGCATTTTTTCATGACGTTTATGTACTTTGTGACGTCATAATACATTGGGGGAAATTACGTCAGAATCATAAAACCGTACTCACGATACACTTCATTTCTTTCTTTTTTTTTTCAAATTCTCATTTCAAAATCTTTTATTAATGTTGTTACGACACAGATAAGGTTAAACAGCGCTGTGGTTCTTATTCCAAAAGTGCAGTTGTCTGGTGAATTTATCCTCTGTACCAAAATGAAAACATCTAAATGATAAAGATCATGCAGACTGTCGAAGCTTGTATGGCATACCAAGGACATCGCGAGCAACATGCCTTATATATATCAATCTTGTCTATCAAACCAAGGACATTCTGAGCAATACGAAGTATATAATTTCAATCTTGTGTCTCATATCAAGGACAATGCTAGCAGTGCTCTTTATATCTTTATAATCTCGTGTGTCAAACAAGTCTCCCCCTTTCTTTTTTACTTTGTTTATCAAACCAAGAACATAACCGGCAATAGTCTTTATAAATCATTCAAGTCTTTTCTTTATTTCGTTTATCAAACTAAGGACATTACAGGAAGTGAACGGTATACAGCTCGGTGTATATTTTTCATTTTCATTTCACTCTAGATGAGACTCAGTATATAATTTTCTCCTTTATTTCACTCTGATGAGACTCAGTATATGTTTTAATCTTGTTTCACGACAATTTCCACCTTTGTTTCCTTCTTGAAGAGACTGTGATTTTATAGGCAGCTTCTCACATGCTCAGGTGTCAGTTATAAAATAAAAAAATTTTCGGAAGTTGTCATCAACTTCAGGATCCGCTGATTATTTTTTAAATATTTCTAGCAACCAGGTAAACAAAAGATCCACGAGCTACAACGCTCACATGAGTGAACTTGGTCTTGATGTTCTTCAAGTTTTGGGGTTTTTTTTACCTTCTTTCTTCACATGAATTTTTTAGCCCATATTATGACTCCATCTAAGCCAAACAGGGTTACGATTTAATCCATAATCCACAAAACATAGGGATGCCTTATATTCCCCTATATGAATGCACTGTATAAAATGTTATTGTTTTTCCTATATATTTTAACATAAAAGTTTTTTTCTCCATCGTGGCTCCACCCTCTCCTCCATGACAATGAGCTAACTTGAATCTGCATTACCTGAGGGTGATTGCTTATTATATGACTAAACAAGGACCCTCTGTAACATTTTTTGAGACAGAAGATTAATCATTTTCAAAACATTTTCCTTATGTATCACCAATAAAATTTTGGTCCCCAATTGTGGTCCCACCCTACCACTGGAACGGGTCATGATTTATGCTCTCTGTAAGAAAGCTTTCACATGTTATTTGGTTTTTTTCTGGCTCAGTGGTCCTTAAGATATTTTGATTATCACCCATCTTGTTTTAACAAATTTCTAATTATCTCCCCTTGTATGAGGACACTGATCCTGAAGCGAACAAAGCCTTTTACCCAACGATGCTTTGTGCCAAGTTTGGATTGAAAAGAAGTGGTAAAAGTGCATATGAAATTGTTTTCCAATCTCAATAATTTAATTGTGAAAGGTTCATGGACAAACGGACAGGCGACAGGTAACCAGCTCAGGTGAGTTAATAAATGATGAGCTCACTTAAGATATTCACTAATATAATATAGAAGCAATCTGTAAAATTTCTAGGGAATTAATCTTGAAAGCGTTTATATCATTGACCGCCGAGTGTCTAGTTTTCAAAGAAGTTATCTTTCTGTCCCAAAGTATTTCTTTATTAGTATAAAAAATGTACAATAAGTACAATTCCTCATCTCTTCATAACAAGGTAAAATGATTTCATTTCCCCATATTAACAAAGTAAAGTATTCAACTGTTAAAAGGAATTACGTGACGTTTCTGACATTTTCTCTAAAATTCCTTTTTTTATCTCCTCGATATGAAGAGTTCCTGTATTATTTCCAAAATAAATTTGAATTTTATGTTGTATTATACTTTGTGTATCGGCCTGGGTAGCTCACATAACAGGAAACGCAAGGATCCTGGGTTCGATCCGCCATTGCTCCAAAGATATTTTCTCCAATCTTTTCTACAATAATTTTGTATTATCCATATATGTAAAACCCTGTAATACATACGAGCTGACTATACATTTTCACATGTACTTATAAAAATCCGGAATTGGCAAAATACGATAACTCTTATATCGACATAGTAATATATGCCCATATTTTTTTTTTAGAGAAAAGAGATAAAATGCAAGTGAATAGTAAAATGACACGAAAAATTATGTATTTTTGAGAAGATACATTTATATCCTTATAAATATTTGTCTTTCTTAGGGTTGCTCTAAGTACAGATATAAAATTCCTAAAAAAAAGGGGGGGGACTTGTAAATTATTCTGTGATGTTAAAACGTTGAGTTATATTCTACTCCTCGCTATATCACTCACTCCGACACCCCCCTCCCCTTAATGACAGTGATTTATTGAATCATGAAAATAATAAGTTACATTCCATACGGTACATTTTACTTGTAAAAACATAAATTTAGTTTTCATTTTCATCATTTTGAAAAAAAAAAAATTCTTTGTAGCAAGTGTCGTTAACTGCATGAACTTGCTGGTTAATTTTTCTTTTTAATTTGAAGAAGGGTGAGCGTCAATGTATCAATATAACGACCGACATATCCTCCTTAATTTAGAATATTTTAATATAGCACCTAGCTAGCAATTACAGCGGATACAAAACTAATGAATTATCTGCTGTGCGGACATAAAATCAACAGCAGCATCTACTATAATACACCCGTATTACGGGGATGTTGTGATCAGATTTATAATTAGGTAATATAATAACGATGTAATAACAAGATAACGATACATTTACAGCTATATTGTCTAATTTCAACGCTCGACATGGCGCATACTTCAAAGCAGATAGCGCCTATTGAAGCTGACTAAAGATGACGTCAAGACTTAAACAATTCGTGCTGTGAATGATTCATATGCATATTCGATGCATAAAAAAATAATTAAATAAGCTTCGACATTTCTTTTCTGACGTACGAACGAAGTTGACGGTGTTTGCTGCGTTGCCTCGTTAGTACTTAGATCATTAATGGTACACTGAGAGATAAATGAAAAAATGGTATTGTAGGGAGAGTGTCCGTAAAAAACCCCCCACAAAGTCATACAGCAGGCCATAATAATACATGATAGAAAGTAAATGTAACATTATATTTAGTACAGAGGTAGGCGGAAGAGATCTGTTGACGTCATGTAGAGTTTTTGGAAACAAAGCCGTTTATTAAAGTCATCATTTCGCAAATTCTATGATCGTTATAACGATCTAGTTTGCCAAAACAACTTTTCATTGAGTCAAATGACATACCAATTGTTAGGACGTTCTGACTACGGGTTATTTCGTTAACCTGATCAAGATATATGGCTCACAGCAGGTGTGACCTGTCAACAGGGAAGGCTTACTCCTAGGCACCTGATCCTAACTTTGATGTGTTCAGGGGTCCGTGTTTGCCTCACTCTTAACTTTGTATTCTAGATTGATTACCGTTCCCTATCATCACTTTTTCATGCAATAAAATTTTAGGTCATTCTTTGTGTGCTGATAACATATTATTCAAGATTCTGCGTAACTTCGACCTTTGAACTAATTTTCAGCCACACCACACATGATTGCTGTAGTATTCGGTCAGACGGGTCCATCGCCATTGGCAAGATAGCACAATTGGTAGGGTACCTGGGTAAGGATTCAGTAGACACGGGTTCGAATCCCTGTCTGATCCATTGTATTTTCTCTCTTCCTCTCACATTTTCAATGTATGTCAGTTTTAAACTTGTGTTAGTTCAGTCAATACATTGTTTGCTTCGTGAGCTTCAGATTGGGATTCAAATTCCGCGGTGATTACACCTGAAATATGATTAGTCCCTCTACACAGTCGCGGTAGCTCAGTGGTTAGAGCGTTTGCTTCGTAACCGGGAGCTCGTGAGTTCGAGCCCCGCTCGTGCCATGGCCGCGTCAAACCTAAGACGAAAAATAGGTAGTGATTGCTCCTTCGCCAAACATGAAGAATCACTGGTCTTTCGGATATGACCTTAAAAACGGAGGTCCCGTGTCACGGTAGGCGTTGGCACGTTAAAGAACCCTCACTAAGCGCTAAGCATAGGTCTAAATTTGTGGTACTTCACCTACAGCTATAGACGTCTCAATATGAGTGAAAAATTCTCGACGGGACGTAAAACAACATACAAAACAATCTACACAGCCTGTATATTGAATTAAAACAAACAACGTGGTGGGTTTTAGGGGAGACTGCTATAATTTTATCACCGGTACTTCTGGTGCTGGGGACAATGTTAAGATCTGAAGTACTCGTGCGCGTAAACCTATCTTGGCGGGTCTGAAATCTAATGAACACGGCATAGAAAAATAGCAAATGATTATGACCTTTTTCGACCATTCCTGAGCCAAAATATTTATCAAAGATCTAATTCTTTTGCAATAAACGATGAAACCTTCTAGCCATTGTTGTTTGGTTTCGAGGATCATAGATCTCTGCAATATGCTGTCTGGCGATTTCAATTTACTTCGACAGTCTGTAATGGTGGTTTTGTGTATCTTTAATTAAAGATAGAAATGGCTAACACTCAAACTACAAATTAGAACACTGCTATGGTTCCTATAGCAGCGTGTCACTTTCCTTGATCGAGCGTGTAAATTTTTGGGCGGGGCTTTTCACAGATGAAACAGATTTCACTGTTGTTTGTTTTCCGTGACCAGTCACGTGGAGGGATGACATAACGTGGTCTGGATATTAATTCGCTGTCATGGAAACTATACGAATAAAAGGCATGCTTGATCAAGCGAAATAAATGCTGCTAATGGACAGATTGTAAGGTATGGCTCTGATTCAGGTGACCGAATAACAAATAGGAAATATTCTGTTGTGTAGAACCATTAACTGGAAATGAAGTGCTAAGTTACAACTTTGATGTCCCATAAGATGCGCTGTAGCTCTACTAGCTTGTTTTCGAATGACCTTGACCGATATTTCAGTGTAGAGTACTCAATTGGTCTACCTGGTGACACATTTTTTTTTGTCTGTAACTTTTAGGTCACAAATCTTTATTTGAACAGTTGTTCGATATAATTGTGGCATGTGAGAAAGCAAAGAACGGTGATCAATATCAGAACTCCGATAAAGTATACAAAAAGACCAGAGCTCGAGTATACATGCAATTCATGTACCTCACTGGATGTGTTTATTTCTCTTGTAACTTGTAATCCGTGTACATGTGGGTGATTTTTTAAATTTTTTTTATTTATTTATTTTTTTTTGTTATTTTTTTTTTGTTTTTGTTTGTTTGTTTGTTGTTGTTTTTTTTGGTTTTTGTTTGTTTGTTTTGTTTTTTGTTTGTTTGGTTTTTTATTTTATTATCATTATTTTTTGTTGTTGTCTTTTTTGTTTTTTGTTTGTTTTTGTTTGTGTGTGTGTTTGTGGGGGGGGGGGGGGGGGCATTAATGCCTTAGCGGAACTAGTATTCGTAGTAAATGCTTCTGATGACGTACTGTGAATTACTGGGACACTCTTGAGACAAAAACAGAACAAGGAAAGGTCTTACTGAGTAGATTTCAGCACGTGTTGTCAAAATTGCTATGATGTAATTTGCCAATACTCTATCTCTGCAATTGGGAGGTTGTACTTGGATTGAAAAGAAGATATTTTGATCGGACATTTTGGATTTAGCATATTTTACTGTCATGATATCGATGATAAATGGATCGTACATAATTTCGTAAAACGTACAACGCCTTCTCCTTATACCTGAACATCTAGTAAAAAGGTCTGACGCTGACAGGTGCTGACAGATCTATCTTTTGTCCGATCGATCCACTATGCCACCAGACATTTCTCATAAATGTTAGATTAACATTTCCATTTTCACAAAATTAATAATAAATATTTCGAAACTGGGACACTTTGGTAGATATCTTTACAAAGGTTTAGCGAGGACAAAATCAGCAGCGAATGATGACGGCCGAATTCCTGGTTATTGTTTACTTATGAGTTCCTCGCTGCACTCGAACGAGAAATGGAAAGAATGTGTTGCATTTCTTTGCCATGTGTTAAAGAGCCTTGATAATTTGTGGGAGGGTGTTCACATATCTAAGATAAATCTGTTAAGTGTTACCTCCATTTTTTTGTAAACCGTATCGTGTAGCGACCATGAAGAAACCACAAACGTCACGTCATTCTATACACATTCCTAGCATCAGTTACGAAACTGATCTCTGTTTTCTATTTTGACGAATTACCTGGAATCTCACATATATGCTGTGGGAGGTTAATAGAACATGTTTGCGTCTAAATAAGCTATAGGGTAAGCTCGTGTTTCCTATAACCAAATTAATTCTATGCTTCTTCAATGTGTTGTGAAGATTGCAGATTATGGATTTGTGATGATTTCTAGTAAGTATATAGGTACCTGATCCCACCTCCGGTGTGTCCAGGGATCCGTGTTTGCCCTATTCTTAATTTTGTATTCTTTCTAGGATTTATGAGACTGGCCTCTGTTAATTATCTTCATTTTCATAAAGAGAACAATGCGTGTATTTTGCTTGTCATCTACCACACATGATGTTTGGAGGTAACTGAAAGTTATAATAAGGTTTCACAAAATTCATTCTGTGTCATGCTGAGCAGAATGTTTTTGTCAATACGTAATACCACTTTATTGACAGCAAGGGAATCAAATACTAAAAGATAACTGCTGAAAATGGCAGATCAAGGCTTTAGACATTCCTCTCTGTATCGATTCAAAATATGCAAAATTATTATGATTTTGTAATGTGCGCATTTGTTACATCTCACGTTGACAGATAAGTAGTAATATCCTTTTATGTCTGTCACTGGTAAGGTTTCCCCCATATATTTTAAATTCTTGGCAAAATGCCATCTTCGAAGACACCTAAATGACAAATATTTCGAAATTCAAAAGGATTCGATTTTCCTCGTAATTCTCTGATTGCGTTCTCTAAGACCGTAGTTATCACGCTCTTTATTTGCATTTTATCAATTTTTTTTAGTCTAAAAGAAATATTGAAAACAATGAAATAAAAATCAATATTAGAATACTCAAACTGTTGCATGAAATGTGTGCTGTTGTATAACGCTACTGTTGCATGGAATGTGTGCTGTTGTATAACGCTACTGTTGCATGGAATGTGTGTTGTTGTATAACGCTACTGTTGCATGGAATGTGTGCTGTTGTATAACGCTCCTGTTGCATGGAATGTGTACTGTTGTATAACGCTACTGTTGCATGGAATGTGTACTGTTGTATAACGCTACTGTTGCATGGAATGTGTGCTGTTGTATAACGCTACTGTTGCATGGAAGGTGTACTGTTGTATAACGCTACTGTTGCATGGAATGTGTACTGTTGTATAACGCTACTGTTGCGTGAAATGTGTACTGTTGTATAACGCTACTGTTGCGTGGAATGTGTGCTGTTGTATAACGCTACTGTTGCATGGAATGTGTGCTGTTGTATAACGCTACTGTTGCATGGAATGTGTACTGTTGTATAACGCTACTGTTGCATGGAATGTGTACTGTTGTATAACGCTCCTGTTGCATGGAATGTGTGCTGTTGTATAACGCTACTGTTGCATGGAATGTGTGCTGTTGTATAACGCTACTGCTGCGTGGAATGTGTGCTGTTGTATAACGCTACTGTTGCATGGAATGTGTACTGTTGTATAACGCTCCTGTTGCGTGAAATGTGTGCTGTTGCGCTTTACACAGTTGGGCATATGAAAGGCTCAATGTGTCTATGAAGTTCATCACGTTTCTCAGAGGAAATCTTTTCTCTAAACTATTCAACACCATCTATCCTTTACTTAAAATGTACATATAATTTTTCATCTTTCTGTATAGGGAAAAAGAAAAAAAGCAACAATTGAAAATCCAATATTTGTTGATTTTCAATAATAAAAAAACATTATCTACGAGTTACTCTCTTCTATATGTCTAACACAGTTTACGAGCCATTCTCCTTAATGAAGCTACTCTCCTTTATGAAGTCATTCTCCTTAATATTTTTGGCACTCTTGTTTGTTCGCGTTGACCCGAAGGGTGCACGAACTATTTGTATCTTGATAACACTCACTTAATAAATTAAAGGCGTAATTCTTTTGCACTCAAATTGACGAAAACAGCATTAACCATTTATTTATTTAGCTGCGACTTGAAATAACTATCATCCGTTTCTCTGTTTTTCTTGTAAGATCCTTGTGAAGTTTTGCAAAAACATTAAAATACTGCCAACATATGGAATCTTGAATACGTAACACAAAGCAAGTCCGTGTACATCTGTAGAGATAAAACAAATCCATATAAACAATGTTTTCAGAGAAACTTGAATAAATATCCTTTTGTCAACACAGCCTAGACGTATCTCATGTTCTGTTTATTATGGTATTTCAATGAACGTCCAACAACAACAATAAAAATAATAATATAAACATGTAGGTTGTAACTCTGTTTTTAATAATCAATCTGCAGGTGATAAAATTCTGGAATTCTTGCAAAGTTAAATAAGAGTGCCATGCCTCCATCATAAATACAGAAATACCTTTATATATAGATATGCGTAATATTCAACACATCAATCACATTTAAGAAATATCAGGAAAGGGATTCCCTATGATACACGCTACCACGGTGTTTTCATATTTATGATCCTAGGTAGGGCGACTTTATTTTGTTTTTATATTGAGGCAAGCAAAATGATACAACAATTGAATTAGAAAGTTGTTATTTATTATGTAAATGACACAATACATACTGTCGCACATGCCAGTACTGACTCTAGAACAGATATTTTTGTTACGGCTTCAAGTTACACTCGACAATTTCATAATATTTGTGAATTGTGTCGATATATATATATATATATATATATATATATATATATATATATATATAACACATCATATTATGCAAGCTGACCCGCTATTCCAGCAAAATATGAAAAAAAAATTGTTAATAGTAATAAAAACGTGCAGAATGACACAAAATAGTTGTCTGCTCTCTGAAAACCAAACAACCAAACCATACCAAGTGGTTTTCAACTTTTATCCACGCCGAGATACTGTGTACACTGTTTTTCCGTACGTTCAATTCTGCTCATTTTCTCATTTCAGAGTGAGTTGATTTAATTCACGTAGCATGCAGAAGCCGTCAGTAGATACCGTACGTCTCTCCCTGTACGATTGTTAGAGGGTTCCTCGTAGCCAATATCTCTCTTCCCAGTGATCAGTAACTAGTATACATGTAGACACAAGGTTATGGCTCTCGATTTGATAATTTTTTGGTTTCACGCGTTCTCAGCAGAAAATACGGGAAGCGGGGAGAAATGCTAGTTAACATATTGACGTTTTACTTTTCATCTTAATGTTGCACTTTTTTTTTTACAACTTTACAACTAAACTGATACCAAATCTAATGAGATGAAGACGAGCGTATATTCAAAACTGTTATACATGTCTACATACAAATGGAAACATTTTTAAGTAATTAAAACTATTGGTTATTCGTAAAACGGACTCTCCGCTTTTAACCTTTCGTGAACTGTTGTACAGTTTTGGTAGTGTTTTCATACCAATACAAAACGTAGTACCCCTATAGCAGATGTCAAGATTTTGACCTGCCAGCGACGTCACAAAATATCAGACGTACTTCCTGTTTCATGTCTGACTGAAATAATCCCGCTACTATGATTGGTCAGTTAGTGATTTGTGTGCGTGTGCGAACAGACAAGGCACATTGAATTATGGTTAATATACTCTGTGGTTTGTGTTTTATGTATACGATAAGCGTGTAGATACCTTTGAATTAACCATTAATCCTAAAAAAAAAAAAAAATACATAATTACTACTCATAAGGACTGGTGGATTATAACACACGGTGTAAATTGTGAGTATTAGGCATTGGGAGCATGCAGGAAACCAACGAAGGGCGGATCACAAAAAGGTCATTTCCATGATATAGAGTTGTATTTGAAATTCACATTCCTAAAGACTAACGACACGAAAATGGTCATAACTGATTTTTTTAGTCCACCAAAATAATAGTAAAAAATTATATTTCATTTTCCTTCTTTTCATTGTGCTTCTTTAGATGCATATACTAATTGAGATATGATTTTTCATGTTACCGCTGAGAATTTAATTCCATGGTATGTTCACAGTGTCTATTCAACATAAGGACTGGGATATGTGGATGGTATCTACCTATAAATGGTCTACGTCAAACACAAATATACAACAATGTATATTTTGTCCACGACTACTACAGAAACAGACAACATCTTACTGTTATAAAAAAGACAACATCTCACTGTTTTAGAGACAGACTGCATCTCATTGTTAGAGAAACAGACAACATCTCAATATTACAGAAACAGACAACATCTCACTGTTATAAAAACAAATAACATCTCACTGCTATAAAAACAGACAACATCTCACTGTTACAGAAACAGACAACATCGCATTGTTACAGAAACAGACAACATCTCACTGTTATAAAAACAAATAACATCTCACTGCTATAAAAACATACATCTCACTGTTACAGAAACAGACAACATCGCATTGTTACAGAAACACACAACATCTCACTGTTATAAAAACAAATAACATCTCACTGCTATAAAAACATACAACATCGCATTGTTACAGAAACAGACAACATCTCACTGTTATAGATACAAACATCTCATTGTTACAGAAACAGACAACATTTCACTGTTACAGAAACAGATAACATCTCACTGTTATAAAACCGACAACATCTCAATGTTATAGAAAACCACATCTCACTGCTAAGGATACACACATCATCTGCCGTATTTCATTATCACGACCTTCCTTTAGACCACTCAGAGATCGTCTAACATGTTCTCAGATGTGAACTTCTAAATTTTGTTTTGAAAATGATCGTATAGCGTACTCTATCTGTGGCTTTAATCAATGTCAATTTCACATTTGTTTTATTGAATACATCCACAATACATGTACCTCGGTTGAGTAGATAACATTCCGTCTAAATCTTTCATCAACGACTATTTCATACATGGCTGTACTAACATCTGATCCTAACAAGGATCTCTGTCTTCGTCCACCGAGCTTGACTTCCTCTTACATTTGTAGCCTCAGTTCTCCCTGTATTCAGAATTTATGTACAAAAAAAGGATCCATATATGTTCCCTGAATTACAGAGGCTCTCTTTCTGTTATCACTGCTTGGACTGGATTCAGTCACTGATCTCCAGACGATACTCCGAGGACAAGAAACCATGATAAGGGTAAAGCATTTACGTCTCATGATAAGATAGATAGATGTTCGCAGACTCCATACATTTTCATCAAGTATCCATTTTCTTTCTGGAAACTTAGTCTAGTATCCAATGGAAATTCATATAAACTTCATGCATTCTTAACAGCGGGCTAAGACAGTCTCCAAGATCTCACCGAGTGTTAAGGAATTGAATTTCACGAATTTTACTTATGACATTCCTTGTAAAAATCATTGTATTTCATGGGCTTCTCTAAACTACAGTGATTTAGTAAAATACCGAGTCTTTAATTTCGTGAGAGGTGAAAGGTGATTTTTGTCGTCATTGTAAACAAATTCCTAGTGGATATGATTCTCATTTTCATATCCCAGAATTCATTTTCCCAGAATCCAACTTTATATCCCATAATCCTTTTCCATATCCACGAATTCATCTTCACATCACAGAGTTTATATTTAAACATCCAGGATAAGTATAGAGTTCAAAGTTGTTGTGTGGCCGATAGTAATTATACCTCGTTCTCAACATAACGTTTAATGTATCATTATAGGCCATCAAATTTCTTCTTACATTCTAAAAAGTAGACAAAGAAAGCATTTTTATGTACGATTCGGCTTTATTATCGTTTCTTCTAGATGCGAGAGTTTGAAATCCAATATCGGTTCAAATACGAAAAAAAATCTATACTTGTCTTTAGAAATCTTACAGCTCTGGTCGATATAGAATTTCATATTTGTGATACAATGGTTATTTTAAGATCTCGGAGGCAGAGATTGACAAACATTTTCCGACTAAACGCCAATGTTACGTTTTTGGAGACAGATTCAATTCCAATATCCTAGAAAAGCGACCATTTCCTTTTATGAACTTATAATATCAATGTTGCCACAGATGCTGTAGCTAGATGACCGTGTGAAGTGAATTTATTTGGATATTTGTTTGTTTTATTTGGGGGGGGGGGCAATTTTGTTTTTGTTTTGTTTTTTGTTTGGGGGGGGGGGGAGGCAATTTTTCATAACTATACATTCTACGTATGGTGCTCACTCTTGCACGCCTGACGTCTGATAATTTCAATCAAGGTTACTTCTGTTACTAAACGAATCACGCTTCAATAACATAACAAAATATCGTGAGTAGTCATCTGTCCATTAATTTCATATTGCACAAGGAAGATAAGCCTATCTACAGTTTCGCAACTCAATTGGTGTTCTTTTTTTATGTGTTGTATGCTATGAGATTAACGTCGAGTTCTTTCAAGAAATAAATTTCAACCGCAAGAAAAAAAAATACTAAGCGGTAGGGCTGTCACGACATGTCGACTTGAAGCTATAGATAACACAAGAAAATAAGAAACCTGTACAAAAGCGGATCAAAAACCTTCCCTTACATTACGCAACATGAGCTCTTCTGGTAAACATAGTTGGATTCAAAACATACTCATAATTCTAATTTGGTTGTTAAATCTATGATCTTGGTACAGCTTGATATACCATCTTACCAATGCTGAAGATAACAAACACTGATCAATCTCTTAAATTACATAAAGGATACAAAACTAAGAGTACGGCAAACACGGATCCCCTAGACACACTAGAAGTAGGATTAGGTGCCTAGAAGGAGTAAGCATCCCCTGGTGAGCGGCGAGACCCGCCGTGAGCCTATGTCTTTATCAGGTAAACGGAGAAATCCTTCTCAAAATTAATATATCAAAATCGAGAATGGCCTAAAACAACTGGTATGAAACACCATATACTGGTGGTAAGAAATATTGCTACATAAATTTGGGAAGTCAACGATGGCGAAGTTCAAGTCATCCTGATTGTCATAAAGTTGTGTTGTTATGTTCGATACAATATCCAAATATAAAGCTGATGTGGAAGATTCTGTGGTGTCTTTTATTTCAAGATCACAGTTTTGTGTAAATCGTGATGTTGAATACTTGTAATATATTTTATCCTTGTAAATTTAGTCATCCCACAGAAAGCAGTAAATTTCTTCTTCCTTGTTTTCAAAATTCGTTGTAAAGCCTTAGTCAGAATAAATTTATGAATAATCACAGTTTTTACTGCCACTAATTAAAGGTAAAGCTAAGTTAATTATATCAGATGAATATGAATTTATATGACTTCAACAAAAAAAAAAAACAAAAAAAAAAAAAAAACCCAACCCAGATTTCTAAGATGTAGAAGACGTCAACACAAAGCAAACTTATTGATTTTTGGAATACTTCTTTCTACATTTTGACTAAGGCTTCCTGTAGACGGTACATGGATATTTGACCAACATGCAATGCTTCACACATCACGGGATACACTCATGACTTGACGTCAATGTCAAGTTCTCAATATTTTGAGTAGACGTGTTTGTCTTTTCTTTGTAACGTTTTTGCCTTTTGGCCAAGCCTTAAAATGTGAGAGTCCTGATACGTTGTCAGATAAAGGAGAAGTGAAGCGCCATCATGGCAGACATGAAAAGGTCAAGATAACTAACAGTATTCAATCTCGTAATTCCTATAGAAAATACAAATGAGAGAGATGGGCAAACACGGACCCCTGGTCATACCAGAGGTGGGATCAGGTGCCTAGGAGGAGTAAGCACCCCCTGTCGACCGGTCACACCATGAGCCCTATATCCCGATCAGGTAAACGGAGCAATCCGTAGACAGAATCAGTGTGTCAAGAATGACCTAACAATTGGTATGACACACATCAGACATCTCACGTTTGTCCTTGACCGTGGATAGTCCGTTTTCGTCGTGACTGCGAGGTTCTGGGTTCAAGTCCCGTTCGTACTTTGGCCGCGTCAAAACTCTAAGACGTAAACAGTGGGTCGTGACTGCTCCTTCGCCAAACGCTAGAGTCGTTCGAGCGAAACCTTACAATGGAGACACTTTGTCATGGCACGATATCACTGCTACAGTCCAGAGCGCCAAGTATAAACCTGTCACTCTTGCCTAAAGCTGGTGACAGTACGAATAGAAATTCTCGAAGAAACGTAAAAGTAAGATTGTGTAGCGGCAAGAGGGTTTGATGACCGGTTGCCTGATCACTCAATCAAATCCCGGTCTGGTACATTGAATTTTCTCCCTCCCTATTACATTTTGTGTCGTAGATCACACCTGGAACTGACGTGTGAAAATGTCTGTTATGGAATACAGATCCTGGGTTGATGTCAAGGTGTGAAGATATTTACGGAGGGGGAATGTGGTGGTTAAACGGATTCGATCGCCGATGGACATATAGCTCAGCTGGAGATTCAGGTGGCCCGGGTTTGACACTTATACTTAGTTGCATTGTCACCCTTTCTGTTACAAAAGAAAGAAAGAGCAAACAAACAAACAAAGAAACAAACAAACAAAATGTCCTTAACCTCGTGATATGCAGCGATGAACATTTCAGGCTATTCATTGATCTCATTACATTTACATTGCAGTTAGTCACCTCATATATCCAACAAACTAGAGATTGACTCCTTATAATTATGTTTGAAATAAAAATGAAAGTATAAAATCTATATATCAAATAAAAAATACTGCCAATTCACATAACATACCATGTTAATTTCCATAGTTCCCGCCTGCTGACGTCATTCATATCATTTGCATGCAAGAGAGATGTATGTACGCTGGGAATTCAACATACGAGGGTTGTTCGATATGTAATGTGTATTGTACCACAGCGCGATAACCCTTTGCACGATTTCGTGGATGATGATACTCTTGAATAGCTCTATTCATTACCTTTCCAAATGTATAAACACAAGCCTTCAGCTCAACATACAATGTAGTTTTAAACTTTTAGTCATTTCAGTAGAGCGAGTCGTCACAGTACGCTGATTTAGGTAGACCACTGAGGCACTCACTGATGGCTGAGCCAAGAGCTTGTCGGGACTTGTAATGACGACCAGATAAGAACTTTTCAAGGTTTGGAAAAAGGAAAACGTCTCATGGGGCTAGATCTGGAGAGTATGGCTGGTGTGGCAAGACGGTAACCTTCTCCAACTTCAAAAATTGATTCATAAGCTCAGATGTATGTGATGAAGCATTATCATGAATTAGACGAACATGGCTAAATCCTGACACAGGACATCGTTTATGGTAACAATTTTTTTAGTTCTTTTAGTATAACACCTCGGTAATACCGACCTGTAACACTTTTGCCCTTCGGCACTGGAATTTGTGCTGCTATACCATCACATGAGAAGAATATGCAATAAAAAAACCTTCTTTGTGCTTATGGTTTTTGGCAACTACAGGCCTTCTGCCGTGTTTAATTAGCCGTATTTGTTTCTAATTTTTCTTACTGGTTCGAAATAGGGAACCCATTTTATCGTCACCAATAACAATGTTTGCAAATTGTCTTTGATTGATTTTGTCAAACATTTTGAGCAATTGCTTAACGGTTTGTACTCGTACCCGTTTTTGGTCTATTTCATACCTTATATGAATTGTGACCTTGGCCGTTCACGTTTAATCTCAAAATCAATATAGGTCTTTCGAATGTTACAGAGGTCCATCACCTTGAGTGTCATTAAGCAAGCTTGGAGAAAACCAAAGTAATCATCTGGAAACCATTTTACATAATATATGAATTCATGACCTTGGTCTTTGACCTTTTAACCTCAAAACTGATTGGGATACTCAAGTCATAGGAAGTTATTGTATGAAATTTAATTGCAAACGCTGAAGGACTTTTAGAGATAAAGACTGAAAATGAATTCTGACAGAGTGACGGAGAAACAGATCCAAATTAATTTTCCCCACTTTTCTTTAAAGTCGTCCAAATGAACATAAAATAATAATCGATAAAATAGGATTTTCAAAGTTTAACATTGAACGTTAAATAATAATTGAACATAGGTAAGGCGATCGATTTGCAACTTGAAGTTCCCAGATTCAATCAGAATGGCTTCGTTAAATCTAAGACGCTTAAGCAAGAGCCAGTTCCCACGTCAGTCTCCCGTCATCAGCAGTGAAAGCCCCGAGTTCACTTGTATTTTCTAAACGAATTACGAAAGACAAATACGTGATACCCAGGGGCGGATCCAAAGTGAAGAGGGTGCAACGCATGCTGGTACCATTTTTGTCCAAATGAATGGTTGAAGACCCCAAAATGGCAAAAACTTACTCTCTTCTTTAAGATGTTCAATTAAAGGGGGGGGGGTGCAACCTCTATAACTCCTCCTTCTAGGTCCATCACTGATGCTTGCAGGGACAGGGATACAGTTCAATCAGACCCGCTTCTGGCGTTCGTCTCCGGGTATAATATTATGTATCAGTTAATTTCTTGCAAGCAAGTTCATTTCCTAGTAACTGCATATTTCATGTGATGAATCTTGCTTGTATAAAACGTTCAACAGTAACTTCAAACAGGTTTGCTGTCCACTTATTGCAATTAACCTGCATTTTTCAAAAGCGTGTCGTTATATTTCTGCGGCTACATACAATAATGACAAGGATGATGCATCTAAAACACGTAAAAATCAAGGTATAGCTTCGCTTATGATACTTGCTTTAGGGTGGACTAATTTTAACGGAAAACATGCACCACTTATGCGTTTCGGGTTTAGTACATTAGGTTCATGTGGCTGCATTTTTCTTTTCTGCTTACAATTGCATTATCTAACACCAAAATGGAATCCTTAAATTATAGGGGACTATATATCCAGCGATATCATAGGCGTAGTAAAAACAATTCTTTATTCCCGTTATTGAAATAATCCAGTGGAATGAATTTGGTTTCTAGTAGAAAAGTATCGAAGCACGGAAGTAGTTTTCAAACCACATGTATAAAGGGGATACTTCTTCATTGGCCACAGAAGCAGAATACATCAAATGTGTATTTGTTTAATTAGCTGTACTTCCGGATGACCAGTCGCGATAGCTTGGTAGTAGAGAACAATCAATCAATCAATTCTTTCGGGTGTCATTGATTCAGCTTAGCTGGGTATTTGGACTGTATGACGCCTTCATCGAATCTCGGAGTAGTCCATAATTCATGTCTCCAAATTTACATTCAACATCGGCAGGTTCTAGGAATTAATGTACACTTAACTAAACTGAATTAAGCAAACTATCTATCGCTATTGATGCTGCTTTGTTTACCGTCTAGTTATGGAAAACTCACTATATTCTTTCGTTCAAATAAAGACGCCCGTTTAGGAAATGTTTATTTCTGATAATGATAATGTTCCCGCCTTCTGTTTTTCTTGATGAGTGACTAAGACTGCATGTAGTAACAATCATACTTATTGTTTACTGTTAAGATTAAAATGTTTTGTAGAACTCACTATAGATCATTTTATGATATCTGTTTTTAGAACTTTACAGGGATTGTTTAATGATATCTGTTTTGTAGAACGTTACACTGATTTTTTCAATGATATCTGTTTTGTAGAACGCTCCACAGATTGTTTAATGATATCAGTTCTCTAGAACTTTGAAGGAATTGTTTAATGATATCTGTTTTGTAGAAATTTACAGGGATTGTTTAATAGTATCTGTTTTGTAGAACGTTATACAGATTATTTAATGATATCTGTTTTGTAGAACGTTACACAATTTTTTTTATGATCTTTGTTTTTTTTGTTTTTTTTGTTTTGTTTTTGTTTTTTTTTTTTTTTGTTTTGTAGAACGCTCCACAGATTGTTTAATGATATCTGTTCTCTAGAACCTTTCTGGGATTGTTTAATGATATCTGTAAGCCTTTACAGAGATTACTTTATGGTATTTGTTTTCTAAAACTTTACACAGATTGTCTAATGACATCTGTTTTGTAGAACGTTACGGGAATTGTTTAATGGTATCTGTTTTGTAGAACTTTACATGGGTTGTTTTTTTTTCATATATCTATTTCGTAAACCTTCACAGGCATTGCTTTATGATATCCGTTATGTAGAACTTTACATAGATTGTTTAATAATATTTGTTTTGTAGAACTCTATAGGGAATGTTTAATGATATCTCTGTTGTGGAACGTTATAGAGACAGTTTAATGATATCTATTTTGTAGAACATTACATGGAGTTTTTAATGGTATCTGTTTTGTAGAACCTTACAGGAATTGTTTAATGGTATCTGTTTTGTAGAACTTTACAGGAATTGTTCAATGGTATCTGTTTGGTAGAACTTTACATGTTTTTTTTTTGTTTTTTTTTATATCTGTTTCGTAAACCTTTACAGGCATTGCTTTATGATATCCGTTATGTAGAACTTTACATAGATTGTTTAATAATATTTGTTTTGTAGAACTGTATAGGGAATGTTTAATGATATCTCTGTTGTGGAACGTTATAGAGACAGTTTAATGATATCTATTTTGTAGAACATTACATGGAGTTTTTAATGGTATCTGTTTTGTAGAACCTTACAGGAATTGTTTAATGGTATCTGTTTTGTAGAACTTTACAGGAATTGTTCAATGGTATCTGTTTGGTAGAACTTTACATGTTTTTTTTTTGTTTTTTTTTTATATCTGTTTCGTAAACCTTTACAGGCATTGCTTTATGATATCCGTTATGTAGAACTTTACATAGATTGTTTAATAATATTTGTTTTGTAGAACTGTATAGGGAATGTTTAATGATATCTCTGTTGTGAAACGTTATAGAGATTGTTTTATTTTTGATATCTGTTTTGTAGAACTTTAGAAAGATTATTTATTGATATCTGTTTTGTAGAACTTTAGAAAGATTATTTATTGATATCTGTTTTGTAGAACTTTAGAAAGATTATTTATTGATATCTGTTTTGTAGAGCTTTACATAGATTTTTTAATGATATCTGTATTGTAGAACGTTACACAGATTGTTTAATGATATCTGTGTTTTACATCTTTAAGGGAGTTTTTAATGATATCTGTTTCGTAAACCTTCACAGGCATTGCTTTATGATATCCGTTATGTAGAACTTTACACAGATTGTTTAATGACATTTGTTTTGTAGAACTGTGTAGAGAATGTTTAATGATATCTCTGTTGTGGAACGTTATAGAGACAGTTTAATGCTATCTATTTTGTAGAACATTACATGGAGTTTTTAATGGTATCTGTTTTATAGAAGTTTACAGACATTCTTTAATAATATCCGTTTTGTCGAACTTTTCCTATATTTTGTAATGATATCTGTATTGTAGAACGTTACACAGATTGTTTTATAATATCTGTTTGTGGATCTTTACAGGGATTCTTTAATGATATCTGTTTGTAGAATTTTACATATATTGTTTCGTGATATTTGTTTTGTAGAATTTAAAAGGAATTGTTTAATGATACCTATTTTGTAGAACTTGACAGAAGTTGTTTAATGATATCTGTTTTGTAGAATTTAACACAGACTGTATGACATTTGGTTTTATTACAATATTTACATCGTTACATTCGTTCATGGATGACGATCCCGATTAAAATTGTGGAACTTTATGCAGAAACATGTATGTGCAGTGCGTATGGTAGTTATGCGTACTGGTTGACTGACATTATCGATGTTATTGAAATGTTTATAGAATATCTAAAGAATTGGAATCAAAACATAGTAATGGGTCATTTTCCATAACTTCAATAGCAAACAGCTACTTTTTATCTAACTTTTGGCATGCTCCCTATGACCATTTCTCTTGGTACGTTCATACCTGTATCATGTAATTGATTTAATCCAGTGAATTTTACTCTATAGTGTAATAAATCAAAGATTGACCGAATCTCTGTTGGATGAAGAAATGAGATTTGTCGAGTTTAGCTTTGTTTGACGCGGAGATTAATTTATAATTCTACAAGCAATTTCGCAATGTTCCCACAGAGAACTGAGGAAAAGGATAGCTTTACATTAGGCGGTTCACTGTCGCTTTATTTGTTTATTTGTTTGTTTGTTTTACGTCCCGTCAAGAATTTTTCACTCATATTGAGACGTCACCAGCTGTAGGTGAAGTACCACAAATTTAAACCTGTGCTTAGCGCTCAGGGCCGTAGCAGTGAGGGTTCTTTAACGTGCCAACGCCTACCGTGACACGGGACCTCCGTTTTTAAGGTCATATCCGAAAGACCCGTGATTCTCACTTCTGAATGCCGAGCGTATGGCGAAGGAGCAATCACTACCTATTTTTCGTCTTAGGTTTGACGCGGCCATGGTACAAGCGTGGCTCAAACTCACGAATTCCCGGTTACGAAGCGAACGCTCTAACCACTGAGCTAAGAGTTTCTCAAATCCTCAGGAAACTATTTGACTATTTGACTATTTATAATTCATTTGCTGATATCTATATTATTCAAAACAAAGTTGGCCATTATGAAAATGTATTATTTCTCCTTAAACAACGTTTAATTTGATAATGAAATCTTATAACTAATCGCAGTTTACAATATAATATATTCTTAAAAAAGAAAGAATATGTGGAGGCATGTTAAAAAAGATTCCCAGAAATTGAACTTTAAACATTATTGAAAACTCGCCAATCTTTCAGGAATGATATTTATGCATAGATTCGAAGACATTTGCAGCATCAAAAGCTTAATTATAATCAATCATCAGATGGGTTCGTGGAAATAATTTGATGCAAGAAACATTCTCAAACTTGACAAATCAGAAAGTGATTCTCGTCCATCTTGTAAACTTTTTTTTCACGTCTAGAGATCAACACCAGTTGTCTTACTGACATCTCGTTTCTGATTTCTAAAGACGAGAGTCAACACGGATAGTCAATATCAACATGGCTACTGAAGATTTACTCAATGCAGTGACAGTTTTCATAAAACACAGTCATTAAATCACTGTAAATGCACTACTGTCCGTAAGGAGGTACGCTACACCGTCATAATGGCTGACTTCCTTTTACGCCATTAATGAAAATATGAATAGCAGCAATATCATTTCATTGCCTAGCTGAGTAGCGCAGTACGTTAGCACGTTAACCGCTAAACTAGAAATTGTAGGTTCGAATCCAGCAGGGGTTAATTTTTTTTTCCAAATTGCTTTCTACTAAAACTGCATTTTTGACAAAATAAATTTGAATATTTCTAAGTTTAAAAATGTTGTTGTACACATCCTCCACTTTTCATTCACATCAGATTTCTCTGGTGTAGTATTCCTCCTTAAGAAAGTTCGTCTACAATAGGACTAGTCATCTTCAACGTCTGATTTACAAATAAAGTGTGCCATTGACAGATACTGCTAAGTAAGTTTTACATCTGTCAATTCAAATAGCTACATCTATTGATTATGTAAAATAATTAGTTTGAGAACATCCCATAAGAAATCTAAATACAAGTATTTATTTCTATAAATAACATAAAAATGCAAGCAAAATCTATTTAGATCCAGCCCAATATAGTGTTTTATGTATAATGCTTTTTGCTTGAATATTTTACGCTGGGTACAATTGGATTGCAGTGATGTATCTTAAATGTAGGAGGAGACTATTGATAAGCATTCAATGTTATGGGTTTTTTCTGCCCCGGAGTCGTAAACCGAACACTTGATAACCCTAGAAAATTACCACAAAATAGTCAAGTAAAGTGGCGTAGCTAGTCTTGAAGTGAAGTGTACGCACAGGGAGAAATCCAGAATAGACTGGGGTCTAGGGAACGTCTTAAGACCTCCAGTGGGCCCAGAGCAAGACCCTGGTGCGGGCCCGGGGGGGGGGGACACCAGGAAGCTCATGAGGTTGAGGCTTTTTAGGTTACATTTATGAGTTGTTCTAGCTATAAAATCATACATAATAAAATATAAATTAACAATCATTTTTGTTGTTGTCAAATTGATATATACGCCCGGCCGTTTTGGCGTCAATGGCAGCTACACCTCTGACGTACTTCCGTCCAAATGCCACTAGATTTAACATGCATTCTCTGGTTAACACAAAACAGTTCAATTATTTCCACTTCATATCAACTCGGAAAATACATCAGCTTATCTGACACGGGATAAAAAAAACAACTCTGTTTAATATTAAAGCATAATGAAAGTACTGCAGATCAAAGAGGATACGTCAGGCATGTTTACCCTTTTAGCCAGAATTTGTATTTTGCTCTTGAATGTGAATACTTAAGGGAAATCAAATGCGAGTTCCCCTAGAGTCTGAAAGAGAGAAATTGTACAAGTGTAAACAAACTTTTAATTTTACGTCTTGTCATTTACTTTGTTACTTTATTATAGAAACAAATCAACAATATTCTGTTCTATATCCTAGGGCCCGGGATTTAATAAGTAAGATTATTCACTCATTATATACCATATCTATGTATTTACAAGTATCACTATGCCAACGTATCACGCAGCAGAACAGTCCAACCCTAAGGTAAGTGTTTAGTGTATCTTTGCAGTAACAAGATTTTATTCCCGTTATATTGAAGAGGCTGTCTTCGATAGAATCATGCAAATGGTTATTAAAGAACATTGTCGGAATTTCATGAAACTTGGTATATGTACTCCAGATAACCTAACGTAAATATAATGATAATAGTTTTTAATTCACTGCATAGGTAACCGTGGATATGAATGACACTTGGTTTTCCCCTTTCTATTGAAATACTTATTTCATGATATAATAATAATAATAATGATAATAATAATAATAATAATAATAATAATAACCTTTATTTACCCAGGATAACACAATTAGCATACAACTAGTTTTGATTGTGGTCCTGGTCCTAACCCTAACCCTGACATTGTCTAAACAAGGTAATGTTTTGTCTAAACAAGGTAATGTGTTGTCTAAATAAGGTAATGTGTTGTGTAAACAAGGTAATGTGTTGTCTAAACAAGGTAATGTGTTGTGTAAACAAGGTAATGTGTTGTGTAAACAAGGGAATGTGTTGTCTAAACAAGGTAATGTGTTGTCTAAACAAGGCAATGTGTTGTCTAAAACGACTGCGTGAAACGCAGCATGGTGAACAAAAACTTTGGTAACAAAAGAAAGATCTGTTCTCAAAGATTGCAGATATGAAATACGACAGTTTATCATTCACCATTCAAACGTTCCGAGCAAGGTTAATGTTTTAAAATTTGGGTTAAACTCCAAGGTTAAGGTCACAAGGTCAAAAAAGTTAGCACCAAAAGAAACTTGTCTTAATATCACTTCATGTGTAAATTTTCAAATCAATAGCTGCAAAGACAGCCAATTAAAGTCCAGAAAAATGTCAAACTCCTGCAAATTGCTAAATGTAGGGCCCATAACTCTTTTAAAAATAGGTAAATTAAACCCAAACTGTAACCTATCGATATAAGTTCATGTATAAATATTCAAACCAAAAGCTGCAGAGACAGCCAATAAAAATCCGGAAAAATGTCAAAGCACGGATGCAATAAATAACAGAAAAAATAATAAAATCTTACTTCTTTCTGATTTTCATGTTATTATCTCACAAATATGTCAATAGACAAAACAAACTCATATAAAAATACACATTGACATATATCCAAAATTGATACTCGAAATTATCTTGATCCTAATATGCACTGATAAATGAATTTTCTGATAGAAAACAAAACTAATGATGTACAGTCCTTCCCTTCAACAGTAATCCTTTTATTCTTTTCTTTATAAGTTGAAAAATAACTAAACACTACAATGAATAAATGAATGAACCAATTAATAAATAGATAAATAAATGAATAAATAATGCTGTAACATCCAAAAAAACAACAACAACAAAAAAAAAAACAAACAAAAAACACCTGACCAGAATTTGTACCGTATTTATTTTGCGCCTTAATTCAGTATCCATTCATAATGATATCAAGTTATAAGTTAGTCAGTTTGTTAATACAAGATTGATCATATTTTGTATAATGTCCCGCTAATATGGAGACGTCAAAATTTAGGCCTAGGCTCTGCGCTTAGGGCCTTTGAGTAGGGAGGGATCTTTATCGTGCCACAGCTGCTGTGACACGGGACCTCGGTTTTCGCGGTCTCATCCGAAGGACCGCCCCACTTAGTCGCCTCTTACTACAAGCAAGGGGTACTGAGGATCTATTCTAACCCGGATCCCTACGGTATGGTGTTACTTGAATTCTTTAATGTATATATTTATAGTTCCGTACATAAAACCATATTGCGTCAACTTTTTCTGGTGTCTGTCTAAATGCGAAGGACATAGGTTGGTAAAGCTTGTATGTAAAACGCTAATTTACTTTGATGCATCAGTCGAGTCTGGAGATAAAACGCATCGGCACAAACAATTTTATCTGAGAAAAATATCTACAAATATTGTAATTACGTGGTAAAAAAACCCAGACATAAACAGGTCACATGATTTTTGGTTTGCATCCCAATGTAAATGGAAACAATTCTTTTTACAGAAATTATCGAGTGATACTTCATAATACACTAATAGCAATATCACTAAGGGCAGTGCAGGATTGATCATGTTATGGTAGTGCATTTATCATGCTAAGGTATGCAAAGATATCTATAAAATAAACTTCTATAGTGAACGGAAACAGGTGTCGAGCTTTGTAAGATTTTCAGAGTTGCATATTGTCATTTAGTATCCATCCATTTATAACGAACTTTAATTAAATATACATGTAATTAGATTATATGGAGCATATGGATTTGTAACTTGTACGACTAAAGAGTTAGTGATTTGACCTTGAGGACAAGGCCATAGATATATCGCGGATATATGCGACTAATGGCATTGCATCTATATATTGCAAATTGTTTGTTCAAAGTCTCTGGTCGGTACTCAACGTGTTATGATGATGCATTCACATTCCAAACGCATGCTAAAAAACAATAATTTGACCTTGAGATTAAAGGTAAAGGTCGTTGGTGGGTCATGTTTGTAAACGAATGGCCGTCGTTTGATGATACGCCCACAAGATAACGGATGGCGCCCAGATACGAATCGCTGAGAAGTGGGAAAGAAATGAAAGCATCCCGTCAACCGCCCTCTCTGTATACTGAGGATACAGAAATAACTAAGATGGCAGGCTTTGGAATCACGTGATCAATCTGAAATACTCTAGTACTCATTACTAGTACATTAATCCCAAATTCTTTCTCATTATCTCACGGGAATATTACTTACTTATCATCAAATTTAAGCAGTGCAAAGAGGGGGGGGGGGGGGGGGGGAGACCAAAAAATCCCAGACATTTTGGTCCTCTAGAACCATACCTCGTCAGTTCCAATAAAACGTAAATAGCTTGACGTCAATAAATTACCGTTTATCAAATTGTACAATATATCTGATATATAACAGAATTTGTAGAATTATCAGTGCCCCCGAAACAAATGAACTATCTCTAGATGTTTGGATTGCCCTATTTATCGAATTCTTCCGTCACAATCAGGAACATAAATCACAAGGGATTCAAATATTGCATTTCAAGCTAAAGAAAATGTACATACCACGCTCTTTCTTTTTTTTTTTCTTTTTTTTTTCTTTTTTTTTTTTTAAGTAAGGCTTTAGTTGGATTAGGGAGTTGCTTATTGTAAATATTTTCATTTGCCGGGAACTTCTCATTTTGAAATTCTTTGAATTCATTTGTTACAAATTTGCAGTGGTAACGACCATGTGTAAGGTTCAGATTAAGCTTAGATGACATTTTGGGATTTGGATAGATTTATCATAAAGTAGTTAGAATTTTTATAATGCAAAAACCGGTATAAAATGTGATATTTCTGTAATGAAATGTGATAGAGAAAACATGAATGCAGTAGTCATTAATCTTATTTTATTAGTTAACAAACTAAAATAATCTAAATCTCACGTCCGCAATTAATCCCTTTCCGCGAGGTTTTACACAATATATCAGTATACATGTGCTAAATGGTCGACACCATTTCGATGTTATAAATTATTCAATCTGTAATTAAAGAAATATTGACCTTTTTCTCGGTCATTACGAGCTTTAGCTACCCTCGAAGTACAATATTCTCTTCGGCCTACGACCTCGGTGAATATTGTAATTCTGAGGTAGCTAAAGTGTTGACCTTAACATGGCTTGGACACAAGTTTGATACTAAAGTTATTTAGATAAAAGTATCTAGTATTTGATTCGTGTGAAACAGAGCAACAGACTTAAACTGATGCAAAGATGCATTTGACGAGTTTACCTGTCACGTGACTCAACTTTCAGCGCGTCTTCAAAGTTGTCAACCTTTTATAACGAAAGTTTTCTGTTTTTTCGTCTTTGTATCTGCTCCCTAAAATTGATTTATTATTGACATATGTTGATATGTAGAATGCTTTTGATATATATATATATATATATATATATATATATATATAGAAACCTTTGTGTTCTCACCTCCGCACGCTGTTCCCTGGTTATTTGAGAAGCTTGTTGACAAAAACGATTTGAGAAACCGGATTTTATGCAAAGTATATTCTGTGTAAAAATATTTTGAATCCACTTTCTATAAAAGATCTTTATTTCTATAACAAAAAATGTAATCGATCAAAAATTGTGTCCATGCCCCTTTAAAAAATGTCAATAATACACAGGGTTTGCTGTCCTGAAAGATTTCAGCAAATATACGAGAACATGATAGGCTCGCAGGGTACTCTACACGTTTTCTTTTCAAAACAGCTACAATTGTCTGCACTTTTAACACCATATCAATGTATTACTACCATATAAAATGGTTTATTTTGCGTCAGAAACCTCGCCTCTGTTATCGCTGACGTCACAATGTACTCCATGAAAAAGGGATAACATCACCGTATATCAAATCATCAAGACATATGGAAGAAGCTGTATAACGGGATATTGAACGAATATCATTTTGGCTTATTAACTTAATACAGACATCTTGAATTTTAAAATGCATCTGTAATTCATGGTAAATACCAGTTTTACTTAAACCGATTATATCCGAGTTCATTTTATCGAGAGAGAAAAAATATTTTTCTATTCAACAACAATGACTTTTTTTTAACCCTCAGCCAGCAGATAATTGATTATCAACCATTCAAATTGATTATTGACAATTCAAAAGAACATGTTCATATAACTTGGAATTCAAAAGATAGATTACGAAGGATTAAAGATACTAGGAATTAGTTTCTCTACGTTTGGAAGCCATTTGCTAGAGAACTTCCGAGTAGAACAAAAAGTGATTTCAAGGTTAATATTACAGAAATTCTTTAAAATGAAAAGAAAGGAAATCGTTTACATATGAATAATTACATTTCAACAATTTTTACCTTCAATGTCTTTACTAACTGAAATGATATACATTTCTTCATGAATGTGAACAATGCGTATGAATCTTGACAAATATAGCACGACTTTTAACGGCTGAGAATAATTCGACAGAAATGAAAGTAAACTAAAAAAAACTAAAAAAAAAAGAAGTTTCAGTTTTGAAAAACGTGAGGGTATGAATAACAACTAACGTGCTTTATTTATTTGATAAAGCACGTTAGTAGTTGTTACTGGCGCAAAGTGTCGCAATTCATACCTTATGTATTTTCAAAAATGAAATATATTTCTTAAACATCACTCTAAGATATGTTGTCTAAGACAAAATAACACTATATAATGGGAAAAGTCTGTGTACAGTTGAAATCAAATTGTTAAATATGTTTAATTTTGGTTCGATACACCCATAAAAGCTCAAAATAGTTTACGTTCTTTGACGAATGATGCAGCTTATTGTCATGAAGTGATGAAAAACCCGCGGGGCTCGGAGACCACCCTGTCGATATTCTCCTCAGAATACACAGTGCATGCCTTTGCCAGTCATATGTAACGGGACTGAACCAAATACCTGTAAAACGGATGTCAATCAAGTATTCTTGTTCAATGTGTTTTGAGGCACAATATCTTATGTATTAAAATAAAAGAGTAAAATATGGAATCAAGGAGACGCTAGCTGCAAGGTGAGCTGCTAAACCAGAGATAAAAGACGACAGAACTGAGACAGGCGTTAGCATTCAAAAATATTATCATTCTTTGATATATGATTCTACTTGCCATAGGACATTCAGTGATTGTAAAATCATTACAGCTCCAAATAACATAATTCTGCAATCGAGTTTGATTGACGATATCTTTAACGGGCATAAAACGTAAAGTATGAAAGCAGAGCAGTCAGAGCAGAGCAGTCAATTACAGTAGAGCAGTCAGTTACAGTAGAACAGTCAGTTACAACAGAACAGTCAGTTACAGTAGAGCAGTCAGTTACAATAGAGCAGTCAGTTACAGTAGAGCAGTCAGTTACATCAGAACAGTCAGTTACAGTAGAACAGTCAGTTACAACAGAGCAGTCAGTTACAACAGAGCAGTCAGTTACAGCAGAACAGTCAGTTACAATAGAGCAGTCAGTTACAGCAGAACAGTCAGTTACAACAGAGCAGTCAGTTACAGCAGAACAGTCAGTTACAACAGAGCAGTCAGTTACAATAGAGCAGTCAGTTACAGTAGAGCAGTCAGTTACAGCAGAACAGTCAGTTACAACAGAACAGTCAGTTATAATAGAGCAGTCAGTTACAATAGAGCAGTCAGTTACAGTAGAGCAGTCAGTTACAGTAGAACAGTTAGTTACAGTAGAGCAGTCAGTTACAACAGAGCAGTCAGTTACAACAGAGCAGTCAGTTACAACAGAGCAGTCAGTTACAGCAGAACAGTCAGTTACAATAGAGCAGTCAGTTACAGCAGAACAGTCAGTTACAACAGAGCAGTCAGTTCCAATACAGCAGTCAGTTACAGTAGAACAGTCAGTTACAACAGAACAGTCAGTTACAATAGAGCAATCAGTTACAATAGAGCAGTCAGTTACAGTAGAGCAGTCAGTTACAGCAGAACAGTCAGTTACAACAGAACAGTCAGTTATAATAAAGCAGTCAGTTACAATAGAGCAGTCAGTTACAGTAGAGCAGTCAGTTACAGCAGAACAGTCAGTTACAGTAGAGCAGTCAGTTACAGCAGAACAGTCAGTTACAGTAGAACAGTCAGTTACAATACAGCAGTCAGTTACAGTAGAACAGTCAGTTACAACAGAACAGTCAGTTACAATAGAGCAGTCAGTTACAATAGAGCAGTCAGTTACAGTAGAGCAGTCAGTTAAAATAGAGTAGTCAGTTACAGCAGAACAGTCATTTACGGTAGAGCAGTCAGTTACAGTAAAGCTGTCAGTTACAACAGAGCAGTCAGTTACAGTAGAACAGTCAGTTACAATAGAACAGTCAGTTACAGCAGAGGAGTCAGTTACAGCAGAACAGTCAGTTACAGTAGAGCAGTCAGTTACAGCATAACAGTCAGTTACAGTAGAGCAGTCAGTTACAGTAGAACAGTCAGTTACAGCAGAGCAGTCAGTTACAGTAGAGCAGTCAGTTACAACAGAACAGTCAGTTACAACAGAGGAGTCAGTTACAGCAGAACAGTCAGTTACAGTAGAGCAGTCAGTTACAGCATAACAGTCAGTTACAGTAGAGCAGTCAGTTACAGTAGAACAGTCAGTTACAGCAGAACAGTCAGTTACAACAGAACAGTCAGTTACAGTAGAGCAGTCAGTTACAGCATAACAGTCAGTTACAGTAGAACAGTCAGTTACAGTAGAGCAGTAAGTTACAGGAGAACAGTCAGTTACAGTAGAAGAGTCAGTTACAACAGAGCAGTCAGTTACAACAGAGCAGTCAGTTACAGCAGAACAGTCAGTTACAATAGAGCAGTCAGTTACAGCAGAACAGTCAGTTACAACAGAGCAGTCAGTTACAGCAGAACAGTCAGTTACAACAGAGCAGTCAGTTACAATAGAGCAGTCAGTTACAGTAGAGCAGTCAGTTACAGCAGAACAGTCAGTTACAACAGAACAGTCAGTTATAATAGAGCAGTCAGTTACAATAGAGCAGTCAGTTACAGTAGAGCAGTCAGTTACAACAGAACAGTCAGTTACAGTAGAGCAGTCAGTTACAATAGAGCAGTCAGTTACAACAGAGCAGTCAGTTACAACAGAGCAGTCAGTTACAACAGAGCAGTCAGTTACAGCAGAACAGTCAGTTACAATAGAGCAGTCAGTTACAGCAGAACAGTCAGTTACAACAGAGCAGTCAGTTACAGCAGAACTGTCAGTTACAACAGAGCAGTCAGTTACAATACAGCAGTCAGTTACAGTAGAACAGTCAGTTACAACAGAACAGTCAGTTACAATAGAGCAGTCAGTTACAATAGAGCAGTCAGTTACAGTAGAGCAGTCAGTTACAGCAGAACAGTCAGTTACAACAGAACAGTCAGTTATAATAAAGCAGTCAGTTACAATAGAGCAGTCAGTTACAGTAGAGCAGTCAGTTACAGCAGAACAGTCAGTTACAGTAGAGCAGTCAGTTACAGCAGAACAGTCAGTTACAGTAGAACAGTCAGTTACAATACAGCAGTCAGTTACAGTAGAACAGTCAGTTACAACAGAACAGTCAGTTACAATAGAGCAGTCAGTTACGGTAGAGCAGTCAGTTACAGTAAAGCTGTCAGTTACAACAGAGCAGTCAGTTACAGTAGAACAGTCAGTTACAGTAGAGCAGTCAGTTACAGTAGAACAGTCAGTTACAGCAGAGCAGTCAGTTACAGTAGAGCAGTCAGTTACAACAGAACAGTCAGTTACAACAGAGGAGTCAGTTACAGCAGAACAGTCAGTTACAGTAGAGCAGTCAGTTACAGCATAACAGTCAGTTACAGTAGAGCAGTCAGTTACAGTAGAACAGTCAGTTACAGCAGAACAGTCAGTTACAGCAGAACAGTCAGTTACAGTAGAGCAGTCAGTTACAGCATAACAGTCAGTTACAGTAGAACAGTCAGTTACAGTAGAGCAGTAAGTTACAGGAGAACAGTCAGTTACAGTAGAAGAGTCAGTTACAATAGAGCAGTCAGTTACAACAGAGCAGTCAGTTACAGTAGAGCAGTCAGTTACATCAGAACAGTCAGTTACAACAGAACAGTCAGTTACAATAGAGCAGTCAGTTACAATAAAGCAGTCAGTTACAGTAGAGCAGTCAGTTACAGCAGAACACTCAGTTACAGTAGAGCAGTCAGTTAAAATAGAGTAGTCAGTTACAGCAGAACAGTCAGTTACAGTAGAGCAGTCAGTTACAATAGTGCAGTCAGTTACAGTAGAGCAGTCAGTTACAGTAGAACAGTCAGTTACAGTAGAGCAGTCAGTTACAATACAGCAGTCAGTTACAGCAGAACAGTCAGTTACAGTAGAACAGTCAGTTACAATAGAGCAGTCAGTTACAGTAGAGCAGTCAGTTACAGTAGAGCAGTCAGTTACAATAGAGCAGTCAGTTACAGTAGAGCAGTCAGTTACAACAGAACAGTCAGTTACAGTAGAACAGTCAGTCACAACAGAACAGTCAGTTACAGTAGAACAGTCAGTTACAGTAGAACAGTCAGTTACAACAGAGCAGTCAGTTACAGTAGAACAGTCAGTTACAACAGAACAGTCAGTTACAGCAGAACAGTCAGTTACAGCAGAACAGTCAGTTACAATAGAACAGTCAGTTACAGTAGAACAGTCAGTTACAGTAGAGCTGTCAGTTACAGTAGAACAGTCAGTTACAGTAGAACAGTCAGTTACAGTAGAACAGTCAGTTACAGTAGAACAGTCAGTTACAGTAGAACAGCCAGTTACAGTAGAGCAGTCAGTAAAGGAGTCTGGGTATCGCAGAGGTTGCGCTCTCACTTTTCCCCGCTGTGACAAGAGTTCAATCCTTGTGATCGACAGTGGTTGTATGTGAAAGTGTTTCGTAGACACGTGACTTTCCTCCGGTTGCCTCCCTCTAGCGCCAACATCCATGCATCAACGGACTCCATTGAAAATAAGGTTTCGAGAGTTTTCATTGGTTATCATTGATATTTAAGCATGTATAGTTATATGTATGTATGTATGTATTTACGGAGTAAACTTTATTTTATTTATTTATTTATATTATTTATTTAACATTATTTCTTTCTCGTTTATATACCGGGATAGGTGCTACTTCATTTAATTTTCAAATGATAACTTTGATTGCATGGGTAATTACCAAAGCTATAGTATCGTGCGTGTTGATGCAAGTGAAAAAGATTGTTGAGTTTGATTACATCTCTATTTTTATTAAGAATCTTCTGAAATAGACATATCTCTGTGTTCTTAGTTATATGACCTTGCCAAGTAAGCCTGTGCTTGTTACTTGATGACGGCAGCAAAACAGGAAATTGATGAAAATAGAAAAAATGTCATTTATTACATAAAAACAAACCTAGTACATGGGGGGTGTCAGAATAACTAGGAAAAAACTTATCAAAACATAGGTATCATAAATATCTTTAATTAATTCATGAATTAGGAGACAACACAACTCGTCATGTCCATTACGGCTTGACATTTGGTGATGTCTCTCGAATTAAATGCAAGAATCGTAAATCGTTTCCTATCACCGTAATCTCACGAGAGTTTTATCAACCGTTGACGTGAACTGCATTTCTGAAAACATACAACGCGCCTATAGAAAACGATTCTTACCATACACATATTTCTGTAATGTGTGTGAAATCTTAAATATGCTACAAGTCTCCATGTTTTATATTCGAGAGTCAAGAAGATGATGATTTTGTTGATAATAATGATGATAATGGGTGGCAGTTTTAGAAACCTTTTCAACTCCAAATCACCAAATTAGAGGGTTACCTACGCTGTTTGAGAGATACGTATTTTAATCAGATTGGGTTTAAGCTATACGTCGTACAGATCTACGTTAACTAACCTTGGTATATACTGTGTGTTGCTTTAGTACTGGTCAGTGGACGAGATCGAAATCTATTGCTTTTCACCCTCATGCACATGTAATTGCGCGCTTCATAAAGTATACCGGCGTGAAGCGTCACAGTTCATACTCTCATGTATGCATTTATGAAATTCATTTTCATCCCTGCCTGCTTTGCCGAAAGGGATTATTAGTTTACTCTCGATCTGTTTGTCTGTCCGTCCGTCTGTCTGTCATTCCTCATTTTCCGGACTCTTCTCCGCATTGGATGAAGATATTCAACTAAGATGTTTAAAATACATAGCTTTTTTGGATAGTTACAGATTAAGTTTGAGTTTTGCTACGCTTGACATACTTTTGACTGAATTATACCCTTTGATGAATTACAAGAATCAGTTTGCCGGATTACTCTCTGCATTGGATAGAGATATTCAATTGAAATTTTATATATGGTTTTTAGTGGAAAGTTACAGATCAAGTTTGAGTTTCATTACGCTTGACCTACTTTTGACTGAATTATCCTATCAGTAGGGGGACTTTGTATTGCCTGCAATACACGCAGAATGTTGTTAAATACACAAAACACAAGGGAAGAATTCGCCCTTCAGAAACGCATTGTACGTCTTATTCCATTTGAAACTGAATCTTTGCTTGATAAAATCATTTCAAACAGCAGTAAATAAGAGGGAATATCTAACACAGACGTGGATTCCCCTAACTTGCCAGCCCTACACGTCATCGAAACTTTTCACACAATGACAATAATACAACAGTAAATCAATATCTGGTATTTATTCTAATGAAAGTAGACGGCTTGGCAATTTCATCTCTTTATAATCATCATGATTGATGTTTTTTTTTTCAGGCAGCCATCACAGAAGAGATGATTAGGAACATTAGAAAGCTTTTTTTTTTTTAAATAAATGAAGAAAATTGTAATAAAATTTACCTCCATGATGATAAAATGATCGTTACAATGGACTGTTCTGTGTTGATAAACACCTATTTCCCTTTACGATTTATAACCTTTATTTATTCATTCGTACTTCAAAGACCCCGAGATCTCGAGTACCGGTATTTGTTTGACGTCACATTCGAGAATTTTTCTTTCACACAGGGACTTCATCGACTGTAGGGCTAAGGTGATTGGTCACAATTTTTGACCTATGAATTACGCTTGATCTGCTTCATTGGTAATGGTTTTTTGCCCGTCCATTCGTTTCTAAAGTCACGTATTCGAAATACCCATGACTTTAATTTCTAATGGCGGACGCTTGACTAAGGAACGGTCACAAACTACGTTAAACGTCTTGGGGTTCAACGCAGAGGCGGGATCTACAATCGAACCCGGAACCTTTCTGTTGTGAAGGGAGCACCGTAATGAGATATCAGTGGCGGATCAAGGATTTCCGAAAAAAAGGGGGAGAGAGGGGGCACATGTGAAAGTCAAGTATTAACCAAAATATTCAGCCATTTTGGGTGCCAGATCTGGAGTTTTTATCTATATATGACAATTATGTCTTGTTGTAAATTTGTGGCGAACGGGGTAGAGAGAGCACCCCCCCCCACCCCCTCTAAATCCGGTTGCCAGATCAAATCAAATAACCACGCAGTTGTACAATAGTATCGACTGCAACTAATGAGGATGAAAGGGGAATGAGAGCTAGAGAATTGAGAGTGAGGAGAGGGTTGAGGGTGGACCCCATCTTTTCATCCTTGGACCATCGTTCTCGTGCTATCCCGTTCCTCAGTAATGCACGTCAAGTGCCAATGAGAGTAGAGAAGATTCTTGAAGATTGTTATACTTTAGATATTTCAATTACCTCATTCCCAAACTGGATTTATAAAATCGTGGACTTCTAGATGAAATGCTCTGTCAAAGTAGGCGTAAAAGTGAGGTTCTGACGTAACACACCTACCAATCAAACACGGCCTGTACAGGTCTACCAAGAAATCAGAGTAACGTCAACCCGGCCGTGTTTACATTCATTATTATCGTCAACTTTGGATCAAGCTTGTTTCTTTGAAGACAGTTCTTAATATTGTGTCATTTGAATTTATTGATTTAAAGTTATTGGCATGATTTGAAATTGAAATTTTTCGCCAACTCGACTGATTAGTTTAATTAACTTCCATGTTATACCAGCTCCAACAACGAACTCGCCCAAAAAAATGATATAGTTATCTAAGCCCGTGTAGAGGTTTACAATTTATTGTGATAGAATGATTGTGTTAAAGCTGTAGTTTCTGATGCTGCGCGTGATCTATGAATTCCGGGCCCTGAATATAAAAAAACCCACCATTTTATTGAAATTTTTATTGCTTAAACAAAAGAAAACTCAAGCCCAAGTACCCGATGTTGTCGAGAAATTCTAGCCGGGGTATGTAGCTAAGTAAAAGTTCTTAAATGTGCTACTCACTGAATTATTATGTTTTCGTTTGTATAATAAATCATAAATCCACACAACATACAGATATTCAATCTGGTAAAATTCTAACATGTTTACAGACATTTTCGGTTGGTTTATCCAGTAACGTCAGGTTTAATTCCAAATGATTAGACATATGTTTCATAATATTGAAATTTACAATGTGACGCCTGTAACTTAGGATACATCGAAATAAACTTGTTACAGTTGCTGCGATTGGTCTAAATATATATTTCGGTTAGTGACCAAAATAAAATATGAAGGTCATGTTGCATTAGAATTATATAGACAAAATACGATAAACCGATTTTATGGTTTTATCCTGATGCCAGGGCAGTGTATCCTCTATGACATTGATGGAACAGGATGACTATTGAATAATCTGCTTATTTTGATTTTTCTCACATGACACACGTGATCCAACAAATGACGACTAATGTGGTTAGTTCTGTATAATGCGGGAACTGGCATGCTTTACTGCGGATTCCAGACTGGCATTTATTGCTATCAAATGTGTCGACCTCGTATATATATTGGAAAGCTTGGGGAGCACGCTAAACGGATTCCACAGTTTAGAAATGCACTGTAAATATTACGAGATGTTAACCATATCACATCTGTTGATGGTCGCCTTGTTGAGATATTTTTCTATTTATATTCAAACGAAAACATAATGCATAAAGCTCACAGCTACGGCCATAAACGCTACGCACAGGCAAAAAGATGCAACACTTCATCCATTGCTGGTACCGGCTTTACAAGAGTGACGGATTTCCAATAGGACGTACAACAATACACAAACAAACATGATTATGTCAACCTCTTAATATTTCATTCCTGTGTCAACCTCTTAATATTTCATTCCTATGTCAACTTCATAATATTTCATTCCTATGTCAACATATAATATTTCATTCTTATGTCAACCTCTTAATATTTCATTCCTGTATCAACCTCTAGTATTTCATTCCTATGCCAAACTCTTAATATTTCATATCTATGTCGAGCTCTTAATGTTTCATTTCTATGTCAACCTCTAATATTTCATTCTTATGTAAAAGGTCTAATATTTCATTCCTATGTCAACCTCTTCATATTTCATTCCTGTGTCATCTTCATAATATTTCGTTCTTATGTCAACATTCCTACATCAACCGCCCACACTTCATTCCTTTATATATTAACATTTCCAATGTTTTTGCATTTGATAACTTTGATAAAAATTGCAGTGATAACCATTTATTCATGAACGCGTTGCAGGTTTAAACACGTCCGAGTTTTTGCATCCTCTGTCCGCGTATGAATACTTGTATATACATTCTTCGAGCTCTGCGAATTAATATATATAATCTAGAGTATGTAGTTCTTGCAAACACAGTACTCCTCTTACACTTTCATCTTTTTTGAGTTCGGATGAATTGGTCCGATTGTAGTTCTTCAGAAGCCAAAATCTGAAAACGAAAATAATTCGGAATTTTTTTTCCCACACTGGAAACATTTCTCAAGTATTAATTACTGCTTTAATATGGGTAAAGGTAATACAGTGGAATTCAACATGTAAGCTCATTATGTGTTGTGACAAAATATCAGTGAATATTTGTTTTCATAATGAGAAAGAGTCCAGGAAACTATTTGACCTACTTTTAGCTCCTAAAGTAGGTCATGGTGCACCGATTTAACTGGCATATGAACAGATTATGTATATGTCTGAGAGGGAGATTGTGGCAAAATGTCACAGGAATACCTGTATCCATATTGATAAAAAAAATCTGGATAACTGTTTGACCTACATTTAGTCCCAAAGTAGGTGCACCAAACCAGCTGAAATGCAAATTGAACCTGTATTCCACCAAGAGGATGCTTGTGACTAAATTTTAGGGCAATATCTGAATCGGTAAAGGCAAAAGTCCGGAAAACTGTTGGACCTACTGTTAGCCCTGAGGAATCAAACTCAGTCTTACGCTTCTTGAGGGAGAAACCGTGACTAAATTGCAAAGCTACACATGCATCCGTTACAGAAAAAAAAATCCGAAAAAAATGACATACAGCCATCCAGTCGGACAGCGCCCTAAAACATGATACGTTCCGTCCAACGAAGGGTGTATAAAAGTGCTTTAGATAATAAAATAATTTATTTCACCTCGTTGGTCACTTGGCTTCCTGCTCTTGCATTTCAACGAGAACATCCAGCAATGATTTTCGTTAAATACAAATAGTTATGAATTCATCCCTGACGAAGATAGCTGTGGTTGTCAGTTATACATGTATCTAACTGATTATTACCAAACAAGTCTAAAAGGTAACTATGATATTCCTATAATATGTAAAGGCTAAGAAACCTAACAGTATTCAATCTCGGACGTCCTTAAGAAATTAAAAATCAGAGAGATGAGCAAACACGGATCCCTGGATATACCAGAGGTGGGATCAGGTGCCTAGGAAGAGTAAGCATCCCCTGTCGACCGGTCACACCCACCGTGAGCTCTACATCCCGATCAGGTAAACGGAGTAATCCGTAGTCAAAATCAGTATGCCAAGAATGGCCTAATGATTGGTATGAAACACGTTAGACAGCATTTGATCTAATGGAAAGTTGTACTGACAACTAGATCAGTATAACGACCATAAAATTTACGAAATGCTGACTTTAGACGAGACCGTACAAACACCTGTAACATCAACTTCTTTGTCAGTAGTCTGCCTCGGTTTAAAAACTGATCATAAGCAGAACAAACCCTTGCGTATCGAATACGTTGGGAGATATAAACACCATATGCAGGTGATAATGGAATACTGCTACATAGATAAGGGAAGTTGACGATGGAGAAATTGAAATCATCCCGTTTGTCATACAGTAAAGTTGTTAATTTGCAGCCAGCATCTATTTCAATAAAATATCTAAGTACAAAGCAGATGTGGAAGAGTCTATGGTGTCTTTTATTTCAAGTTCACCGGATATATCGAATCGACGTATGAATAAAAATAATCATTGATAATAGAAAAAACGTAGTCAATATATCTAAATGTCGAATTGAAGGCCATAGCAAAAGATTTTTTCTTCTCATGTAGAAGCTTTTGAATGAATTCTGCTTCATAAGAATATAAAAACAGGTCAGCTAACAAAGGAGCACAATTCATGCCTATGGGAATTCCAATATACTGTTGGAAGACCCGATCAGCAAAGACCACGAAGATATTGTCAATGAGGAACTCCAGCATCTTTTTAATATCTACATTAGAGTACTTGTGCGTGGAGTCATAATGGTGTTTAACAAAATAATTTTTGGGATGACCGATCACTATCTATGAAAAGTTCCTTTTACCGTTTTTGTTGGCGAAGAAACCGTCAATGATGTCAAAAAGTGTAGTTTGTAATTTATTGTGAGGTATGTTCCTGTAAAGTGTTGTAAAATCATACTATTTAATGTTGCTAATTTGAGAAAAGTTTAGTGATTTCAAATTCATTAAAAGTTCTTTAGAATTTTTACGAATCTATATTTGAATTACAACACTTCTGGCATATGTAGTAGCACAGTACATTTAATGTTTCTCCTTCACAGCAGTTAATATTTTCGTGAGGAGCAGAGACAGGGGTTTGGTAGAACATTGTAACTGGATCCAGCAATGTGTCTTTGTTTGTAAGGGTTTTTGTGGAGTTTGGAGATCCAGCAAAGGAACGGTAACCCATATTCATATATTACATGTATTTAAAATAAAAATATAAAAAAAACATAAACGGTACACATTTTGATGCACCAGATGCGCATTTCGACAAATAATGATGGATTGAGTACATGATCTATATCTAGGCACTGCAGTTGGTAGTTAAATAGTTTGGATGCAATAGTGGAAGTATATTTGTTGGAAATACAAGATGTAGACTTCAACTTGAAATACTCTGGAATACAAGACTGAAATTTTTATGACGAAGAATGTTGCTTACGTTGAGGACATCAATTCCTTTGTTAGTAATTGGAGTTTAAGGAACTGGCGGCTTGTTTGGGAAGTAATATCATCCAAAACACGTATAAAGAGCCTGTTATGGGCAACGTCTGGTGTAGAAAAATGCACATATGGATTAGTTTTGGTTTCTTCAAATACCGTATACAAAATTCTCCAAGGAACAGAGTAAAGGTTTGTGCGAATATGATGTGGACCTAATTGTCTATTGACGTAAGGTAAAAGCGAGTCAAGTGTGACATCGTGTATACAAGGTCTTTTATATGAACGATGACCATGGCTGCGTTTACGTCTATGTGTATTAGGAAAAAGTCCCACACATTCACGTTATTTCCTAGTGCACTAGTAAAATTTCCGACATTAGATATATTATCGTTGCATCCATATGGAAAAGCAGTGGCTAGAGTTTTAATCCAGTGATCTTGTAGTTGTCTAAGGAAAGGAGTACTTAAAGTAAGATTGTTTGTATGATGGTCATTTTTTTTCCAGAATCCTGACCCTCATGGACAAGATGGAATGGTCTGGGGGAATTAAATGTTTATAGAGAAGTTGATTATCACCATTATTAATTTGAAACCTATGAGCCAATATTCTTTTATTGAGTGACCCCTTAGTTTTCCTGATATAAATTAGCCCACAGAGAATACATTCAATAGTGTAGACAACATTAGAGGTTTTACAGGTCAGATTATCAAACGTTTTGGTACAGAAATTACGTCCGGTGAGATTACAAATAAATGAATTACTGATGATCAAGATATCACATGTTTTGCATTTTTACAGAACATTTAGATATGGAGCACATGGAATCTGAAAAGGAATCATCCAAGATATTTCTTAACGATACATGGTAATCTTTAATTTGAGCAAACGAATTTCCATTTCTGTACCAAAGCTCACTATCCGACGACTGCACATACGACAAATTTTTAAGAAGGATAATGCGATAATGCTAGGGACACCAACCATTTTGTTAGTTATTGTTACAATTTAAGTTTGTTTTCTTATTATTGTTACGGCGTTCCATATTTTGTTCTCTCTGTATGGTCATTACGGGTAGCTGGTTACTGCTGTCAGATCGGTTTTTGAGTGCCTACGTGTTAGTTCTGACCAGGTCGAGGAGGTGTGAAGAAGCGTCCTTCCAAAAGTGTGAAAATGAAAGACCTGTGTGGTTTTATCTCTTTGGTTTACTGGGACTTCATTGTATGTAGTACGGGTGTTCGAATGGTGTTTCTGTGTGGAAAATGAAAACCAAGCAATTTTGAGCATTTCGACAGCGATGAGTATGAACTGTTTATTTTTGCTTAAGCTAAGGAGATTTTGTCATTTTTCAGCCAGTCTTATTTGTATTACACAATATACCAGACATGTTAAAGTTTTTTTTCCATGTATGTAGTGAATACGTGAAAACCCCGACTGTTACTGTGTTATTATAAGTGACCAGCTGTGCGTGTGTGTGTATTGTATGGCTCGAGCAGGTGCTCGCAACTTGGTATATTATGGTGTTCCGTGGCATCTGATGGACAGCGTTGGAGAACAACCTGTATGCATAATACGTTGATGGCTTCAGAGACATTGAGTGAGTTATGGACAAAGTGTCGTAGTGTGTACGAAGATAACCAATAACTGTTTGTGTAAATTACGGTAACACTTTGGGTCATCGCATTTTATTTCGCCATCCTGAGTGATCTATTTTACATTTAAGAGACAAATGTCTGCTGGCTTACTTACATAAGACTACATAGCTAAACATTTAGCTTTGGTCAGGAACACGTGTATTGTTTGTATATTTATTGTTTTGTATGAGTGTTGTGTGTGCATGTGTATGTGTACAGATATTAGTTCAGAAATTGGTCAGCACGACAATAAAGTTATTTTCATATGTACTCTTTGTCTTTCTTCAAAGTTCGGTTTGCAGCGAAGGATTATTCCCATGTCATTATCATTAATTGTGACAGGTATGTATAAACCTGTTATCACTAGTTTGTTTACCTGTGTAAAATCAATATCTACACGTGTTTTATTGATATTAATGAATGTTAACTGGGTTCTCTGTATTAAAACAATGGCATCTTTCCTAGATTTACAAACCTGACATTTGGGAAAGTCAGCCTAAATAGTTTCAAAATAAATACTTAATTCCATATCTTAAAAAAGATTACGGGACAACGTAAAAATGATATTATCTCAATCTCTCTCTCTGTGTAGGACAAAAACGCAAGTCGTTATCTACTGAGACAAACAATGCGACGTATGAACATTTAAATGTAGCCCTTTAAAGGTGAGTGACTTACTTGCTAATATTGACCATAGTATAAATATCATGGAATCTGAACATAGGAAATCTAGACCTGGGGTGAGGTGGGGGATGGGACGTGTGGGGGTAGGGATCAGGCATTGTTCTTGTGTGAAACCAAGCAATGGTTATTGAAGAGAGGCGGATCAAATGATTACATAATGAACCGGAAATCGTTGTCTAGGATTGCTAATCAGGACTCGTGGTAGCGACTTTGTCTTATCACATTATTTATATGACGATATAAAATATGAATGGTGAAAAAAGACATCCCATTAACATATCAAGTTTACAGAAATGATGATACGTTTTGACTGATCGTGGCAGATTGTTCCGAATTTCCTATGTCAAAAGTTCTCGCACCAAGAGCGTAGCATAGTTCTTCAAAGTTGATGGGGCCGTCGGAGGAAGAATTGACAGATTATTCGTACTTCGGGATTGTCTTTAATTCTTGCCAAGCGAAAAAGAGAATGAGGTTCTCTTGCCCAAACTTCAAAATCATAAATCAAAAGGGCGATTCATTCTTCAATACATGAGATCAATATACACGTACATGTATCAACATTTCGCTGCGAGTTACGTCCCTCGGCAGGGTCATCCAAATCTCAATCGGTGAAAAATCACGATTTCCTAGCCTGATTCCTGAGGTCTTCCGATCGGAAGGCCCCGGAAACCTGGATAACGTTTTCCTTCTTTATCCTACCAAATGTAAGATTGATTGATTGATTGTTGTTTTCCGCCACACTCAACAATTTTGCAGTTATCTGGTGGCGTCCAGTTTTTGTAGGTGGAGGATAAAACCCAGATACAATGTACCTGGGAAGAGACCACCGACCTTCCGAAAGTAAACTGTCAAACTTTCTCACATATATCGGCGCGAGCGAGAATCGAAACCGCATTGACTAGAGGTGATAGGACTTGTGACTTTGAGCGCAATGCTCTAACCACTCGGCCACGGAGGCCCCAAAATGTAAGACGTTACTGCTGTGAATTAGAATGAAGTTTTCATACAAGTTTATGGGTTGCCCCACGCTGAGGCATTGTTGTAGTTAAGTGCAACTGATGGAAAAATAACAAATGTCTAAGCATTACATTTTCATCCGCAGATGGCGGACTAGGGACGTAACTTGTGCGACCATCAATTCAAGCTCACATGCTTATCATTCAAGACTACTATAAAAGAAGTTAGGGGGAGGGGGAATATTTAACGTTTAAGTAGTGTCTGTTCCTTCATGCTTTAAAAGTAAAAGTACGTGTCTATCTTATTTGTTTGGTGGTTGATTCGTGCCACTTAACGATATGTTGGTTTTTTTCGTTCTTTCGAGGCGAAACGACGACAAAACGAAACGAAGACAAAACGATATTTAGCGAATTTCGCCCAGAAATAACGTAAAGGCGACAAAACCAAAAGACGAAAAAACGAAACGACGACAAAGCGAAAAGATGACCAAATGATAAGACAACTAACAAAACCCTCAAATTAGCGACCAATTATGTCGTCTCTTCGGTTGGCGTATTATTGTCTTCTCTTGTTAAAAAGACCACAAAATGATAAATAGCGACTGTATCATGTCACTAGCAGTATGCAATTGGCAAATGATTTCTCCGCGTTTATTTCATGTTATTGACATGATATAGTTGCTAATTAATTGTCATTTTGTCTAATGTTCGTTTTGTCGTCTTTTCGTCTCGAAAAAATGACAAGACAACAAAACTCCAAGCGAAAAGACAACAAAATAGGTCGCTAATTTGCGAGATTTTATTTATCGTCTTTTCGCCTGTATTTTGTCATCTTTTCGATTTTCGTTTGGTTATCTTGTCCTCTTTTTGTTATTTCTGGGCAAAACGTCGCTGATTCTCTTTTTATCTTCTTTTCGGCTAGAAATAACGAAAAGACAACAAATTGTAAAATAGCACAAATCAGCCTCCATGCATAGTTATGACGTTGAATACAAACAAACACTCGAACGTCGTAAAACAACCAAGCAAACCAACAAACCTTTCTATTTGGCATTAAACATCTAAAAACAACATTCAAAATTACAAATTGAAAATATAAGCGATGAATATCTTGACTGATTATGATATACAAAAAATAAACGTTAGTTAGGAGTTTATCTGGTATACATTGCGGGGCATTCGCAGAAATGATTGTACCGATCTTTCGAATACGAAACAAATCAAAGTACCGAAAGTACGGAACTCCTAGCTTTTTTGAAGCCATACTACACCGCGTAGTCGAGGTGAATAGTTGCAAAGTATACAATCGTTTATTTATCGTATTTCTTAATTCAATCAAACAGGTTTTGAAGCAGAAACCAGGAAATATATCAATGACGATATTATATGTTGCACTGAGATCTATATCTACATTTTTAAATGTTACATTTACAATTAATGTTAGTCCATGGGGAACCGGGTTGTTAGAATAGATCCTCAGCATCCCTAGCTTGTCATAAGAGGCGACTAAATGGGGCGGTCTTTCGGATGAGACCGCAAAATCCGAGGTCCCGTGTCACAGCAGGTATGGCACGTTAAAGATCCCTCCCTGCTAAAAGGCCGTAAGCACCGAGCATAGGCCTAAATTTTGCATCCCGGTAATGGTGACGTCTCCATATCAGTGGGACGTTAAACTATATATAATCAATCATAATCATACAATTAATGTTACAATAACGATTTTTATGATGAATTAGTACATAATAGAATGGAACAAAGAATTAAAATTGCAATTTTGTAAATTTGTGCCTGTGATTTTTTTAATTAAATTGACATAAATTTGTAAATCCCATAGTGATTGCTGATAGATATTTTTAAATACAATATGCAGTGTAAAACAATGAAGTAGGGAAAGTTTTGATTAGAGCAAAAATATCCATCAAGAATACAGATGCTTTGGGTATTATTTGATCATTAAATTCTCACGTTTTCATGTACGAGATACTTGCTTATTTCTCATATGGCGTACAAACTTTTTAATTTGCACAACTTTTAATTTAAACGACTTGTCAAGTTAGATCAAATATTTATTATATTTATGTTGCATAGATAAACTTTCACTGTAATTTGTTAATTATTAAACATTAATTTCGATAGGTCAGTGTTGATTTTAACACTAAAATACTACATCTATGAAAACTACTTCATCTCTATATAGCATACAAATTAAAATAGTAGCAAATACAATGCCGATAAAATGCATAGGACAAATTATACACGAACAGCTGGTAGACTTTGAATATAAATTAACCACAATTTTCTTCCATAGACCTGTTACTTCTTTAATCGAGTAAACTTGATGTAAAACTGCATTGCAATATGAAAAGGCTAAGATAACGAACAGTACTAAATCTCATAATTCCTAAAGAAAATATAAATCAGGGAAATTGGCAAACACGAATCCTTAGATATACCAGAAGTGGGATCAGGAGGAGTAAGCATCCCCTGCTGACCAGTCACATCCGCGTGACCCTATAACTTAATCAGGTAAACACAGTAATCCACAGTCAGAATCAGTCTATCTAGAACGGCCTAACAATTGGTATGAAACACGTCCTGAACTGTTTTTCATTAGCCTGCCTCGATTTAAAAAACTGATCATGTGCAAAACAAACTCTTGGATATTGAATCAGATTAGAGATATAAACACCATATACAGGTGATATTTGAATATTACTACATAGATAAGGACGTTGACGGTGCAGAAAATAGCATCTCTTTTCAATACAATATCTAAGTACAAAGCAGATGTGAAAGACCCTGTTGTGTCTTTTATTTCAAGTTCACTGGGATATATCGAATCGACATATAAATGAATATGATCATTGTTAATAGACAAAACGTTGTCGATATATCTAAATGTCGCATTGAAGACCATAGCAAGAGATTTTTCCTTCTCATGTAGAAGCTTTTGAATGAATTCTGCTTCATAAGAATATAAAAACACGCCAACTAACATTCATACCCATGCGAATTTCAAAAGCCTGTTGGCAGACCAGATCATCAAAGACTACGAATATATTGTCAATGAGGAACTCTAACATCTTTTTAATAACAACTTGAGAGTACTTGTGCGTGGAGTCAGGGTGGTGTTTAACAAAATAATTTTTTGGATGACTAATCACTAGATATGAATATTTCTATTGATCTTTGTTTTTAAGAAGCAACCGTCTATAATGTCAAAAAGTCTAGTCTTTAACTTTTCGTGAGGTTTGGTCGTGAAAAGTGTTGTAAAATCATACGTTTCAATGTTATTGATTTGAGAAAAGTTTTGTGATTTCAAATTTACTAAAAGTTCTTTTGAATTTTTTTCATAATCCACATTTGATTTAATCCACTTCTGGTATATGCTGTGGCACAGTACGTTTGACATTTCTACTTCACAACAATCAATATTTTCGGGAGGAGCAAAGATAGGGGCTGGATTGAATATTTAATGGATCCAGTAATGCATCTTTGTTTATAAGGGTTTTGTGAAGCTTATGAATCCAGTATAGGTACGGTGATCATATATTCCTCTATATTGGGAAATGAAATGTGTTAAAAGTGCGATTACTAAATGTGGAATTAATCCCAAGTTCGTTTACAATGCAGTTGTAATAATGAGCTTTACAAACAAATACAATGTTGTTGCAATCTGTCAGCTGGAACCAAAACATGTTCCTCATGTAACCTATCTAACTCTTTTATCACTTCTGGTTTACTAAACACAGAAGGATAGATGGTACGCATTTTTGTTTTGTATGTCTGATACGTGATTTTGATATTCCTCTCTGATAAGGTATCAAGTTCTTCTTTTTCAGATTTAGCTCATCGTATTTCATATTAACTTCTCTTGTTAGAAATTAACATGAATTCAACAAGGCACATAATTAGTTTGTGTTGCTATGGTTATGAAAATTATGTAATGTTCAGCACAAAACTTAAAACATCAAACAGCATTTAAATATCTTCCTCTAGAATGAAAGAAACGACACAATATCTTAATGTCCATTACAAAACGATTTCAAGGTTTGACAATCAAAATCATCAAAATTAAGTAAAGTTCAGCGCCAAAATAAAACACACCGTACAATGGAAAGAAACGACACAATATCTTAATGTCCATAACAAAACGATTTCAAGGTTTGACAATCAAAATCATCAAAATTAAGTAAAGTTCAGCGCCAAAATAAAACACACCGTACAATGGAAAGAAAACGGCACAGTGCGTTCATCTTCATTACTTTAGGATTTCAAGGTTTGACAATCGAAGTCATCAATATTAAGCAAGGTTCAGCACAAAAGTAAATAAAGCACGCTATATATACATCAAACAGCATAGAAATATCTTGATTCATCTCTCATAACTAAAACAGCATAGAAATATCGTAGCCCATATCTCACAACTAAAACAGCATAGAAATATCGTAGCCCATATCTCACAACTAAAACAGCACAGAAATATCGTAGCCCATATCTCACAACTAAAACAATGTTTATCACACGAGGATTTCAAAGTTTGTGCATTCAAGCTGGAAAAAAAAAATGAATATACGTGTCCATATGTTGAGCATTAAAACAATTCAATAATTTCATTTTTGACAGCTACATAATCTATAAACAAAAATGATACAATGAGTCATTGCAAAACAAGTTTTCTAAGGTTTGGCAATAAAATCCATTGTAATTATACAACGAATTACACAACCGCTAGTGTAAACACGAAAACAATATCTAACTATTTTTATTTTGAACAGCTACGTAATGTAAATGTAAGGTCATATTATCCTCTGCCGGATTGGGTTCCAGTTTTTTGGTATTTTTGGTTCTTTCGGCTCTTCCAAGTTTGTTCTTATTTCTGATTCCTAACATTTTTTGACTTGAGCATCACTTTCAAAGTTTGAGCATCATTGTCATTAGTACTAACTGATATCAAATCACCCAAATACCCACTTAAAATACAGACAATTCTTTTTCAAATCATTCTAGAAATTAAGCGTGATGTCGGATGTCAGATTTTTATTGGATTCAGAAATCAGATTACGGCATTTTCCTAGTAACTGCAGAAGGGTTTTTTTGACAAATTTGTTCTAAAAAGGGACATAGTCAATCACTATGTAGATACACATTTTACGACAACATTGTATTTGAAAAGATTGACATTTTGGAGTAAAGCAAGAACATGTTTAATTAATCTACGCAATAAAAAAGTATTTCATAGATGTTAACAATACGCTATGTGAGGTAGAAGACCCACCATGACAAAATTGTAAAAATAAAAACATGACTGGGTGTTACAAAAACAACTCTAGTACTTCAGTGATGATAATCCACTTAAATGTACATACAACATGCAACGTCGAACAACAAACAAGCGCAACGTAAGTTTGTAGGTCCCCCCTACACACACACACACTGGGACTGAGTATGGACTGTCATATTTTGTATCCTTAGGTAAGAGGTTAGCAGTGTTGTTTTTGATGCAAAACAATTCAATTGCCTATTTTTCTGTATAACAAAACCAATGATTACAAATTCGAAAGCATCTTCAGAAATTTTGTAAAACAAATAATCAGCAAACTTTTTTTTGACAGTTCACAACATTCATTCGTCTATCATTGTCAGGATTTTTACAAACCCACCTGACAAAGGGGGTTCACACCTTTTACTCACACATTCACTCAAAAGACACGCCTAGAGGGAGAAGAGAGACTGTTAGGAAAGGAATAAAATACTCTGGCTGATCATATTGATAATTCAGAGAAGAAGAAAAACAAAGCATCCATAATGTTAATAAGAATAAAAGGAGCACAATTAACATAACGGGTTGTTGTACGGGATATAAGTTATAACAGTATTGATAGAATTCTTGCTTATACATAGAAAATAATTTAGGACAGTAATATGTGGAAAATATTCCATTCTTCTTTTTTTTCTTCAAATTTATCAACATAATCATTTGTGTAAGCTAACTGTTTTTCTACCTTGTACACATTTGTCCAAGCGGCAATAAAATTATTCAAAATAAGTGGTTTACCTCTACATTTACAACAGTATATAAAATACATAATATTATAATTAATTCAACATTTCTTCTTTCCCAGTGTTTCAAAAGATTTAGTATGGCAACAATTTAATTTTCAAAATTTATTTTTATCATTTCACCTAAATCGACATCAAATTCTAATCCAAGTACTTTAAATTTATCATTGCCCCATATTAATTAGTTATCATCAACTAATCTTTCTGTAGATTGCCGCTTACTCCCAATCCATACTACCTGACTTTTACTATAATTTACAGTTAGCCCAGTCTTTCAGAACTTCTAGTGTTGCCTGTAAAGAATTTTTACTGCCATCTAAAAATAAAGAAGTGTCATCTGCAAATTGTGAAATGAAATGAATTATATTACCTATTTTGATGCCTTTTATTTTTTCATTCCCTTTAAGTTTTATTGCCAGTATCTCTGCGCATAAAAGAAACAAATAAGGTGAAAACGGATCCCCCTGTCTACATCCACGTCCATTTTGAAAAATCTCAATAAATTTCCTCCTTGGTTTATCGTTGTTTTTATATTGTTATAAAATACTTTGACCCACTTAATAATAGATTTACCAAAATCACAACAATTTTAAACCCCTTTTTAAATAATCCCAAGAAACTGTGTCAAATGCTTTTTCGAAATCTATGAGGAGGATCATGCCAGGTATATTTCTAATCTGTGTATAATTCACAATGTCATAAATTAATCTTGTATTTTCTGAAATGCTTCTCCCAGCTATAAATCCAGTCTGATCTCCACTGATTAATTTGGGTAAAACTGACTTAATTCTACTGGCAATACATCATTACCCTATCTTATAAACAGTATTAAGTAATGCAATCGGACGCCAGTTTTTTTAAAGAATTGTTTAGGTTTGTCTGGTTTTGGTAAACAAGTAATGATCCCTTGCTTTCGTGTATTTGACAACTCACTCTTCCTAAATCCCGAATTTAGTGCCCTAGTTACGAAAATCACTACAGGAGTCCAATTTTTTTATTTTTATAAAATTCTGTAGTAAAGCCATCACTAGATTTATGTTTCATTTTTTGATAGTGTTCGTAGCTTCTTGATAAGTTATCTCCCCTTATCTAATATTTTCCTCTATTGTTACTTTAGGGGCATATTTAAATAATTCATCTTTTTCCCATTCGCGTAAATGTCCCAAAATTGTTTAATTTTCGTACAAATTTTCGTAGTATTCACATCTTTTCTCCAATATCTCATGCTGATTTGAAATTATTTTATCATTTTCTATTCGTTGAATTATTTTGTTTGTGAAATTTCTTTTTTCTAAATTGCAAAAATATTCTGTGAGTTTTTCTCCCTCATCTGCCCATTTAGCTTTTGGTCTGACCATTGCCCCTTTTAGCCTATCCTCCCTTAACATTTCTAATTGCTTTTTTGCATCTTCTGTACTAATATCAGATTCATCTGTCAATTCTTCATTTTCGTCCAAGTTTTTTATCAAAGCCTCTAATTCTTTTTCTCTTTGATTTTTACTCTTTTGAATATATACTGAATGAGATATATAGATTTACCTCTTATTTCCATCATCAGAACCTCTAAAAACAATTTATCATCTATCATGACAATAATGACATTATCTGGGATGGACCCAATACTATTAATATCATAGACTGGAATCATATATTGTTGTTTTGTTTGCAATGTTGTTTGTTTAAATATTTAGATGTATTCTTTGTCATAGAATAAGGAATTATTAAATTTCCACAGACCTTTTCCATTTTGAAAGTCCTGAAGTTTTAATGACAAAATAACCATGGAATGGTCTGATCTGTGTCCTGGTTCTACAACACGGTCTTGTATACGATAAAGTAAACCTGTGATATTGTAATATTGTATGCCGGTTTTTTAATGAAAGCTACCCACATTAGTCTTTCGTAATCTTGTCAACTTTAACGAGATTCGCGGCCTTCTCTGAGTTTCTGTGTAATACTGTCAGCGATGTCGAACGTCACCTGGATACCGTCTTTGGAGTTTCCATACACTCTGGTAGTGTAATACCAGACCGATTCAATGTCATTGTTTTCTCGCAGCAACATCATCAAGTTCATGTTATTCTGTGTAATGTCGTCCGCGAAACGTATGTTACCGGAGAGGTTCTTTTCTCTCATCAATGTCTTTTTTAACTTCTGAAGATGCCAAACGTATGATGACAGGTCTATCGTTGGCGAGTTGGCTTGATGAGAGAGTACGGTGAATTTCTGTGACATCTCGAGAGTCTAGCTGCAATCCCAGATCTTTACGTAGCATCTCTATGAAATCCTTCTTCAAGTCCTGTCTTTCTTTTGTAGGTAGATTAAATACTTTTACGTTGTTTTTGTGGGAATATTGTTCATTAAAATTCGCCGATCTTGTTGCGTCCAGCGTATTTCCTTTGTTTATGTTTATTTCAGTTTTCAGCTTTGAATTTGTATCTTTCAACGTTTTGATCTCCTTTGTCAAGCTTTCCTTTTCAATTGACAACGCATTTAGTTTCTCCTCGTAATCTTTCTTTAAATTCTTGACACTTCAGAAAGTTCACTTTGCATTTTTTCCTGAAATAAGGTCATGAGGCTTTTCACTATTGTCTGTTGCAACAGATTTTAGATCGCTTTTCCCCGCTAGGGATTTCTTAAGAGCTTGAAATTCCTTTCCTGTCAGAATGTCTCTCAACTGTTGCTTTATTACCCCGAACTCCCCTTTTACATGTGTCTTACCAGGGTCAGGGCTGGTTTCACTCATTTCACTTACGTTGGACACATCGAACAGTTCTTTTACAGGAGATTTTTCTTCACCTTGAGCCACTTTCGTCGAATTCTGCGTGGTTCTCTGAGTTTTACTTCTCTGGGTGCTTTCCAAGGGCGTCATGGTTAAGCTGTTTTTATTCCTGTGCGGCATCTTTTTTTTTTTTTTTTTATCAAAAACTCCTTTTCACAAGTTTTTTTTTTTTCTCACTAATTTGGATTTTGATGAAAACAGTCCCTTAATTTCTCGCTCAACAACTGTTAAGATCGCACAATATTTTTACCTTGCTTTTTACCACCGTGAACCGAAAGCGCCTCACACACCTGTTACCTGCTCGACGGCCATGTTTTATTCGATAATCAGCAAACTTAATTGAATAAATGAAAAGGCTAAGATAAGGTCATACCAGAGGGGGATCATGCCTAGGAGGAGTAAGCATCCCCTGTTGACCTGTCACACCCGCCGTGAGCCCTATATTCCGATCAGGTAAACGGAGCAATCCGTAGTCAGAATCAACGTGCCAAGAACGGCCTAATGATTGGTATGAAACACATCAGACAGCATTTGACTTAATGGTAATTGTACTGTTCAACTATATCGTTATAACGACCATATAATTTACGAAATGCTGACTTTAGACAAGACTGTACAAATCCCAGTAATATCAACCTCAATGTCAGTAGCCCGCCTCGATTTAAAAACTGGTCATAAGCAGAAAAAGCTCTTGCGTATCGAATCAGTTGGGAGATATAAACACCATATGCAGATGATGACGGTATATTGTCACATAAATAAGGGAAGTTGACGATGGAGAAATTGAAATCATCCCGTTTGTCATGAAGTTGAGTTGTTAGTTTCCCGCCAGCATCTATTTTCAGTAAAATACCTAGGTACGAAGCAGAAGTGGAAGTCTTTCATTTCAAGCTCACTGGTATATATCGAATCGAAGTATGAATGAAAATGATCATTGTCAATAGACAAAACGTCGTCGATATATCTAAATGTCAAATTGAAGGCCACAGCCAGAGATTTTTTTTCTTCTCATGTAGAAGCTTTTGAATGAATTCTGCTTCGTAAGAATATAAAAATAGGTCAGCTAACAAAGGAGCACAACTCGTGTCCATGGGAATTCCAACAGACTGTTGGAAGACGTGATCACCAAAGACTACGACAATATTATCAATGAGGAACTCTAGCATCTTTTTAATATCAACTTCAGAGTACTTGTGCCTGAGTGGTGTTTAACAAAATAATTTTTGAGATGAACAATCACTAAATATGAATATTTCCTTTTACCATTTTTGTTCATGAAACAACTGTCTATGGTGTCAAAAAGTCTAGTCTTTAATTTATCGTGAGGTATGATCGTGTAAAGAGTTGTAAAATCATACGTTTTAATGTTGTGAATTCGAGAAAAGTTTTGTGATTTCAAATTCAATAAAAGTTCCTTAGAATGCATAAGGATCCACATTTGATTAACACCACTTCTGGCATATGTAGTAGCACAGTGCGTTTGAAGTTTCTCCTTCACAGCAGTTAATATTTTCGTAAGTAACAAAGATATGGGCTTGGTAGAACATTTACTGGATCCAGAAATGTATCTTTGTTTGTAAGTGTTTTTTGTTGACTGGGTATTAAATATATTTAAAACTGAAGCATAATTTTGAAGAATTTCATTTTTGAATAAATCTGTTAATTAAATCATGATGAATATCATGCCTGTCCAGTGACGGATCCAGGATTTCTTTTTATTTGTTTTAAAAGGGGGCGCATTGAAATACTATGTTTATTCATTAAATGTAAAAAATCTTAATATTATGTTTATATGTGACATTTTGATATTATAACCGGTCGACAGCGGATGCTTACTCATAATAGTCATTACTTTTTCATTATATCTAGTAAAGAATTTTTTTTAACAAAAAGTCAATTATCGCTTTTAAACTAAAATGCTTAGCAAAATGTGCATGACCACAGTTGCCTTAGATAAACATAGGATTCAATGACCCACTGAAATGGAACAAAACCATTCAGGGCGAACAAATAATGGGGGCGAAACCACTCGGATTCAGTTGCCTGGCTATACACATGCGCATATAGTAATGTATGATTATAAGATAATTACGTGCGTCATTATAATATGAATAAAAATTAAGAACTTTCTACATATTTTCCCCCAACAAAAATCCCAATTTCATTTATAAATTTGATAATTAAAGTATCGTCTCTTTTTGTAACTATTTTGTATATCGGAAGCACATCTACTTTGACGCTGTTTGAAGTGTTGTTTATTTTCTCCGTTGTACTATTTACAGTAAGGCTGTCGATTTGAGTGCCTACAACCACGATCAAAAACAGAAGACAGGATCTACATATGTAGGTAACCCCCAAAATTGTCAATGCAACAAACCCAAAATGTCGTATTCTGTTTTCGTACAGTGTCTTTTCTTAAATTGCATAACTTTGCATCAGATTGTTTTAATTATGTTGTTTGATTTTCTTTTCTGTATAAGAAAGTAATCATTGCATCTAATGCAATACACTGTAAGGGTGATTTGATATAAAAGAACGAAACTAGGTTTATCGATATTGAACATTGCTATTTTAACATAGTTAAAGGATGACCACAGAAGACAATGATCTGGCTCAGTTTCGACAGGAAGGTCACGTGGCTTTTGTGGTTGGTTACACAGGGGCGACAGGAAAAGAATTAGTTAAAGCACTGTCGTCAACGTCACCCTTCAAACGTGTCATCCTGCTCGGAAGACGAAAAACAAACATCACGGAAAAGCTCGGAAACGAATTCGTAAGTTGAAAAGCCGGAAATCTTGATCAAAGACTGTGGTATTACTGTTGGTCGTGACATAATGGAGACAAAACAAAACAAAAAGTTTGTGCAACTACATTATAAGGGCGGATAATTACATGCACCGACACGTAAACACACCATGTGTCCGTAAAATAAAAGCATGCGATATTATGGATGTATGTTATATTGTCAAAATGACTGACTTCCTTTTAAAACATGAGAGAAAATATACATGTAAGTATCAGCAACATTTGTCTATTCCTTTTAAATGTAATCACTTATCTGGGTAGCTCAGTGATTTAACACGTCGACTGCAGATCCTGGGTGTTCGAGCTCGAGTCTAGCAGGGGTTTGTTCCTCGTTATATCAAATACCCAGGACACGTGATTAAAACAGGAAGTTATTGTGAAAACAAACCATGCAGGAACACACGCGGCTAGAGAGAAAACAAATATACACCGTTATCTAGTTTTAAAACTCTTTTCAGGAAGAAATAATTGTTGACTTTGAACACCTAGAAGATTATGATGACGTATTCACAGGATGTGACGTTGGTTTCAATTGCCTTGGAACCACGAGAGCCAAAGACGGAAAGGTAATATGTATCTTTCAACCTAACTTGCATTTGACATGTACATGTTTTAACCCTAATTCATAACTAACTCATATCTAATTCTCCTGAGGGGATTCCAGTTAGAATGGGTGCTCAGTACCCCCTTGCTTGTCGTAGGAGGCGACAAAATGGGGCGGTCCTTAGGATGAGACTGCCAAAACCGAGACCCTGTTTCACTACAGATTACAGATATGGCACGATAAAATCTCTCCCTGACCATAGTCGTCGAGCATAGGCCTACATTTTAGAGCCCTTCACCGGCAATGATGACGTCTCCATTCTCTAGTGGGACGTTAAACAATATACAACCAACATATCTAATTCGATTATATAATGTGAGATACGGATCAACAACAAACACTAGAATTGAAGTTTGGGATTTTATTTTAGGCAGGCTTTCAATTAGTAGTAGTTACCGGTCGTGGTAGCTCAGTGGTTAGAGCGTTCGCTTCATAACCGGGAGGTCGTGAGTTCGAGCCCCGCTTGTGCCATGGCCGCGTCAAACCTAAGACGAAAAATAGGTAGTGATTGCTCCTTCGCCAAACGCTCGGCATTTAGAAGTGAGAATCACGGGTCTTTCGGATATGACCTTAAAAACGGAGGTCCCGTGTCACGGTAGGCGTTGGCACGTTAAAGAACCCTCACTGCTACGGCCCTTAGCGCTAAGCATAGGTCTAAATTTGTGGTACTTCACCTACAGCTGGTGACGTCTCAATATGAGTGAAATATTCTCGACGGGACGTAAAACAAACAAACAATCAATTAGTAGTAAACAGAAAGTCTATAACTCGGATGTAATTTTAGGAGGGTGTTTTGCTGGGATTTAAGTTTAGGAAGGCTTTTAATCAGGATTTAAAAGTAAGATGATGTTATTATAATTTAATTTTATAAAGGATTTTAATTTCATTAAATTTAAATAGATTAATTTCAGGAAGGTTTTGTGAGAGTGGACCACGATTACGTCATAAAGACTGCTGAACTTGCTAAGGCCAAAGGCTGCAAACGGTTTCTCCACGTCTCTTCTCAAGGAAGCGATAAAAACAGCTGGTTGTTATACACGAAGACAAAGGTACACGCGACACTTGCGACCAAATGTCCCCCCCAAAATGATGAAAAGGAAAACTAAATTTATATTTTTCATAAGTAAAATTAATACCATTTGCCATATATGCATTCCCATGATTTCTCAATATAGAGTTATATAGGCAAGGGTAATATACTTTAATTTTTGAAAGTCATAGAAAATTTATGAGCCTCTACCTTTTTTAAAAGAATTTTATATTTGTATTTATTACAACCAAAGTATATTGATGAAATTGCATCACATGTTTAACATAATGATGGTTAACATACATTGCAATTTCACCTGCATGTGTAAGCTATATATATATATATATATATATATATATATATATATATATATAGAGAGAGAGAGAGAGAGAGAGAGAGAGAGAGAGAGAGAGAGAGAGAGAGAGACCCATGTTTCCATCTGTTGGTATCAAGTGTCCTTATAAACAATGATATTTAAGAGATAAATAAGCACTCTTCATGAAAGATATTCTGACGTGAATTGTCGGAGTTCATACCTTCATATACTTTTAAAACTGATATATACTTTCATTTCTGTCGGAAAAAATAATCGGACTACTATTATGTTCAAACAAAGATTCATAAGCGCATTGTTCACATTCATGGCTTACGAAAATGACTATCATTTCAATTGATAAAGATATGGAAGGTAAAATCACTGGAAATGTAAATATTTGGAAACAACAAAAATGCATAGTTAAATACATCGTTAAAAGACCACTGAATCTTTTTGAAGGGACTTGTGGAGGAGGAACTTACGAATTTACAGTTTGAGCATTTAGCGATATTTCGCCCTGGGTGAGTAAAAACTTCTTCAACTATTCCATTGCTTTACTTTCTTACGGATCAATTAAGAAATAAATTTCATCATTGAAAATACATAAGGGTACAAAGGTAAAACATTGGAAATGGAGATCATTCTGGATTGAATTTCATTGTTTTACTGAGTACCGTTTGTGGGCTCCAGTGAATGTTGAAAAGTATTCAATGTTGACACCTACATCTCACTCTCCAACTTTAAAACAATATGCACTGCACATTGTAAAAACAATTTGAAATCTTTCATCAAAATGCTCACAGAAGAAAATATGCATCGTAAGGAAAACCTCTATTTCTATAACGAAATATGAATTCGAAAGAAAATCTTTGATCCGCTTTTGTAGTGATTATAATGAGATTTCCGATTCAGGTTTCTGTTGTGTGAACGCGAAGAGACACGCATTGGTGAGAAGATTGCAGCCTGCTGTTTCTCGCCTTGTATTTGCTGTTGTTTGAAATACTCGGCCATGCCGACGGAAACTTTGGGACTGGCTATGGTGAGAAGAGCTTGCAGGCCGAACGGCGCAGTAGAGATAATTGATAACCAAACCATTCATTATATTGCTACATGAATGTTGAAACAATGTGTATTAAAATAAAGTTAAGTTAAATTTCTTGTATGTTTGGAGTATCAGAAGTTTTCCTATAAAGTATTGTGAAAAGTGATAGAGGGTGATCGTGAATTTCCGTTATCTTTCCATATATGGTCATAGCCAAATTCAACAAACATGTAGATGTGATATTTATTGACTTATAACGCGTCAGATGCGATGTTATAAGGTACATGGATATAAATACTAAGTTTACAAACGAGGTATTGTAGAGATGAACGCATAAGGTCGATATGTAATGTGTATTGTATGATATCTCAAAAGCATTCGACTCAAATAGTGAAGTGAAGATTACATCCTTTCAAAGAATTCTCCGCGGTATGAAATGCGAAATTGCAATCTTTGAATCCATTTCTGAAATGCGTCACGGAACGCTGATTTAGGTAGACCTCTTAGGCACTGACTCATGTCGGGACTTGTGGCTACGACCAGATAAGAAGTTTTGAAGTTTTGGAAGAAGGAAAAATCGCATGGGGCTAGATCTGGAGAGTATGGTGGGTGTGGCAAGACGGTAACCTTCTTCGACTTCACAAGTTGCTTCACTCAGACGTATGTGATGGAGCATTATCATGAATTAGACGAACATGGCTAAATCCTGACACAGGGCATCGTTTATGATAGTATTTCTTGAGCTTTTTTTTTAGTATAACATCTCGGTAATACCGACCTGTAACACGTTTAACCTTGGGCACTGGAATTTGTGCGGCTATACCATCACATGAGAAGAATATGCAATAAAGAACCTTCTTTGTGTTTATGATTCTTTTGCCAACTACAGACCTTCTACCGTGTTTAGTTAGCCATGTTTTGTTTCCCATTTTTCTTAGTGGTTCGAAATAATTAACCCATGTTTCGTCACCAGTAACAATGTTTGCAAATTGTCTTTGATCGAATTTGGGAAATGCTTAGCGGTTAATATATGCGGTATCCATCTGGCTGAAATCTTTCGTACTTTTAAAATACGCTTCAAAATGAAATGCATCTGCGATAGCGATATGTAAACAGCTTTGGCAATATCGTGTACTTGCCATCACTTTCAATTATTTCCCTGATTTTTGATTTTGCTGCATTTTGGACGGACTCCGTGCCAGTCAGAAATGTCTTTCTCCACCTACGAACTGTCTCGTAAGATACTTTATCAGAACCATAAACTTCCCCCAATTCAGTAAAAATCTGCATTACCGAATGGCCGAAATTTTTGCGAACTTTTATATAAGCTCTAATTTCTTTGATATTCTTAACCCGTTTCCCAACCATTATTACAACAGTTGTCAACGACTGGCTCTATTGAAAAGACTACAAGTTTAAAACTATGTGGAGCTGAAAGTTCGTATTTATACCATTGGAAATAGTGCAAAACATTATCGCGCTGTGGTACAGTACACATTACATATGGAACAGCCCTTAAGAAATAATTAAGAAACAACGATACATTTTTATAAACGAAGAATACAACACCGAGGTATACATCTCCAAGAAACATAGCTTGCACCTTACAAACTGAACAATTAACACAGATGAAAGTTTGGATTTTTTTTTACACGATCATCCTCCATATTAATGAGCTCGATTTCAATACCTGGTACGTCAGGGAACTTCGAAATTTACGGATGTTTGTTTTATTTAAGTGAATGTTTCTCATGGGGACCCGGGTTAGAATATTAGGTCCTCAGTAACCTTGCTTGTCGTAAGAGGCGACTGAATTGGGCGGTACTTCGGATAAGACCTCGAAAACCGAGACCCCGTGTCACAGCAGTTTGGCCCTCCTTGCTTAAAGGCCATAAGCGCCGAGGATATACAAATGTAGGATTAGACTTAGTAGCCATTCACATGCAATAATTACGGCTCCATATGAGTGAACAATCCTGAGTGGGACGTTAAACACTGTACAACCAGTCGATCAACATGACCTTCCATTCATAGCAGTTCAGTTTTTCGCTGTTTTTGACCTAGATTGAAAATAGCTAAATCTGCGACCAAAAAAAAACCCTGTGTGCAGTATAACTACAGACACGTGCCATAAGTATTCGGTCAACATGGCGACTTGTTTACGTTTGAAAACGACAGTACATACTTTGAGTCTCCTGGTTTTGTATATACGCGTCATCGATGACGAAGTGTTATAAATTTAGATTTTTAGTCACATGATGTATCACATGATAATTTGTTATCGTCTGTAGCTAGCGCAAGTTGTGAGAATTACGAATTTGAAAATATGGGTAGAAAAGGGCAAGAGCTTGGGATGGAGGCGAAAAATATCATTGTAGATTTGATACAGAGTGGTCTTTCCCGTCACAAGGTCAGTGAGATGTTGAAAATTCCAAAATCAACAGTTATCGATGTAGCACGAAAGTTTTTTGCCACAGGATCAGTGGAAAACAAACCACGAAGTGGGCGACGAGCGAAAATGAAAGACAGGGCTTATCGTGGTTTAGAGAGGCTTGTGAAAACGCATCGTCGGGAGTCTTTGGGTGATATTACATCAAAATTTAATGAATTCAGGACTGAAAGTGAAATTGTAAGTAAGCGGACTATTCAGCGTCAATTGCATAATCATTAATATAGAAGATGTGGAAGTAAGAAGAAACTTGTAGTGAAGGAGGTTAACCGACGAAAGAGACTTGCATGGTGCAGAGAGAAAAGGCGGTTGACAGTTCAGAATAACTGGAATAAAGTTATATTCTCTGACGAGAGCAAGATCATGATTGGACATGACCAGCGGGTTCATATGTGGCGCAAGAGAAAGGAAGGTTGGAAACCCGATCTTGTTCAACCCCGGACCTCACAACCCAGGTATGAAGTAATGATATGGGGGTGTATCTCTTGGAATGGTGTTGGGACAATTACACCGGTAAATGGTAACATTAATGCAGAAAAATATCAGGACATTCTGGAAGAGAACCTGTGGCCAGTGATTGCTCGACATTTTCCTAGGGGTGGGTATTTCTTCCAGGACGACAATGCACCCGTTCACCGAGCAAGGTCTACTCAAGAATACATTGCCCGGAATGGAATAAACTGCTTAAGTTGGCCTGCCCAGTCGCCAGATATTAACATTATTGAAAACCTTTGGCTACTGATAAAAAGAAAGCTTCAGACACGCATTTCCTTTATTAAATCTAAAGACCATCTCGTGGAGGAAATTCGGGGCATTTGGACAAGCATCCGACCTGACTATGTTCAGAACCTCTACAAGTCCATACCAAACCGAATTTTGAATGTAATCAGGCTCAAGGGACATCTTACGAAGTATTAACAAGTATGTTTAACATCATTTGTATTTTTTATTACTTTATTTCATTACAGCGAATGTTTGAAATTTGACACTGTCGTTTTCAAACGTAAACAAACCGCCATAGGCACGTGTCTGTAGTTCAAAACTATATGATAAGAGTTTAAACTAATATATATAATAATAGACCCATGGACCACAACACTCACCTGAGTCTGGTAGAAGTTTGAAACACTTTTCATCATCATTTCTCTAATATCAATTTTTGCTGTTTTCATAGTTGGGAGAGAAGAAATAACCGAGTTGTTACGATTGATGGGGAAATATCATGTTTGAGAGAGATATGAAATGTATCATCCCTTGCATGTGACTGTCTAGACCAATCAGATAACGTGTTGCATAGAATTATCATATTGAGTATAGAATAATAGACCGTTTCACGGTAACTGCGGAGCTGCACTCCGTGTATGCGCATAAATACTTCCGCAGGGCAAGTTTCATTTTATGGAGAATGTTTCTTTCGCTTTGATCAACACATTGATCCCGCAATGACACGTAGTTGTAGAGTTGAGCTGTTGGAACACAAGACCTGACTGAGGTGGAGATGATGGAGGTACATAAGTAGCCCACTGATCTGGCTGCACGACTGTGCTAGTCTATATTGAATCAAAGAAATTTTAAAATCTAAATATATTGGTATATATGTTGTTCGGTTTTAATACAAATTATGTTAAATAGTATTCAAATCAAAACTAATATCTTGATGTCGGGGTTTTTTTGTTTGTTTGTTTGTTGTTTTTTTTTTGTTTTTTTTTTGTTTTGTTTTTTTTTTGTTTTGTTTATTGTTTTTTTTTGTTTTTTGTTTTCTAGGTGGTTTTTTTTTTTTTTATACTTCGTTAGTTTGTTTTTTCTTCATGGAAGCTGAACAGAAAGCTCTGAATAATATTGGCGCGAGCGAGAATCGAAGCCGCGCCGACTAGAGGTGAGAGGCCTTGTGATTTTTGAACGCGATGCTCTAACCACTCGGCCACGGAGGCCCCCCTCAAATGTGCTCAAAGAAGAACAGTAGTAGGCAAACAACATTCCACTTGAAATTAAATTACATTTTATAATAATTATATTGGTTTCTTAATAGGCTACATTGGAGGGTCTATTATTATTACTATTATTATTTTTACTCTCATTATTTTTACTATTATTATTTTTTATTCCCTGTACGGACCAATATATATTGTATTTGTGCCATGTTAAATAATCATAAAAATATTAAACTGATATTGATACCTGAGCTGTCAATATTTGAGACAGATCTCCAGATTTAAATTTCTTTACAGCCATGTTTAGTCCTCTGTGGTTGTCTATCCGTTTCCCTTTTTCTGAAGTATCAGTATAATGTGTGTGTATCTTTTTAAACGACAAGCTGAGCGTTACATCTGTCAATAATGTAGAATGTGAAACTAAATGAAGTGTGTCGTTGTGTGTGTGTGTGTGTGTGTGGGGGGGGGGGGTGTTATGGCCTGTAATATCTGGGATGGCTCCTGCATGCACGGATATTTTGAGCTTTACCGCTATTTCAGCTATAGGAACGTTGGTAGTTTACCGCTTTTGAGAGTTTAAAATCACCCGGTTTGCCATTTTCATTGTCAACGGACGTCACCGAGTATGCGAATAGAGTAGCGAGTTCAATGCTAATTTCTAAAAATATTATGTAAAACATATTGTTTAATTGTAATCAGAACACAAATATAAAAATCCCAATATATATATTAACGATAAAACACAGACACTTTTATATAAAAATGAATTTTACTCCTCGGCTAAAAAAAAAAAAAACAGAGAACATTGCTCAAAATAACTTTGCCCTGCGGAAGTAGTTATGCGCATGTGCGAAAATTATCGTGAAATCTACATGGTAAAATCTGCATCACACACCATATCAATCGACTGCAAAATCGACCCGAGGGTCATGTCTTGTTGCTTTTATCATAAATTTGAAAATATCAAAATAATGACCACAAATCACATACCCACACACTTACTTAATGATATCAGTAAGTTATGAAATACAATTTGGAGGTTTATCGACAGATGAAAGTTAAATCAAACGAGCAATTTTGACGTCATTCAGAATGCTGTTACGTCATAGCTAAGATAAGGTGTGAAATAAAGGGTGCTGATGCAGGGTGCGTGATAAAGGGCGCGTGCCGGTGTTCATATCAGAGATGCAAAAACCCTGTATTATTTATATATAATGTATAATGTTCTTCCTATAGTGTTGAGGAGCATGATTTTACAGTATTTGTATAAAACGCAGAAAGCAAAATAACAGACTAACAAGATTTTGATTCTAATGTACTGGGATTTGGCTTTCAATTGGTAAATTTCATTAGCGTAATAAGATTTTCAGCAAAAGGCGATGTCTCCAGTACACGGTTGCAATGACAACATGATCCTTAATAAGCCTCGCGGATGTGACATGACGAGTGGAATTGACGACTAGAACAATAATCACCTTATTTTACTGGGTCCCGGTAGTGCTTCAGAATTGAGACGCATTATACAGATCTGTGTAGTTTATGTGATTTACAGACGCGCATCATACAAACGGATCTGATTGTCGGAATTCTAAGATTGATGCAAGATTTATTAAAATACAAATCTGAAGGCATATCACTAATTGTAGGAATGCTTTTGAGATAAAATAAATAAACGGTGTAGTATATCTCTAAGGAAATGTGTTGCTGAAATTGAATCGGGTTGCTTGCTTTAGTATTGATATTACATATCTTGTCTTTTATACTAATAAATATATACATATAGAAATATCTCATTTTTGTTTCAATGCATACTTATGTAGTAGGGTTACTGCAGGCCACAGCTTAACGAAATGTATTCACATACCCCTTTTTAATGTTTCCCCTTAAGAAATAAAATACCTTTGCTTCCTTTCAAACTTGATCGTGGTGATTTCGGTGACAGCAAGGACATTTGCTTGGAAACCAATTGATCTCCAGCAGATGAAGGTGGAAAAAGAAACAATTTCAATAATCTCTACCTATGAAAAGCACGTTCAATTGTGACGGCTTTCATTAATGTAGGGAAGAAAAATGTGTATTATCTAGAGTTTTCAAACAGCAAATAAATAGCATATCGATCCCGATCCCTATTTTTGGTGCTAGCACAGTACATTACATCCTCCTCCGCGATTGACTGGACTTCACATCGTCGTAGGCTACCCTACTAGCGTACATCAATCTCAGCTGGTACTCAATTTATAATCTGTGCGGCAGTGATCGAATCTACTGCTTCCTGTTCCACTATTTGTTGCGGCAGTGATCGAATCTACTGCTGCCTGTTCCACTGTTGCGGCAGTGATCGAATATACTGCTGCCTGTTCCGCTGCTTGTTGCGGCAGTGATCGAATCTACTGCTGCCTGTTCCGCTGCTTGTTGTGGCAGGAATCGAATCTACTGCTGTCTGTCCCGCTGTTTGTTGCGGCAGTGATCGAATCTACTGCTGCCTGTTCCTCTGCTTGTTGCGGCAGGAATCGAATCTACTGCTGTCTGTCCCGCTGTTTGTTGCGGCAGTGATCGAATCTACTGCTTCCTGTTTCGCTGTTTGTAACTTACAGACACCCTGACAAAATTGAGTTAATCACGGCTTGGTTAAAAACCAATTCTAAATCAAGATATGTTATTTACATTTTGTATCTCTTTTTCTTGCTATGGCAATATATTTATGGTCGATTCCCCGGACGTAAAGCAATGTGCTTTATTTTTGTCTTCATTTGTTTGAGAAGTTTAAGAAAGTTGTGTTCAGGAGATACGAAGATATGTTCACCCACGATGGCGTTGGGAATATGAATTTTCTTAGGTGGATAGACTTTTGTATTTCCCTCATTATCAAGCAATAAATGTACATTATTGTGCCATGTGTACAAATTACCTGTACAGTGTCCGTACGACAGGAAGTGCCAGTCTTCACTTCCTTACTTTCACGCATTGTAGGGCTTTAAAATGCATTCAGTTTTGCGGAGATGTGTAGAATTATCTGTGTCTGGACATTCAGTTATGCCTAACATAATATCCATTTAGTGTTTACAAAATAATACAAAATGCTGACTGCCTTGATTTATGTCTATAACCGAGCGGAATTACGCTTGACGTATGTAGCCATTCTTTAGACATCCATGTTTGTTTGTACACAACATGCAACAAGGGGGTGATGATGATCTCAGATTTCCACATCCACTCTTTATACGAGTTTTATGTTTTGGTTAATGAAAAACAGGTCAATCCTTAATACATGAAAAGGTGAAGATAACAAACAGTGATCGATCTCATAACTTTGTAAGGAATACAAAATAAAGAGTTGGGCAAACACCGACCCCTGGATATACCAGAGGTGGGATCAGGTGCTAGGAGGACTACGCATCCCCTGTCGAACCAGCCACACTCGCCGTGAGCCATATATCTTGACCTGGTCAACAGAGTAATCCGCAGAGAACATCAGTTTAAAAAATGGCCTAACAAGCAATATAAAACACGTCAGACAGCATTTAACCTAATGATAGGCTGTATTGGCAAACTAGATCTTATGTCTTATATTGACTACAGAATTTGTGAAATACTGACTTTAAACGAGACCATTAAATTCCGTGTACCATCAACGTGCTTGTCAATAGCCTGTCCTGATTTAGACACTGATCAAACGCAGAACAAGTTCTAAGCGCCATATGCAGGTGATGATGGAATGTTACTACATAGATATGGGAAGTTGACGACGGAGAAGCGAAAATTATCCCGTTTGTCGGAAAGATGAGTTGTTAGTTTGCTGTTAACATCTATATTCAAAAAAATATCTAAGTACGAAATAGATGTGGAGAACGCTATCATAGTAGACGCTAGGGTACAGCATAATGATGGTTTGTGAACTTTCTGGTAATATAAACTTGAGTTTAAATAATCAAACATTGGTGTTAATAGCTTCTGAATTACACAGTTTTCTATGGCTTGTCGTGTTTGTTACTCTCAAGTTTGTTGACGCTACACCGACCCAGTATTTCAATGCTTAGAGACAATTGTGTTAATAAGAAAGCAATGGTGATTTAATTTTTGCACCTGCATGTTGATTAACACCGAACGAAGTGTAAGGCCCGTCCGAGAAGCAAAGTTCTAAAGGTAACACGTTGTGAAAGTGAAAAGACAAAATAAGCAAAAAAATAAAGATAATCATTGAAAATTCTGTGAGCGATGTGGGTTCTACTATTTTGTACAATCATCGGAATCCTTGGCTGTCCCCGTTTTAATTTGCAAGAGCCACATAAGATCTTATGATTAATTAATGCATTAGTTGTATCAACAGCTAAATCGTGTTTTAAATTTCATTGTCAAAAAATTCAAGACTCTGGCGTCCAATTTGTAATGTAAACACTCAACCGTTCTAAACGAAATGTATTGTATTATTGTAACAGTTGTTAGCAAATCATTATACAGAACACTGTAATATGACTTAATTCGTGAACTTCTATAGATACTGATGACGCTAAATGTGACGTCAAATTGTATTGTTCACGTCAACTGCGTTATATTTCCGCGTTAAATGACTTCCAGAATTGGCGGAACTGTGTATAAAAAGTATTTCTGTTGGATCCAAAAAAAAAAATTAGATTAAAAAAATAATAAATAAAAATAATAATGATAATAAAAATTACCTCGGCGTATGTTGGACCAGTGGTGATTACTTTTAACACATTACCAAAATAACGTTACCTCATACACTCTCCCTTTAATATTTGGCTATGACTGGGCGTTTAACACCAGAGGAATTTCATCAGTAATATATATTTTCAAATGAGGGTATTTCTAATTTACCGTATTTACTGAATTATGATTATCACTTGGGACACGCCAATGACCATTTCATGCTTCGCTCGGTCTTACACTTACACCGTCATATATCCCGTGATTCCGTGCACAATACGCAACCGGAAACATTATGTGAGGAGTAGCGGAATCATTGGAGGATTGCCGATTGTCACAGAAACGATGAAAGATAATTGTGGTTTAGTAATGACGTCATTGTGACGTTGCGAAATACATGTACATCAAACCTTTATGCAATTTGTTATAATTTTCATAGTTCAGTATTTTGTATTGTAATTTTATACTAGGAGCCCCGTGGGTATCCGGGTTCTTAGAATAGATCCTCAGTACCCCTTGCTTGTCGTAAAAGGCGGTCCTTCGGATGAGACCTCAAAAATCGTGGCCCCGTGTCACAGCAAGTTTGACAAGTTAAAGATCCCTCCCTGCTCAAAGGCCATAAGCGTCGAGCATAGGCCTAAATTTTGCAGCCCTTCACCGCTAATGGTGACGTCTCCATATGAGTGAGAGATTCTCGAGCGGGACGTTAAACAATATATAATCAATCAATCAATATCGTAGGTTTGAACCGGTCGCGGTAGCTCAGTGGTTAGAGCGTTCGCTTCGTAACCCGGAGGTCGTGAGTTCGAGCCCCGCTTGTGCCATGGCCGCGTCAAACTTAAGACGAAAAATAGGTAGTGATTGCTCCTTCGCCAAACGCTCGGCATTTAGAATCACGGGTCTTTCGGATATGACCTTAAAAACGGTAAGCGTTGGCACGTTAAAGAACCCTCACTGCTACGGCCCTGAGCGCTAAGCATAGGTCTAAATTTGTGGTACTTCACCTACAGCAGCTGCTGGTGACGTCTCAATATAAGTGAAATATTCTCGACGGGACGTAAAACAAACAAACAAACAAATCGTAGGTTTGACGCGGCTACGACACGAGCGAGGCTCGAACTCACGACCAACCGGTTACGAAACGAACAAAGAAAATTTGCGATACTATAACAACAACGCTTCGGTCATATTTCTGAAGATATTTGAAAAGTACAAATTTTGCCATCATTCCGGGTTTGTTCCGTCTAGAGACTACTAATTGAAAGCTGATGGCATTGACATTTCGATGATTATCCTGAAAAGTGATGAAAAGATAGACAAAATCAAAGGGCAATGCATTGCTTCTATCAAATGAAAGTTTAATGGAACTCGGTATGAAATTTCATTGGAGTAGATTCTCCGGGGAGATTACTCAGGAGCTGATATGTCCGTCTATATATAACTTCCTGTCTATTACAAATGAAATCAGAATTGTTTCTCGTGTAGAATTAAAATTCTCCACGGTAAAATGATTCCATACAAAATTTACACCCTTTTCAATTTGTAAAATTGATATGTCGGGGTAAAGATTACTCAGATTTGTCAATGATATTATATGGACTGAATATTTCCTTCAATATTATAATATACGTGTATATACAGCGGAGTATCTCGTTAAACCGCCGCCTTGTTTTATTAAGAGTATGTGGCAGCATAGCGAAATTGGTGATGAATGCATCAATAAGAATTTAATCATACACGTGCAATATTTATTTGTCGTTCATTTATTGAACACAATAAAATGCATATTAGACGCATGTTCATCATGGGTAATATTATTTTATTTTACAATAATGTGCATGGGCTATATCACCAATGTGATTCATATAAAACACATCTTTTGACTATTTCATTTTTCAAAAAATAATTTTTGCTTTGTTTTGTTTCTCACAACGACATTCAAATAGGAAATTATCGTAAACTATAAATACAGTTGTAGCCCTTTATCATCCTGACCTTTGCAGAGGTCACTACAGTTTGCAAGCATAGTTTGCACGCTCAAACAGATGTATACATCGTTTCGTCTGAAATTTAAAACATCCGATTTGGTGACGATGTACAAGGATTCCTTCCAATGGTAAAATGAAGATAACGAACAGTGATCTATTTCAGAAACAGAATAGACAACACATTTAGATCAGGTTCACAGACCCCTGGAAACAGTGAAGGAGGAGTAAGCATCCCCTGTTAATTTTTTGTTGCAGGTTGTTTGATTCTTCCCATTAAGGATAATGCTAGTGTATGGAGCTCTTTGAATGTTTGATGCGATCTTAAACATTTTTGTAGGAAAATAGATATGCTTATCTGGAAATTTAATGCTAATGATTCAAGCCATATGTGTATAGTCATTTTTCTTCCTTTGGTGGAAAGTCAAATATGAAGCCTTTACTCAATGCAGAAAAATAGGCGTCATCATAAACAAATTATAAACTGACCAAATAAAATAAAATTCTCAATTTTACAAACAATGTAGGCAATGACGTCTCCAATTTTTTTTTTACTTATTTATCTTATTGATTAATCATTGGCTTAAAGTACAAGATTCAAATATTCCTCATTCCTGTCCCACAGAGGGAAATCCTGGATATTTTACATGGAATCTAAACAAAATGCCTGGAATGTGGCAAATAAGTAATTATATTCACAATTTCACATTCTCTCTCCGCTCTTCTTTAATAATTATACAAGTACACTAAATGCACTGTCAGATAAAATTCCTGGTCCATGCGCAGTTTCCATGGTTGTAACCCCCTCCCCCCTTGTTTTTATTTTGATTGATTACTTTATTTTGAAAAAGGTCAGTTTTGCCATTTTGGGGTCTTCAATACCACACCCTTTTTTATTGGGCGTAAAAGATACAAACTTGTGTCGCCACTCTAATTTGAAAATTGTCTAGATCCACCACTGAACCAGTACAGTTTAAATAAAAATATACTATACAAATATAGGAGAAACTGTAACTGTGATCAAGTACAGACGTCGAGGAGACGGACAACATCGTCACAAACCATGTGGTGAGGAATGGAATGGAGTCGATAGCCCGCAATTTGCGATGCATATTCCAACATAAACTCTAATGTTTCGTGAAATCTTTTGGATTTGGACCGATGACCTTCAGAAATGCACCACAGTGTCAATTTTACCAACTGTTAATACATTTATATTTCGTTTTATAGGTATATGGGTATGCTGCTTGAAAGCAGTTGGGGGCAATGTACTAAAAGGGGCATGCTCCCAATCTGCATGTGACGTTTTAGAGGGTTTTTTTTATTAACCGGGGAGGGGGGGGGGGGGGGGGGGTCATCATGTAAGAGCGACTTTCAAACTGCATATAGATTTGAATGTAAAATACAATTGCTGAAAAATGTTTAGTGCTCATTAATTTGTTAAATTTTGTTAAAACACCATAATTTTTAATGTAGGACGAAATTACTTTACACTCTCTCTCTCTCTCCGCGGGGTTGAACCAAAACCAAGGTCCTTCCATTGTTTAGACTATTGTTTGGCCTCTGGGGTGAAATGGACACACGTTTCATCCATAATAACAAATCTCTGAAGAATGTTAGCAGAATGTAGCTCAAAAAGGTTTAAATTAGCACATGACAATGTACACCTGGTGTGCTTCTAATCAACTGTCAGAAGTCTTGGTACCCAACGGGCTGAAAGCTTTCTCATTGCAAGATCCAGGACAGGGGTCATCCTTAAGCCTCTGCCTGCCGAGTTTAAATTCCGCCACCCATTTTTTACTGTAGCATATGAAGGGGCATCTTTTCCAAGTGTAAGAAGATAAACCTTTCTTATGCAAATATTGGATCACTGATCTTTCACCGATTTTATCCATTTTGCAAGTCACTTGCCTTGTCTAGTTTAGAGTGTTACATATGTACCACGTCGATATAAACTGATCAAGTGACGCCAGTCTTCTGATACACGTTCATAAATAGTCAGGGAATAGCAGGGCCGAAAAAGGACATCAGTTTTAACCTCCTTCAATACAAGGCTCCCAACATATCAATGTATATAAGAACAGGCGCAAATCCAGTTTTTTCGCCCGTGGGGGGGGGGGGGGGGGGGGGGGGGTGTGGAAACTCCCAGATGTTTACGTTTTTAACATCTGCTATAGAAAATACTGCTTAAACTGGTGCATAAAGGAAACAAATGACAGAAAAACATTAAGGAAACCTTTGACAATTTATTAGAAACTCTGTGTACAGTCAGAAAAGGACAGATTCTCCAGAATAAAGGTCGACACCAACGCAGGGTCACACAGCAAATTTACCACCATTGTAAAACAGAGTCAGTAGCGGGTAAAACCCCCTCGGTTGGCCAGACAAGCTCGGATTCGGCGTGGTATACTCCTAACGAGACGTCCCAGGTCATTTTGGGGAAGATTATTCCATTCCTTTTGCAATGCAGCAGCAAGTTCTTGCACATTGGCAGGAGGTTGCTGACGTTGGTGTAGCCGCTGTCCAAGCATGTCTCAGACATGCCCGATGGGGGAAAGGTCCGGACGGAGTGCAGGCCATGGTAATGTGGTGATATTCTGCTGTTGGAGATAATCTGTAACGATCCTGGCCCAATGAAATCTGGCATTGTCATCTTGAAAAATGAAACGGCGGCCATAACGACGTACAAACGGCACAACATGGGGTACCAAGATGTTGTCCCGATAGTATTGCCTGTGACACGTCCAGCAACAACATGCAAGTCTGTTCTGCCGGTAACAGTGATGCCTCCCAACACCATTACAGATCCACCCACAAACCAATCATGTCTAATGACGTTAACGTCATGGAAACGTTCGTTACGTCGGGTCAAACCCTCCTGCGTCTGTCCTGGTAGTCCACAGTGAACCTCGACTCATCTGAGAACATTACGTGGTTCCATCGGCGATTATCCTAGCGTTGATGGTGACATCATTGGAGTCGGGCCCTAATGTTACGATCCCTTAAACAAGGAATGACACGAAGACGTCTGGCATGCAAGTGAAATCTGTGCAGTCGATTCCTGATGGTCTGACCACTCACTACCAAGCCAATATCCCTTTGAAGTTGAGCCCTTGTCTGATTTGCTGTTACCAGAAGATTTCTCAAGACAATAATGCGGATGAATCTGTCCTGAGCCTGAGTTGTTGCCCTTGGTCTACCGGATCGTGGTCTATCCTGAACAGACCCTGTAGCACGTTGTCTGGACCATAATCTGCTGATGAGAGGCTGGGAAATATTCATTGTCCTTGCCACAGCGGCCTGTCTTGTGCCAACCTGTAGCATGCCAAGGGCACGTAACCTCTCATCCTGTGTTAGACAGCGCATGGTCTCTGTTTAATTAACGACTTCAACAACTGATAATCTGATGTTTTCTCTTCAAAATTTCCTTTAGAGTGGCCCTAACTTTCCATTTCAGAGGCATGCAAATTTGTGGCACAACACCCTTGATCAGCAGTAGTATCCCGTGCAAATCGTGAGAGTGTGATTGATGAGTCTGGGTGATGAATTTCTTTGGAAATGCTTCCTCGTTAAGGAACTATACAACATAGTTTCGTATCCTTTGTATATGTGAACATTTTGATCACAAAATACAGTATCCCCTACTTTTTGTGAATAGTATATTTACGACGAAATTCTATTCACGTGGTAAGCTTCCATATTACGAACTGTGTGTGTGTGTGTGGTGTGTGTGTGATAGATAGATAGATAGATAGATAGATAGATAGATAGATAGATAGGCATTTTTAGATTAACTCTAAGTGAGATTCTTTTAGATTTAAAATATTAATCAAACAAGATATATGACTAAACAACCTTCTCTTAATTTTGCTTGCTCGTATGATAATGTTCATAGAATGATAAACATGCATAAGAGCCAGGGCCGCCAACCGATCCTCAATCATCGTTAATCTCAAACAGCTTTTAATCCTCCTTAATCCCGAGATAGAGCGTTCAACTTCACTCAGGTAAATGGTAAGGTGTGATATCGTCGTCTGTAATTTTAATTTGTTGGATCTTTCTTTCGTTTGTGCAAAATCCTTCTTCCACTCCAACAGCACTGACTTCCGGTCATGAAGTTGAACACTTTTCAAGTCTTTCCCCCAAAACATCAGGCCATTTGCTAAGAGACTAGCGTTAGAATAAAAAAAATATAATAAATTGTGAAAAGATATATCTTGCAAAGGACCTTGTACAAATGTTTAGAATCAGATGAAGACAATGTCTCTTTCTTTAGATTTCAATAGATTTTTTTTTTGGGGGGGGGGGGGGGGGGGAGGGGGACTTAAAGTTTTTTTGAGAAAAATTGCTGTGTAAAAATTGCATTTAAGAAAACAGTGATACAAGTTAAAGTGAGTCAATACTGGATTGACCCTAAAATGTGGTCTTCTTCAAGGTGTAATGTTTCGTTTAAATTCAGATTACATTCACAAAAACATATGCATGTATCTCTCAATAATTCCCCCATCATGCAAAGAGAAATAACTCTGAAAGACAACAGTACCAAGCCTCCAAATGTCAAGCAAAAGTAGTACTGTATACATTACTATACATATATGAATGTGATAGGATTCAACAAATTTCAGACAGTGTCAGCCTATCCTCTAATTCTGAGGTCCTCCTGCATAGTAATGGGGGGGGGGGGGGGGATAAGGAAACGTGATCAATCTCATAACTCCTGTAAGGAATACATAATCAAGAGTTGGGCAAACACAGATGCCTGGATATATCAAGGTTTGATCAGGTGCCTAGGAGGAGTAAACACCCCCTGTCGACCGGCCACATTCGCCGTGAGCACTATATCTGGAGTGGGTTAATGAATTAAAAAGGTGAAGTTGCCACACAGTGATCCATGTCATAAATTCTATCACAATGAAGAACTGGGCAAACACAAACCCTAGAAACATCGAAGGTGGATTAGGTGCCTAGGAGGAATAATCATACCCCTGTTGACCGGTCATGTCTTTCAATATGATCAGGTTAAGATAGTATATGGAGTAATCCGTGGTAAAAATGAGCATAAAATAATTGCCTAATACTTGACAATATGTACGCCCGACAGTAATTCACCCTACAGCAGGCTGTACTTGCCAACAAAACAAAAACAAAACATAATAATAACGACCATATACTTTGCAAACTGGTGACTTTTAATGAGATTAATAAACCCCTGTAACACTTGGACAATTGGCTGGTTCTGGATGATGTTTTAGTCTACAAAGAGAACCACAGATATAACGAGATCTCAGAGTGTGGGATTTCATCGTCAAACTGAAACAGAACCACAGAAATAACGAGATCAAGGAGTGTAGTATTTCATCGTCAAACTGAAACAGAACCACAGATATAACGAGATCTCAGAGTGTGGGATTTCATCGTCAAACTGAAACAGAACCACACACGAAAAAACTAGATCAATGAGTGTGGGATTTCATCATCAAACTGAAACAGAACCACACACAAAAAAAACTAGATCAAAGAGTGTGGGATTTCATCGTCAAACTGAAACAGAACCACACACGAAAAAACTAGATCAAAGAGTGTGGGATTTCATCATCAAACTGAAACAGAACCACACACGAAAAAAACTAGATCAAAGAGTGTGGGATTTCATCGTCAAACTGAAACAGAACCACACACGAAAAAAACGAGATCTCAGAGTGTGGGATTTCGTCGTCAAACTGAAACAAAACCACACAAGAAAAAACTAGATCAAAGAGTGTGGGATTTCGTCATCAAACTGAAACAGAACCACAGATATAACGAGATCTCAGAGTGTGGGATTTCATCGTCAGACTGAAACAGAACCACAGAAATAACGAGATCAAAAACTGGGAATTTCATTACCAAACTGGAAGAGATCTAGAACTACAGAGGAAATAACTAGTTGATTCAAACCCAAGCCACAATAGAATTACCAGTTAGTTTAGAAATACACATTGAAGTCTACATTTCTGAGCTTCTCCACCTTCACAAAACCTGTTAAATCCCGTGGGGATCCGGGTTTTTAGAATAGATCCTCAGTACCCCTTGCTTGTCGTAAGAGGCGACTAAATGGGGCAGTCCTTCCGATGAGACCTCAAAACCCGAGGTCCCATGCCACAGCAGGTGTGGCACGTAAAAGACCCCTCCCTGCTCAAAGGCCATAAGCGCCGAGCATAGGCTTAAATTTCGTAGCCCTTCACCGACAATGGTGACGTCTCCATATGAGTGAAAGATTCTCGAGCGGGACGTTAAACAATATTTAAACAATAAAAACCTGTTAATATAGCGGGAAGTATAAAGGGAACTTATACATGAACTAAAGAGCTAGCTTTCCTAGTGATGTGGTAGAATTTCTCTCTTGATCAGCCCTTTCATGGGTGACCGCTGCACGTTTGAAAATGATGGCAGCGGTGGGGCTCCGCTGTGTTTGGTGGACCTTCTTCAGTCTCTTTGGAGCTCAGGGACCTTGTGTCCATGTACGGACGGTGGTTGTCGTCGAATGTCGTTGCTAAAGATTGATTGTATATTGTTCAACGTCCCTTTCGAGAATCTTTCACTCATACGGAGCCATCACCATTGCCAGTGATGGGCTGCAAAATTTAGGCCTATGCTCAGCTCTTATGGCCTTTGAGCGGGGTGGGGGTGGGACTCTTTTATCGTGCCACACCTACTGTGACACGGGACCTCGTTTTTTTCAGTCTTATCTGAAGGACCGCCCCATACGATAAGCAAGGGTTAGTGAAGACCTATTCTAACCTGTATTCCCACAGGCTCAAACCTGAGGATAATGGTAGGTGTGGTCGGCAACAATGATGCCATTACTGAAGGGGTGTCAAACATTCAGAGAGAACCCATGTTACGCTTTAAGATGAAGCTTCTCCGAGCGGGGAAAAATGTAGCGGACAGTATATAGTCAATTTATACTTCCTCGCTAGCTTTCTAGTGATGTGTAGTACACATAAACTGCTACACGTTACATTAAGAATAATTCTACAGCCAACCTTGACTCTTAACTAGAGCACAATTCCCTCCTCAATGGTGTATCAATACCAGTGGGTAAATTAATTGATTGGAATTAATCAACTTTATCAGTTCCATCAAATTTATTTGATTGTTCATTAAATGGCTTCAAGCAGCATTTTTATGTTTCACAGGAAAGATAAAAAGCAAAGGTCTAATAAGAGACAATGGGCTGTCTGACATCAACATTAATCATAGCAACACATCTCACAGACAGATCTGTTGTTTCACGTTCCTTCCTGAGTAATTTAAAATTTATATTCACTCTTACGAGACAGCGGAGTGGACTCCAGTCCATGACTTCAGTTGGTGATGCTTCTTTAGCAATTTTACTTGCAATAAAACATTCTTTCAAAAAATTTATTATAAATATAAATAAACAGCTGTATATTTCATGTTCCTCACAATTTAAATGCAATGTACATAAAATGTTATATGTGTAAACTCAAATATGAAATTTAAAACATATGGATATCAACTGATAAATTATTCTGATTGTATAATTGGAAAATTTTGTATAAATAAAACAAAGATAATGCAATGCTGTAAGTATATATACACGTATTAAACTAATCATTCAATTATATTAAAAGACAATCACTTTCATCACTAAGTCTAATGAAAATCCCCCATATCATACATTTACTCATTATCAACCTCTACAATCACTAGCTAAACCCTCCGAGTACACATACTAGCTACTCTCAGCAAATAAACATAAAGATTTTTGGACTACTACTTCATGGCGGTATACGGTTATAAAATAACAATGTACCATTCTTCACTAAATTTTTCAACCTTTTCTGCACAGAACCCCCATAGAGTTACAGCTGCGGTTCCTCTCAAATCCCGCCTGCCATTCTGTAGACCAGGATAGCCACTTTATTGGCCAACTCATCTGCAGAAGTCTGGGAATCTGCCTCTGCATAAACACGAACAACATCCTCTGTTCCAGATGGCCGCACAAAAGAACGGCCATTGACATATTTGGCAACAGTTTCATCAATGGCGCTCTGAAGTCCGGGGGGTGTCGCGGCTTTTCTTTCCGCATCTGTGGTCTGTATCACAGATCGATCTTTAACCTTGACCTTCAGCTGCCTGTTTGGGAGATCTGTGTATGCTTTGTTCCACTGTTCCACATCCCAATCATAAGTGGCAAGAATCATTTCCACCAACAGCATGTCTGATATAGCATCACCAACAGTTTGATTGATTAAGTCAATGACACTCAATAATAAATCACAGGCCTCTCTTTGTTGATCAGATATGGCAGTGTCCTTGGTAGTTTTCTTTAAGAGTTCGTATGATGAGTCACTCACTAATGTAGTGCCGTGACCATTGGCTTCAAAGTACACTCCAATGTCAAATTCCTGAGCTTTGTGGTGGAGGTGTTTTACCCCTGTTGGAACACAAGCCACAGGGACTTTCAGTGTTTTTGTGATGTAGTTTGTGGAACTGCCATTAGCATAAGCTGTCTGAACAAGACCAAGGTTAAGTGGGAGTCCAGTTTCCAGGACAAGGTCTTTAAGATATCCAGCCACTAAAGTAGCGATTTTGTCGCCGTCTAAGAGATGGAATTGGTTGTCTGATACACCAGTGAAATAATAGACTATCCTGTCTACATCCCCGTCAAATGAAGCCCATCTCTGGCCTGGTACTAGAGTCACTCCAGCTGGAGGTTTCTGTTGAACCTTAACAAAATCAGCTCCACACTCATAATTCAATTTACCACTTCCATCACTGACAAGATTGATCTTTAAGAGCTCTCCTAATTTGGATTGAAGAATTGGAACTTTCTGTGCTCCAATACCATTTGCTGCATCCACATAAAGACTGGAATTATACGATTCCAAGGTTTTCATCTTCTTTGTTTTTCTCATATTCCTCAGCTTGATGAAAGCCTCAGTGAGTTTTTCAAAGTATCCATCCTCGGTTGATTTTCCATACTGCTCATTTGTGTTAATACAGCGGACAATATAGTGCAGTTGTGGTGTGGTAAGAAGTCCGAAGTTCTGAAACTGGGCGCCAGTTGCTTTAATGCCCGCCTCCAGAGCTTCAGCCAGAATCGGGCTACTGGGTCTCGTGTCTCGGGCAAACACAACCACACTATTTTGGAGACTTGTCACTCCAAGAGTTTTTACTAATGTCCGGAAAATCGATCCCAGCTCGTTACTAGGAACATTTGCAACATCAGAGGCGTACTTTTCCCACTCTGGTCCCAGCATCTCCCCCATGGGGTCCATCAATTTCACACCGTTATCCTCTTCCGGATTGTGAGAGGCTGTTATCATAACTCCGATTGCGGCTCCATTTTTGCACGCAGAGCGGATGGCTGCCAAAACTCCCATCCTGTAAATAACATGCTCCAAGCGATTTCCTTTGGTTCTAAAACCGGCTGTACCGTACTGAATGGGTATTTCATCTCGTTTTGGATAGTTTTTTTCACCGGCAACTTGCACGTCATCAAAATCCATTTTTCTAAAATGAAAGTAGAGATTGTTAACTCGTACGTTAAAAGATCTTTTTGTTATTTTAATAATAAACTATACTATGATCTATCCTGTTCTTTTTGGGGATTAAGAATTATGTGTGTGTGTATATATAACACTTTAAATCCCTCGTTTCGTTTTCTCTCATATCTAGGTTTTTAATATCACGAATATTGATGTGTACGAGTTGAGGAAAACAAAATGGCAGACTTTAAGTCCCCTTTCGTGAATTCAATGCTGCAAACTCTCTCACAGGGCCATGAAAAGGCGTTCAAGCAAGCTCTTTATACGACAGCAGCTAATATTTTTGTTTTGCTAGCCGGCGCTTCTGCTATCGCTGTGTATTTTATTTTAGAGGCTTTCCTCCGTCCTTTGTTGTGGTCTGTGTTATGTGGAACATTTTTGTATCCCTTCAAGCGCGAATTAACGGGAATTCTAAGGCGATGGTTACGCGGTTTGCAAGACTCGGGGACACCTTTTGCTATTGGAATAGCATATATCCCAATACAAGCACTTGACAGTACATACGTCATGATATTTGATCGTACTATTGTGCGACATTGGAAGTTGCTATGTGGGGCAATTATAAGCTTGTTTTCCATATACGTTTTGTGGTATTTTGGCCCAGTAAAGAGGATTATTGATATTTTCTATGCAGTGTTTATTTTCGTTTCCGAAGTTCTGGATTACTTCACTTCATTCTGGGTATGATATAATTGTGTGCATTATTGCATCATGGCCTATGTTTAGACGAACATATGACAGATTTTTGAAATACGAGTTAGGAGCGGGGATATTAAACACAGAAAAATTGCAAATAAAGTAATATCAAATACTGAACCATGTATAACCTTGGACTATTGTCATAAAATTAGTTGGAGATATTGATTATTTACTTAACAGATGCAAAGTTTGGTCATTCCATTCTGTGTACAGTACTAAGGAAATATAAGAGAAACAAAACGGAAAAGAAAGATAAAACACGCAAATTGCACTAACGTTTTATAAACGGAATCATATAGTTCCATTTTGGAGTTCAGTGCGACCTAGTGTATTTCATGCAATGTTATCTAATAATACAAGTAACATAAAATTCTTAACAAATTGCAATCAAATCAAGTTGTGTTGTTTTGTAACTTTATATCATACTTGATTTTTCTTTTTCCTATTTTCAGGTTTGGAGTCTTGTTATAGCATATGTTGTCGTGGTTATTTTTTTGTGGAATGCTGAATCCCGGAGTTACCTGCGTCTCCTGTCCCTCCCAGTGTGGGGCGTCCTCATTCTCCACATCGCCACTGTGGCGGGGTCCCTCCGAGTCCCTCTTTTTATGTTAATCATTGGATTGATTGCCACTGGTTTTGCAGCTGAAGTAAAGGAAACCAAAAGAAAAGTGGAAGACCAAGGTTTTCATTATATTATGTATATTTTAAATAAAATCCTTTATTAGGGGACAAGATTCACACTCTAGGATGAGGCTTTCTCAAGTTCTAGTTAGCAAATCTTGTTGCAGAGTTGGAATTTGATATCTCATTTGAGTTAATAATGAAGGATTGGTTTTCCCATGTGGAATTTTCCAATTTCACAGGAGTAGATAATGAAAGGTTATCCCCCCCCCCCCCCCCCCCATTTTATCCATAGTTTAGTGCATTGATTCAGGAGCTTTGAGAAAATTCAGAGTCATTTAAACTTAAATGCATCAATTGATTAGACAATCAGAAAGAGCATGCCAGAAAATTGTATACACTTTATGTTTAAACTACATATACCAAGACTGTTCCCCAGAAAGCTACATCAAATTGAAATTTGAAGGAAACAATATGAAATATAATACTTCACAATGAAAAACAAATCATGAAATATGTGATGTCATAATCAACTGCATTAAAGCAGTGCAGGAGAGAGAAATCTGGCTCGTCTTACACCAGAAAACTCTGGTGATTATGCGAAAAAATGTTATCTTTCATACTGTATTACCTTTTAAAACGGCAAATTATCAGACTGATTTGGTATGGATTAAATGTCCTAATTCTTATTAAAAATTATTTGAATATAAATTAATTTTTTCTTATATGAGTAAATGCAAGTCCTAAGTTTAATTTATAAAATATCTCTTCTTTTAACAGGGCAGACTATATCTGATGTGAAAACAATATGGCTGGTGTTCACAGGTGACTTAGAGAAGACACTCGGCCAGGTACAACAAACAGACAAAGAAACGCTAGAATCCTCTGCTTCCTCAGCTGAAGTGTCTGCTACAGAAAGTTTTTGTGATGTTGCAGGTATAGTTTATTAAGTTCATATTAAGGATGTACAAAAACTTACACATATTAATTGATTTGAAATGTCAGTATAATTCCAGCATCTTATTCTTTGTATGCCCCTATAATCAGAGATTCAGGGGCATGTAGTTTTTGGTGTGGTTTTATTTTTTATTTTTTGTCTGTTTGTCCAGAAAAACTTTAACCTTGTTCACAAATTTTCAACAGTTAGTGTTAGGACATTCATATTTCACATGTGTTTTCTTGGTTATAAGCCCTTTCATTAGATACCAAAGCTTTGATTTCATGACCTTGGGATATGACATATTTTTAAAAATTTTAGCCTTGGCAATTATCAAATTTGCTTCCATGCAGGGGTATCAGTGTTTTACAAACTCATTTGGTGAGTCGATAAAGTGATACAGTAGACTACCGTACATATATTAGAATTTTAGCTTGTAACCACTTTGAATGTTTTGGTTTGTGCACTTCTACATATTCTATTCTAATATCATTACCCGTAGAGATCCGAGTAAGAATAGGTCCTCAGTACTCCCTTACTTGTTGTAAGAGGCGACTAAATCGAGCAGTACTTCAGGTGAGACCGCAAAAACCGAGGTCCCTTGTCACAGTAGGTGTGGCACAATAAAGATCTCTCCCTGCTCAAAGGCTGTAAGCACCGAGCGTAGGCCTAAATTGTGCAGCCCTTCACCGGCAATGGTGACGTCTCCATATAATGAAAGATTATCAAGTGGGACGTTAAACAATAGACAATCAATCAATCTAATATCATATATTTTTTTACACAGATGCAAGTCAGAAACCTGTTGATATTAAAAAGCCAACTGATTTGCCAATTTCTGATCCAAATACTCAAGAATCCACCACACCAAATGTTAGATCTCTCAGGCAGAAGAGTGTTAGAGTAACAGAGGAGAAGGGCCCTGTGAGTACAGTTTATTTCGTATACTTGTTCTGGGCTCTGGTTCTCACCCGTGTCTGGATGAACGTCTGGCTTCTTCAACTCCTGGTACCGGTGTTGGCTCTCATGTGGATTTTCAAAGCTTTAGGTATGGAAGTTGTGTGCAGCAAAGAAGGTTTTGTTAAACTTCAGTAACAGAAACATGCTTTTATGTATGGTAATATTATACACATATTAATTGAATTGTTTATCACCAGTGCCTTGTATGCAAAGTTAGCACAGTTTAATCTTATAAGCATTACCAAGATTTGGTCCAAAAATTATATGGTTTTTAATTTTCGATTTCATTCTTCACAATGCATTATATTGGGTATTTCCAACATTCAACATTAAGTCTTAAGTTTTCATATGTCAGTTTGCATGCACATTACAAATATCACAATTCTTTGTTATTTAAACACTGTCTAGTAGGGCTGTAATGGTTCATTGATTTATCGATGTATTGATATGCAAATGAGTTAATATGATACCTCAATACATAAAATGAAGTATCAATTTTTATTCTCCCATAATCAGAGATTTGGGAGCATATAGCTTTTGGTGTCTGTTTGTCCATTTGTCTGCAAAAAACTTAACCTTGCCAATAAGAATTAAGGATTGCATTTCATACACAGACACATCTGTACCATTCAAAAGAATAGTTGCAACGGCAGGATTTTATAGTAAACAAACTTAGAAATCATCTAATCATCAGTTGGATTAAATTATAATTTAGAACAAAAATGATTAATTATTATTTATTATCATTTGTCGATAGTTCTGTTGCAGAATGAATATGTGATTTTCTTGCAATAAAAATAAAATTCAGCATTCCGATTAAACAGCTAGATTGTTACATTCTTACTGATGTCTTTAGAAAAATAAACCTATTTAAATATCACAAAAAAAATTATTAACCATTTAATCGGTTACAGTGCGTTGAAATTAACTGATATACTACCCATAGTCCTCTGCATGCATGCAGCTGAACTCAGGTTTGGTTAATTGATTGAAAGTTCTGTATATGATTGTCATCCCTCAATCATATGATTGACAAGGAATCTATGCCGAAAACTCTAAGTCACATAACTTATGTAAACAAAAGCATGATATGCGTCTAGTTTATGCAACACAGAATTGTGAGCCCTTTTACACACATGTAACTTCACAAGAGACTTTCAGATTTTGGTGGAGCAATACATTGATAAGGTATTCCAACTGAAAAACTAAAAAAAAATTTTTTTATCAAATCAAGGCTGTACCCCATTAATAAGCGATGATAAATGTGAATGTAGTACATATTCTGTTTGATTTTGAAAACATCACAGCAGAATATTGTAATCAGACAAAGTTTACTACAGTTCCGTTTCCTGTGTTCATTAGTGTCTCAGCTGAAACCTGGAGGATTTTTTGGGGAGAAAGTGGAAGCATTAAAATTGGCCGTCCAGGAATGGTATACCCCGAGAAAAGATGTCCTCGCCCCCCGATGGGTGATTGGCCTGTTAAAACTGTTAAGTCGTGGAGATGCTAAAGTATGTGTGCTATTTTGTTTTAGAGAATCTGTCATTGTAGCTCTGTCAGAGTAATTATTTGATATTCACATTGATAATAATCTCTCTTAAGGTTGCTTTAATGTAAAAAAAAAATCTCATGAATGAATTTGTATCTCGTTGTGATTAACAAAAGAAAGTTTCTTATGAATAAATTTTGAATAGTAATAATGAATAAATGTGAAAATTATGTCTTACTGATTTATCTGAAAAAACAAATCACAGAAATGAAATATACATGTTAGTGAGTTACAACACACATGTGTTGCAACAGTAACTTCAAACAAATCACAGAAATGAAATATACATGTAAGTGATTTACAACACACATGTATTGCAACAGTAACTTCAAACATCCATCTTCAAATTAAAAAGTTTTTATTTTAGACAAGGATTTTGAGAAAGACTCCTTATGTTTTCATTGACTACGAAATGTGGAAAAGTATCTGTGTTCTCTCTGTTTGTAGATGATGTCTTATTTCTCTCTGTCTGTAGATGATGTCGTAGTTCTCTCTGTTTGTAGATGATGTCTTAGTTCTCTCTGTCTGTAGATGATGTCGTAGTTCTCTCTGTGTGTAGATGATGTCTACGTTCTCTCTGTTTGGAGATGATGTCTTAGTTCTCTCTGTAGATGATGTCTTAGTTCTCTGTCTGTAGATGATGTCTTATTTCTCTCTGTTTGTAGATGCTGTCTTAGTTCTCTCTGTCTGTAGATAATGTCTGAGTTCTCTGTTTGTAGATGATGTCTTAGTTCTCTCTGTCTGTAGATGATGTCTTAGTTCTCTGTCTGTAGATGATGTCGTAGTTCTCTATGTCTGTAGATGATGTCGTAGTTCTCTCTGTCTGTAGATGATGTCTTAGTTCTCTATGTTTGTAGATGATGTCGTAGTTCTCTCTGTCTGTAGATGATGTCTTAGTTCTCTATGTTTGTAGATGATGTCTTAGTTCTCTCTGTTTGTAGATGATGTCTTAGGTCTCTATGTTTGTAGATGATGACATAGTTCTGTCTGTTTGTAGATGATGTATGAGTTCACTCTGTAGATGTCTACGTTCTCTCTGTCTGTAGATGATGTCTTATTTCTCTCTGTAGATGATGTCTAGGTTCCCTCTGTTTGTAGATGATGTCACTACTGGAGGGATCGCTGGATAAAGTCACCAGTATCGTCTTTATTCTCGTTCTGCTGGTGGGATCTACTCTCTTTACCGTGTTCTTCGCTGTACAGGTTCCTAAACAGATTTGTATCTCTATATCATATTTATTTCAGATCTACATCATTTCATTTTAAAGAGTGTAAATTATGTGGTTGTTTTGTGTGTTAATAATTCGTTATTAAATTTCCAAACAAAAATTCTTAGGTTCACCAAGAAAGCATGCACCTGTTCAGAATATCCAGCAATGTACTCAACAGCACCAGAGAATATGCAGAGTAAGTGAGGAATGCTTACATGTAGGGACTGCAAACCTTCACCAAGACCCCCTAACCCTCTCCCCCCCCCACCCCCACCCTACCCCCAAATCTATGAATATCTTCAGCACTGTTAAAGTTACTTCTCTTCATCTGCATTACTTTAAACAATGGCTTAGTGTAAAACCAATTGTATCACAAAACACACCCCAATTTAATCACCATTTGTCAGATATCAGACCAATCTGCTGTGATAAGGTATGTGTCTAATGACAGCCTGTGCTGGCCTTGATGTCAGTTTTGTAGATTTTAATCTCAAAACTGTCAATTAAGGGGAAAATAAAGATCTACAGTCTGTAAAATTAAATGATGAGAAAAGAAAGTAGAATAAGAACAGTCCAGGTATGAGATAGTTTACAGGTGTTTAAGTTTGAGATAGTTTACAGGTGTTTAAGTTTGAGATAGTTTATAGGTGTTTAAGTTTGAGATAGTTTATAGGTGTTTAAGTTTGAGATAGTTTATAGGTGTTTAAGTTTGAGATATTTTACAGTGTCTAAGTATAAGATATTATACTGGGGCCTCTAAGTATGAGGTATTTTGCAGGTGTCTAAGTACAAGATATTTTACAGGTGTCTAAGTACAAGATATTTTACAGGTGGTTACCTAAAGGAGAAGACATGCAGGTGGCTATGGATTCCATGGTGGGAAATGCGTATTTGTATGGCAGAAAATGGATCGCAGCAAAGGTAGGCGTAGGTCATTTCCACAAGGTAGGCATAGGTCATTTCCACAAGGTAGGCGTAGGTCATTTCCACAAGGTAGGCATAGGTCATTTCCACAAGGTAGGCGTAGGTCATTTCCACAAGGTAGGCATAGGTCATTTCCACAAGGTAGGCATAGGTCATTTCCACAAACAGACCTATCTGACTTGTATCTACATGCTGCAGAACAAGAGAATCCCATTTTGTAATCATCTTTACAGACAGAAAAGCATTTGATATTGAAATGCAGCAAAGTTTCTTCATTGCTCTCTTTACTTCTGTGTGGAACTGAATTCTTAAATTCTCTGACCTAAACTGTTGCAGGTTCATGACTTAGTTGGCGGACAGGACGGAGGCAATGATACAAAGATAGAAAGCAAAGTATTGGAGTTGTGGGACAATCTCTATCACAGCTGGTTAGCCAAGGTACAGCACTTCATTCACTATTCTTAATACAACAGCATTTCAGAATTTCATTTTGAGATCTTTTGTCTGAAAAATCTGACCTTTAAAAGTGTTAAAGTACCAGTGGACAAAATTTATGTCAAGAATTGGCATTTTGTTGAAATATAAATGAACATGAAATATATATATCTGGTAATATTTGCAGCAGTATTTTTTTTCTTTGATGTTATGCAGATATCTGATACGAGTTTGTGGCTCAATCGAGCGGTAAGCCCTAACTATTCACTGGTCACACTGTGGTGCTCCAACATTGGCTGTATAACTACAGCGCCATGACAAAAGTATTCGCGATTTTTCAAAATGGCGGCCATAAACAACGATGCGCTTCCTAGAAACAAACCTAACGTAAAACAAATAGCTGTCTTACCTTTATCAATACTTGGTTAGGTGGCCTTTAGACTTGACTACAGCTAATAGTTGACGGGGAATGGATTCATACAAGGATTTGATATAGTTTTCATCGAAGGATTGCCAGATGTGTAAAATTTCATGGAACAGTTCTTCCGGAGTTCGGATATCTGGAGCTCTATTTTGCAAAGTTCTCTTGATTTTAAGCCATAAATTTTCAATGATGTTAATGTCCGGAGATTGAGCTGGCCATACAATTGTAGGAATATTATTATTTTGTTTATATTCTTTGGTAATTCGAGCTTTGAGGACGGGGGCGTTGTCGCCTTGAAAGCGATATGTTTTGTTTGGGAAATGCCAGGCAATAACGGGCCAAAGTTGATTTTCTAAAATGGATATGTATTTGACAGCATTAATATTCCCATTAACCATACATAGTGTGCATACGCCGTGGTAGGTGATGCATCTCCACACCATAACCGAAAGTCTTTGTCGAGGGGGACACATGCACTGCGGCAAGTACGATTCTTTTGAAGTTCTCCACATATACACTCTGTGATTGTCCCCTAAAACTACCTGACTTTCATCTGAGAAAATGATAGAGTTCCAGTAATTATTCACAGTGAGTTTCCTTTTCTCTAAACACCAGGCAACACGCCTTTTCCTGTTAATCTCGGAAACAACCTTTTTTTTTTCTTCTCACAACTCGACACTTAAAATCATGATTACTCAAACACCTTTGAATAGTCCGTTGGTGAACAGAATCATTCACATCTCTACTTTCATTAAATTCATTGGTAATATCTTTCAACACTTTTCCTCTGTTAGTTTTCGTATGTCTAATAATCCAGTTCTTATCTCGTAATGACAGCTTCCGGGGGCGTCCTTTTCTTTCCGATTTCACCAGTTGACAAATATTTTTTCCAAATAGATCTAATGGCTGACTCAGGTATATGTAACAAACCCACAAGAACTGATGTTTTTTGCCCCTCTAATTTTCTGTCCACCTCTATCTGACATCATCGGAGATTTCGGAAGACTTTCGACCCATGATAGAATTTGCTTGTTCACACTGACTGAGATATTTGCTGACGACAAATTATATCTAATTACGTCATCAATGACATCAAGAGAACTCTGTAAAGAAATCAAGGGATAACTCGTATTTTCCATAGAGTTATCTCTCTTTTCCCAACCGAGACGCGCAGGTAAGCGGCCGGCATTTTTCAAAATCGCGAATACTTTTGTCATGACGCTGTATGTCCAACATTTGTCCACACTAGCATACATTTTCATTTTCTTACAAGTTTATAGTATACTTTGTATATCTTGTTAGTTTTTTCTCTCTACTTACTGTATAAATGTTTTTTTCTGCGGGTTCAAATTTTTGCTATTTGTCCCCATATTAAGTCATTTTTGTGATTTTAATTTTTGCACTTTCTCAGTAAGAGATGCCGTGTTTCCAGGCACAGAGTATGAATGCTACTGACTGATGAGCTCTGTTCATATTATATAGATCTCTGATAACAGTGAAGTAGGCCTTAGGCATTTATGTGACAAAGTGTTAATGAACTTTCAGAACTATGTACTTTTAGGGGACCTGCATAGGGATATTTTATGTGCAATATTAAACTTAATTTTTGCAATTTAGGGTGTTTTTTTTTTCTTTCTTTTTTTGCTGCATTAGTGACTTAACTGCAAAATTTCACCAAAAAAATAGTAACCCGTAGAAAAAACAGTCATACAGTATATCTGTATTTTATGTGTAGCTCTTACTTTTACGTATGAAATAGTAAATGCCCCTGGACATTGGAAAAAAAATAATACTTAGGATAGAAAAATGTTAGGAAAGATTAAGCGGAAACTTGGAAGATTTCATGTTTTAAAGAATTCCATTTTTCACTGTTTCTCTTTGTTTCCTCTCTCTCCCTCTCTCTCTGTCTGTCTCTCTCTCTCTCTCCTCCTCTCTCTCTCTCTCTCTCTCTCTCTCTCTCTCTCTCTCTCTCTCTCTCTCTCTCTCGCTCTCTCCTTATTCTGAATTTGTAAGAATATAGAACAGTTTTCAAATAAGGAAATTTGTCTAGGAAATGGTGGTGGGTGGGAGACAATTCTTTGATCCACCAATACTTGGTTTGGGGTCTATGTATACCCTTGCATGTTTGTTGCTAGTTTTCTATTAGAGATTTAAAACACATTCTACTCAGAGTAGTACCAGACTAGTTACTTAAGTAAAGTTTTAGTGTATACATTGGCATAGTGATATGGGAAAGAATATGGCTTTAGTATTCATCACATACTAACAATACTGTGTAGTGTATAAGTATTGTGTCAACTGTAACATATACAGTAAAACACGGTTATAACAAATCTCCAGGGTGGGGATCACTTTGTTATATGCAAAGCTCATTATTCATTATATTTTGTATTCTTATATTCAGTAGAATTTTTGTTATCTTCCTTTCATTGATGAATCATTATCACCTCGCAGTAACGATGAATTCATTGTAAGTAGGTTTGATAAGCGTGTTTTACTGTAGATTGTAATACTGTAATGAATTCCTCTGATCAGCTCACACCGATTCCTACTCGTGCAGGGTATGTGAGATTATCAAAGGATGTGATTGGGTGTAGATTGTACTAATAAATGCTAGTAGTGGGCTGTGTACTGGAACGGGCTTTCGATGGATATACGTGTACTCATCATTGTGTATTTATTATTGTTTACTTATCATTGTTTACTTATCATTATTTACTTTTATTTCTTTCGACATGTGGTTTTTTTTTTCTTTAGAATTTTTCTGGTGAAAGAAATAAACCTCCTGATTTTTTTTCCCTTCAATTTCATGGAATGCAATGGCTTTTTGAAATATTTTTTTTCTGTTTTCTATTTGAAAATCCACAGCTGAATATGAACTGAATGAAATTATACTTATACACTGTCTGATTGAAATTTATCTTACAATTTCGCCTTCTGTAAATTTTGATGTGATTTATATGCAGTTGTCCTTTTATAGAATTTTTATGCCCTTTATTGGAAATTCAGGGGCATATACTTTTCAGTCTGTCCATCTCTATCAAGATCTAAGTCTGTTTGTCTGCAAAAACTATAATTTTGAACTTCAAATGATATGGCTTTCATATTTCACATGTGTATTCCTTGTGACAAGACCTCTCTTTTCATATCGAAAGTTTTGACCTCATGAACTCAAGTTTGACCAAACGAGAGTTGGGATGGGGAACACCAGTGTTTTCACAAACACATCTTGCTTAAAACAGATACTAACAAATTATGGTATTTGCTGTGGTCACAACGTTTTTGATATTAACTGGTTTGTTTCAAGGAAAATAGTTGCTCAAAAAAAAGTAGCGATATTACAGAATTATTGTAGGAGTCAACAGAAATAGTTGTACACATACAGGTGTGTAATTATTGCTCATAATAATGCGGATTTTGTGCTTGTTATTGTATTTTGAAATTCACTGAAGTGACATGATGAAATTAAAGCCTGCCCCCCCCCCCCCCCCCCCCCCCCCCCCCCCATCCCAATGTTCTTCTATGAATTTTCATTGATATATTTTGTGTATTTATTTAAGAAATGAATTTTATTTTTGAAAATACAAGAGTTGTAATTTCAAAAGCATAAATTGCTTAAACTTATAGTCTACTTTCATTTCGGTCGGAATTTCCAGCACTAAATAGATGTACATGTGCTATATTTATCAAGATTCATATGCACATTGTTCCCAACTGCATCATATTCATAAGGAAGGGGCTTGCTTTACAATTAGTAAAGATATTGAAAGCAAAAACTTTGGAAATGTAAATATTGAATTTGTTGACAAAAAGCCCTACCCATGAATCTCTTTGTCTCAGGTTTCTTTGTGTATCCATTGACTTTTAATCTGTATTAAAATTTTGATTAAGAGCTAGTATTCTTAATTTATTATATTAAAGCTGCATCTCACTTCTGTTTGAATCATGACATAAATTTGATGGATTCTTTTCCTTCTTTAGGGTGCCTCTAATCACAGCGTGGCAAAGACGGGTTTTCAGATCGTTCCGCATGAGATGATGGACTGGAAATCAATTTATGAGTTTGGAATGCAGGGGAGTTTTAATTATTCCCAAATACTGGAGTTTGTCAAGGATAACTTGGGAACGTTTGTGTCGGTAAGAAGGCTTAAAGACGAAGAACACTTCTACCAAAATTATCATGAAAGAAACACAGGCACTCGGGGCATGGATCATGATCACTCCCCCCCCCCCCCCCCCCCCCCTTTATCACTCTATTTTTCTTTTTTCTGATCTGAAGTAGACACACTAATTTTTTTTACGTTAACAGTGATTAAAAGAAGAGAGGCATGCAACTCTTTTCACGTCATCTGCCTCACCTGGTTCAAACTTCGCTTGATTTTTCACTAACAGCAAGTCAAAACATTGGATGTGTATATATCAATATATTGGTTAGACATTCCTCTTTACTTTCGTGTTTCCGTTATATTTTTAGAACTTGCAGATATTTAATTACATCAATGAAATCACTCGCAATCAGAGTCAATTTTGTTGCTGTACATCAGCCGGCCCGTAAATGCAGGAACGATAACCCAGACTAATGTTCCGAATGACATTCTCTTATAATATAATATCTTCTTATAATCACTGATAACATAATTTTTACTAATACGTGACAGAGACGAAAAATAACTTATTTGGTTGATCTTTAATGCATATTTACAAAATATAAGTAGAAAAAAAATATTAGTGTGTCTATTTCAGATCAGAAAATAGAGTGATAATGTGAGAGGAAGGGGTGGGGGTGGGGGAGGGGGTGGGTGGGGTGAAGTGATCATGATCCATGCCCCTAGTGCCTATGGAAAGAAAGTCTAGGATACCTGTTACAAATTTCAGCAAGAAAAAAGTGTTGACTACGTGGTCTCAGTTAGTGAATAAAAAATTGTGTGAGGAGTTCTTCCATACTGATAATTTCAATTTAAATGTATGATCAGTATCAGTAATGCGAGCAACACAGCATTTTTATTGATTAGGATAGAACTGAGATATATTTCCTTATGAATTTCCATTAATTTGTTGTTACTCTATGAATTCCTTATTGCTTAGAAATTTAGTTAAACAATTTCAAATAGACTTGATATTATCAGGCAGCTTTTATGTTGAGTAAAAACCATTGATTTGAATTGCAATATTTTACTAAAAAAGAAAATGCCATTGGCTAGTTTGAGAATATTTTGCTATGTGTAAGAAACATTGACTTGTATAACAATATTTTTGTAGGTTATGGAGAACGTTTTGATAGTACTAAAGGGTAACATGAGTTTGGTGCTGAGTATCGCCACCGCAACATTGTCAATCATCCTGGGGGGCGGAACAGCCATACTGAATTTTGTTATCTCTGCGGTATGTACATTAAAGATAGTGTAATTATAAAACAAAACACTGTAAAACTTTGAAAAAAAATATATGAAGATTGCAGAATTATGTATTAAAAAATCAAAGAGACCTTATTTTAAGATATAAAAAATTTTTCTTTGGCTATATACATTTATTAATATTAAAGTTCATTGTAATGAATTTAGAGTTGAACATACATATTTATGACATATGATTTTAAGAAAGAAGGCAAAATTTAGAAAATCATACTTCCACATACACAAATGATTAATTTGATTTATGATTAGACATATACGCAGTAAAACATGGTTGTAATGATTAATTTGATTTATGATTAGACATATACGCAGTAAAACATGGTTGTAATGATTAATTTGATTTATGATTAGACATATACGCAGTAAAACATGGTTGTAATGATTAATTTGATTTATGATTAGACATATACGCAGTAAAACATGGTTGTAATGATTAATTTGATTTATGATTAGACATATGCGCAGTAAATCATGGTTGTAATGATTAATTTGATTTATGATTAGACATATGCGCAGTAAAACATGGTTGTAATGATTAATTTGATTTATGATTAGACATATACGCAGTAAAACATGGTTGTAATGATTAATTTGATTTATGATTAGACATATACGCAGTAAAACATGGTTGTAATGATTAATTTGATTTATGATTAGACATATACGCAGTAAAACATGGTTGTAATGATTAATTTGATTTATGATTAGACATATATGCAGTAAAACATGGTTGTAATGATTAATTTGATTTATGATTAGACATATATGCAGTAAAACATGGTTGTAATGATTAATTTGATTTATGATTAGACATATACGCAGTAAAACATGGTTGTAATGATTAATTTGATTTATGATTAGACATATACGCAGTAAAACATGGTTGTAATGATTAATTTGATTTATGATTAGACATATATGCAGTAAAACATGGTTGTAATGATTAATTTGATTTATGATTAGACATATATGCAGTAAAACATGGTTGTACTGAACTTCCTGGGCCAGTGTTAAACAGTTTGTTATAACCAAACTTTGTTACTGTAGAAGCCAAAATTTTCATGGGGGATTTAATTTCGTTTATTTTGTGGAAGACTTTTCAATAAAATTAAATCCCCAACAAAGATTTTTGCTTCTACAGTATATATACAAACAGAGAGAACATCAACATGAAATCCAAAAAATTTAATCCCCACAAAATCATCTAGGAGTAAAATTAGAAATGAAATTTTAACCCCATGAAAATTTCTGCTTCAACAGTTCGTGTTGTTTCTTTGTTTGTTTTATGTCCCGTCGAGAATTTTTCACTCATTTTGAGACATCACCAGTTGTAGGTGAAGTGCCACAAATTTATACCTATGCTTATCACTCAGGGCTGTAGTAGTGAGGGTTCTCTAACGTGCCACACCTGCTGCAACAGGGACTTCCGTTTTTAAGGTCATATCTGAAAGACCCGTGATTCTCACTTCTAATGCTGAGTGTTTGGCAAAGGAGCAATCACTACCTATTTTTTTTAGGTTTGACGTGTCTATGGCATAAACAGGGATCGAACTCACGACCTCCCGGTTGTGAAGCGAACGCTCTAACCACTGAGCTACTGCAAATGCTTCTACAGTATATCCAATAAAAATATTTTCCTGTCACGGGAAAACAAGTATCACATTATAATAAGTGTTAATTCATTACAAGCTTGTTTTACTGTACTGTATACACTCCATGTTAGAATCCACCCCCTGAATTTAGGATCTGCCCCTTTTTTGTGTTGCAGGCTATCTTCCTGACAACATTGTTCTATCTACTAGCATCCAGTGGGAAGCAGTTTAAGCCCTTGGAATGGATCTCAGGACTCAACCCCCACCCCTCGGGTAGCACCTTTAGTCTGGCTGTACAAGAAGCTATTGGGTAAGGATTTTCCTCAGAGAACGCTAACAGACTTCACCATGGTAATAACATGGTCACTTTATGATAATACTTGTGTATAATACTCACATATTTGGTGGAAAGTTTTACAGGTTGTGAATGATGTATTTCATTCACTAATGTTTTGTCAATATGAAAGAATCCTTTACTTTTTCAGTATTCGTAAGTTCACATTAGAAATGCAAGCTTACATCCCTTTGTAGGGTTCAGCGCATAAGATATTTTAATTTTTTTTTTAAATTTGATCATATTTTAAAAGGTCTGAACAAATGTTTAGATTGTTTTAATTATTATGGGAATGTATAAACAATGAAAATTATATGTATCATATGAGTATATAAACAATGAAAGTTGTATGTATCATGTGAGTATATGAACAATGGAAGCAGGAAATAACTACTCGATACTGTCCGTGTTTATATACACCGTATTACAAAGGACATAGAGATGCACTCCTTAAGTGTGTGAACAGTAAAACATTTGTCTGTAACTAGTGGTGTTTTCTTGTACTGCATACCTTCAACCAGTGGAATCTTCATGTATAGATTTATAAACTGATTTGTATTTTATCAATAGTGTTTTCGTTTGTAGATATAAATATTATTTGTATTATATCAGTGATTTATATGTGATGTATATTTTACCAGTGGCATTGTCATGTTTAGATATAAATATTATTTGAATTTTTCCAGTGGTATTTTCATGTTTTAGATATAAATATTATTTGATTTTTTCCAATGGCATTTTCATGTTCAGATATAAATATTATTTGAATTTTTCCAGTGGCATTTTCATGTTTAGATTAACATATTTGTATTATATCAGTGGCATTGTCATGTTTAGATATAAATATTATTTGAATTTTTCCAGTGGTATTTTCATGTTTTAGATATAAATATTATTTGAATTTTTCCAATGGCATTTTCATGTTTAGATATAAATATTATTTGAATTTTTCCAGTGGCATTTTCATGTTTAGATTAACATATTTGTATTATATCAGTGGCATTTTCATGTTTAGATATAGATATTATTAAAAATTTTCCAGTGATGTTTTCATTTTTAGAATTACATATGATTTGTATTATGTTAGTAGCATTTTCATGTTTAGATATAAATATTACTTGAATTTTTCCAGTGGTGTTTTCATGTTTAAATATAAGTATTATTTGAATTTTTCAGTGGCGTTTTCATGTTTAAATATAAATATTACTTGAATTTTTCCAGTGGTGTTTTCATGTTTAGATATACATATTATTTGAATTTTTCCAGTGGCGTTTTCATGTTTTGATATACATATTATTTGAATTTTTCCAGTGGCGTTTTCATGTTTAGATATACATATTATTTGAATTTTTCCAGTGGCGTTTTCATGGCCTCTCTGAAGATGGCTGCGTTCTATGGACTGTATACATGGCTGACACACACCCTCTTCAGTATCAACATGGTGTTCATCCCGTCCAGTAAGATCTATTACAATATGCTATCTTTATTTCCTAGGAATTGTGAAACTTCATAATCGATAGGTAGACAGATAACCGTCAAATTGTGTTTTCTTAATGGACCCTTGATGCAGACTCACACAAAGTATTATGAGAGAAAGGATGACCTCTGTATTAACTTTGTGAAGGTCACTCTCTCACTGATCCCTTGAGATGAAATTAGTGAAGGTCACTCCCACTGCAATCTGATCCCTTGAGATAGAATTCAGTCATTCCCACTGTCATCTGACCCTTTGAGATCAAATTATTGAAGGTCATTTTTACTGTAATCTGACCCCTCGAGGTAAAATTAGGTCACTTCCACTGTCATCTGATCCCTAGGGATAAAATTAGGTCACTCCCACTGTCATCCGATCCCTAGGGATAAAATTAGGTCACTTCCACTGTCATCTGATCCCTAGGGATAAAATTAGGTCACTCCCACTGTCATCTGATCCCTTGAGATAAAATTAGGTCACTCTGATTGTCATCTGATCCCTAGAGATAAAATTGGTGAAGGTCACTCCCACTGCATTTTACTTAAATTCAAATTAGTCACTTCTGAAACAACATAGTCTTCAGTCATGACAGTACAAAAAATACTGGACATCACTTGATGATCCTTACTGGTTTTTAGTGTTACGATCTGCTACGTCCACTATTGTTTAAGCTTACCTTTCAGTCTTATTTAACTTACAGTTGTGCATATGAAAATTATTTATGTAAACATTCCATAAGATGTCTATAAATAGATAATACGAATTAACATTCAATCAGGGTTTTGAGTGAATATTTATGTAATATTCATTTTGTTTCACGTTTCTTTTAGCCCTGGCAGCAGTGCTTGCAGCTGTTCCTTTCCTGGGTCCCTATTGGGCAACCCTCCCGGCAGTGCTGGAGCTCTGGCTGATTCAGGGGCAGGGTGTGAAGGGGCTCACCCTCTTTATCTGCCACATCTTGCCCTCCTACTTTGTGGATACCACTATTTTAGGAGAAATTAAAGGGTACTGATTGATTTGCTATGTTACAACTAATCCATTCATGATTGATTAGGCATTTGATGATGTGGGGGCGGGTTCCATACTGCATGTACCACAAACACAATTAAATGGGGAGTATGAATTTTTTTTTTGCATTGCTTGCTACCTTCATCACTCGATAAAACAACAAAGAAAACATTTTATTGTTTAAATGAATAAATTCTAAATATAGAGACAATGTTTTTCGTAAGTTGCCGTTGTACTTTGATGACTGTCTTGTGTCTTTAGTTATCTAACCGGTGACAATGCTCTATGCAACATAGAAATCTTCGTAAAGTTTTTGATGCGTAAATCGATAGTGGTCATTTGTGAATCTTGGTCAATATTCAAGCCAATCCATCAGTAACCCAAAACAAATTGTAAAAGAAATTATTTCAAGATAAATATAACATCTCGGGAAAAGTGATGTAAAGAATATACAAAATGCCTACGAAAATATATGAAGGCAAGACAAGTTTTCCAAAGATATGACATTTTGTATTAGTTTTCAAAACCAAAAACATTTATATTGTGCTACTGTACATATCAAGGGTGACAGTTTGAATTTGTGAACACTTACTATGCATACACAATTTTATAAGCTTTGAAATAATAACTGTTTTTGTAGCACAAAGATAAGCTATGAATGAATTTCAGATTTCCAGATTCAATAAGAAATCCGTAAGTCCTCATCTACATTGAATTTTATGTGTTATGTTTACATTGATTTGTACATATATGTTATGACTTTGATGTTTAAACTTTGATATAATGTTTGTTTGCCATATTAAGGTGGCTCAGCACACCAGACTGATACAATGTGTATGACATATTAAGGTGGCTCAGCACACCAGACTGATATAATGTGTATGGCATATTAAGGTGGCTCAGCACACCAGACTGATACAGTGAGTATGACATATTAAGGTGGCTCAGCACACCAGACTGATTACAGTGAGTATGACATATTAAGGTGGCTCAGCACACCAGACTGATTACTGTGTGTATGACATATTAAGGTGGCTCAGCACACCAGACTGATTACTGTGTGTATGACATATTAAGGTGGCTCAGCATTCCAGACTGATACAGTGATTATGACATATTAATCATACATACAATAGTTGCTGTATTTAAATTACTTTATTGTTTGCTTTCCTGTTAATTGATAAAAGTTGGTGTTTAGAAGTTATATTGAATCTGAAACCACCATCTTGTACCATACTAAACAGGGAATTTAGCAAATTAATATCAGTCAGTTAAAGGGACTGTATAAAGTTGAATCTGGCATGGTTTTTAGGTCACCTGAGTCACTCAGTGATCCATTGTCGTTGGTCTTTGTCCCTCATCATGCATCATTGGTTAACAATTTTAGATTTTTAACTTCTTAAAAACTACAAGGCCAATTGTGAACATTTTTGGTGTGAAGTTTTTTAAGGAGAGGAGGAATGTAAATTGTGACATATATGAGTTTAGCTCCCCTAGGACCTCATGTGTGAGGTGAAAACTGCAAATACATATGAAAAGAAATATGTACCAAAAAATATTTTCACATTTTGATATTCCTACCAATTTCAATGCAGTGGTCACCGGCTATTTGACCACACTGGCTATTTTCATTGTAGTGGTCATCCCTACTTGACTGGTCTGGCAATTGCAGGGGGGATCTACTGGCTCGGTTTAGAGGGGGCAATCATTGGGCCCATTCTCTTGTGTTGTTTCATTGTGGCCTACAATGTATATGGATCCATGCTGACCCCAGATGGCGCCACTTACCCAGGGGGACTTCCAGGTAAGGGAAATAACTCATACATCATGTAGATACAGACTAAATTTTCTCCAATGATTTCTGCAAAAATACTTTGTGCTTATTTAATTCACAATTGAACTAATTTTATTTTTTTTAAACCCTATTTTCCCTCAATGAAAACATGTTCAGAATTCTTTTTTTTGTAAGTGTATTATGTTCGTTCTTGTGTGTGATAAAGATACATGAAGCTGGTCATGTTGTATGTCTTGTGTGTTGTTTGTTAGGCGATAAAGTCACCGTTAGCAGGTCAAGAACAACAGGGAGCCTTAGTCGGTACTTACTCATTATATCCCTCCTATAGTAGCTCCTCCAGTAGTCTCCCTTAGCTGTACATATATCTGTGTATATCTGCCGTCACTCATTCTGCACCTCTTAGCTTTATACTATGCAGCACAAAAATTAATTACATGTGTACGGTAATGCATGTTGAGTTTCTCATGCCTTAAAGCTTGCAAGATCATTTGAAACTGTTAAGAAATATCTTTAATAAATGTACTTGCACTGCATACTCTGATGTAATCTAATTACTGCAGAATTGCTAATTATACCCCCGCAAATGAAGTTTTTTTATGTGCTATCATCACTAGACAGATGTGGAATATTTTCCTCTGGTTATCATATTATATGTTATCATTTTAATTATTCTATAATTGTTATAACTGCATAGTGCTATAGATTATGTCAGATTTCAAATGCATGTATGTTAGATTTATAATCATGATATTGTGTGATATTTTATACCGGAATAAAATGAAAAAAGGGGGTGAGAAACTTTTTAACAAAAGGCCAAGGATGTGTGAAGAAAGTAACATGCATCAAACAATCTGATCATCTAGTGAAGCTAAGATTGTATATGACACAAAACTGGCAGGAAATGTTGCTAGGGGATGTCCTGCTTCATACAGTTAGTAGTGCATTTAATTTTAAAATTCTGATGTCTTGCGGGTTTGAATCCAGAACCCCTAGGTTTGAAGAAAGGGTTGTACACAAAGTGCTTCTGTGTCATCTGCAAACGAAAACAAAACTAATGAGTCATCAGCTCGGGACAGATGAGCCTTCCTTATTTGAGGAGCAAAGATTGATGTCTGAGAACACATAACATGCACTGAACTTTAATATCGACCTGCTTTGTAATTGGGAAAAGGTCAGCCTGTTGAATTGTTGATGCTTTAAGTATACAAAAGAGGATCTGGCCAAACTACTCAAGGATTTCTAATGCAATGTCCCATACTAAAACAGGTGAACTGTGTGAGAGGAATTTCCTCCGAGTATAAACAGGTATCTTAGAGAAAACAGTTCATGCATTGACATAAATTTTGGGGGGTGGGGTAATGGGGATCAACACATGGACAGTCAGCAATAATAATGATAATGTTACATTTCCCGCACTGTGGAATCATTAATGTTCGTGGGGGGCCAATGTTCCTGGGTAGCCAAATATATACTAGTTCGTGGGGATGAAATTTTGAGGATTAACGTTATTTTGAAAATATACAACATTATACTGTAGAAGCTATTGCAAAGATTACCTGGTTCGTGGGGACATAAGTTCATTGATAAAAGGTATCCACAAAATCCACGAACATTGAGCCCCCACAAATAATAATGATTCCACAGTATACCTTGTCAAAATAGTAGTTACCTTCAGCTCATGGATCATTCATCAAAACCCTGACTACTATTTTGGCATAGCACACTGAAAGTGTAACAGTATTATATAGATATATATATGGGATTTATTATTATCATATATTACACAACTGTGTATTGCTTTATTCCACAAAATTTGCCCAAAGTAATGATTTTATTTTGTTAAAGTAATAGTTATTCAGTTTTAAATCTGTCCGTCCAGGATAAAGTGTAAATAATGAATTCATTGTGAAGTGATATTTATTCCCGTATAAGAGCAAAATCCTGAAAATTGTTTTGGATACAACAAAGTTTGATTATAAAGCATTGGTTTTTGCAAGTCCTGGAGGTTCACTATAATCATTTGTACTGTACAATGAAGTTTGCTTATAACAAATTGCTTATCATTGGCCCCGGAGGTTTGCTATAAATAGTGTTTTACTGTATAGTGAAGTTGGTTATAGTGAACTGCATTTGCTGGTCCTGGAGGTTCACTATAACTGTGTTTTATTGTATTCAGTACCTACACAATATAGATCTTTGATTTTAAGCTACATTGATGTAAAATACAACACTAATACTACACATGTCTATTAAATTGTTTTACAGATCTGTAAGTGACATTGCCACGCCCAGCAGTGTGAAAAAATAATATTCGCTGATGGAGAACCATAACACAGCTTAACATGAGTGATGCTTTTTGGTGCCATTTCACGAGGCATTATAGAGGAACAGCAGACCTGCATGACTCAGCAGAAAAGAAAATCTGTTGCAGATGCAGTACTGCACTAGAGTTCCCCATCATTCGTAGGTCAAGCCTCGCCTCAGTTGCCAAGAATTTTATATTTTGCACTTTTTTACTTCAATAGTACGTCAGTATTTGGTACATTTACTTCAATATTTATTTTATATGCAATTATTAGGAATGAAACTGTGTACTCTACAGTGTGAATGTGTGTATTTGCAATATCAGTACTGTACTTGATTTGATTTTAGGCAAATTTGAATGTTATGAAGAGTATTTAATAGTAAAGTGTTCATTTGGTCTGTCTTTTATTTCTGTCTATCTGACTTCTGTAATCAATTTTTCAAAATACCACTCTTCTTACCTATTGTGTCTGATTTTCAGTGAGACTCTGTGGAGATGAACATGATACTACTGTATCATTCTTTGAATCAGATTTTTTTGTTTAAGGGTAAAACTTTCTGTATCTTATTGATTTCATTTTGTTTGATTTGAATGCGACTTTATTTATACGTAATTCAGTATATTGATTTTTTGTGTGTGGACGTTTCTACGAGTGGCTTTTTTACAATCTATAAATTTACAATACCCAGCCAGTAGAGCTACAGTCTCCACAAGAGGTTTTGTCTTAAATGAAATCCTTAATATATACACATTGTTTGTCAAACAAAATATTGATGAGAAAATAAAGAAATTGGTACAATAAAACACACTTATAGCAAAGTGCTGGGGACAAACAATTTTGATTCATTATAATGTGATTCATTATATTCAGTGAGTTTATTTATGATTTGGTTTTAACTACAGAGAATAAAAATCTTCCTGTACACATGAATTTACTTTGTGTATGCTAACTGTATTTGACTTTATATATTAGGGCTGGGTACCAGTTTGTGGTCCTCAATACTGTGAAAGTCAGTTCGTTATTTTTAATTGAGATATATTGCAAATTACGTGTTTCATATGTAGAAAATACATCTCTTTTGCATTAAATTTTCTTCTACCTGGCGCCATTCCGTGATTGGACTAACTTTTCATTTTGATAATGACACTGTTAATTTAATCGTACTTATTCTGCAGTATATGATTTTATTCTTGTTACAAATTATTGAAATAATGCAAAATGTACCAAAATGTTGTGATGAATTGCAATACACAAATTTCTGGCAATGCCCAGCCCTGTATGAAGTTGTAATTTGTAACTCATTATATTCTACCTTCTTCTGATCTAGTCACCCAGCATTATGTCTTTCTACTTCACCAACAGGTATAATGTATGAATATTTATAATATGATATGAATATTTATAATATGATATGAATACATATAACATGAAGATCATTTAATGTTTGTTGTCATCTTATTGACACAGTTAAAGAAAAGAGCTAGACAAATGCAGAAAAAGATGTCAGCATCGTAAGTCGATAGTCGGGGGTTGTTTATGGAGAGTGAAAACTTTCTGCTGTCCTGTTTTAAGCTTGCAATTTTATTTATACATGTATGATAATTTATTTTTTGTTAATTTTTACATGCAGTTATATATTATTTTTTTTGTTTGTTAATTTTGAGCTGTTCTTATCATTAAAGATATGAAAAAAATATGTATGTTTTTATTATGTAACTCTATATCCAGTAATTATTAGTCCCCAACAGGCTTTGTCGAAGGGGAATATTAGTTTATCCTCGGTCTATCCATCTCTCTGTCTATCATTCTGAATCAGTTTTCTAGACTTTTCACCGCATTGGATGGAGATATTCAACTGAAATTTTATATATGACTCTGAGTTTCGTTTTACTTGACCTACTTTTGACTGGACTGAATTATCCTACCATATGCGACTTTGTATTGCCTACAATACATTCCAATACATTCAGAATGCTTGTTGATGTAATTATTGATAATGTAATTACTGATGATGTATACCCAGTAATTATTGATGTACAGTCAGTAATTATTGATGTATAGCCAGTAATTATTGATGCAAGCCCAGTAATTATTGATGTATAGCCAGTAATTATTGATGTACAGCCAGTAATTATTGATGTATAGTCAGTAATTATTGATGTAAACCCAGTAATTATTGATGTATAGCCAGTAATTATTGATGTACAGTCAGTAATTATTGATGTACAGTCAGTAATTATTGATGTACAGTCAGTAATTATTGATGTAAACCCAGTCATTATTGATGTATAGCCAGTAATTATTGATGTATAGTCAGTAATTATTGATGTACAGCCAGTAATTATTGATGTATAGTGAGTAATTATTGATGTATAGCCAGTAATTATTGATGTATAGCCAGTAATTATTGATGTATATCCAGTAATTATTGATGTATATCCAGTAATTATTGATGTACAGCCAGTAATTATTGATGTACAGTCAGTAATTATTGATGTAAACCCAGTCATTATTGAGGTATAGCCAGTCATTATTGATGTATATCCAGTAATTATTGATGTACAGTCAGTAATTATTGATGTATAGTGAGTAATTATTGATGTAAACCCAGTCATTATTGATGTATATCCAGTAATTATTGATGTACAGTCAGTAATTATTGATGTATAGTGAGTAATTATTGATGCAAGTCCAGTAATTATTGATGTATATCCAGTAATTATTGATGTACAGTCAGTAATTATTGATGTACAGTCAGTAATTATTGATGTATATCCAGTCATTATTGATGTATATCCAGTCATTATTGATGTATATCCAGTAATTATTGATGTATATCCAGTAATTATTGATGTACAGCCAGTAATTATTGATGTACAGTCAGTAATTATTGATGTAAACCCAGTCATTATTGAGGTATAGCCAGTCATTATTGATGTATATCCAGTAATTATTGATGTACAGTCAGTAATTATTGATGTATAGTGAGTAATTATTGATGTAAACCCAGTCATTATTGATGTAAACCCAGTCATTATTGATGTACATCCAGTAATTATTGATGTATAGTCAGTAATTATTGATGTATAGTCAGTAATTATTGATGTATAGTCAGTAATTATTGATGTATAGTCAGTAATTATTGATGTATATCCAGTAATTATTGATGTATATCCAGTAATTATTGATGTACAGTCAGTAATTATTGATGTATAGTCAGTAATTATTGATGTATATCCAGTAATTATTGATGTACAGTCAGTAATTATTGATGTATAGTCAGTAATTATTGATGTATATCCAGTAATTATTGATGTATATCCAGTAATTATTGATGTACAGTCAGTAATTATTGATGTATAGTGAGTAATTATTGATGTATATCCAGTAATTATTGATGTACAGTCAGTAATTATTGATGTATAGTCAGTAATTATTGATGTATAGCCAGTAATTATTGATGTACAGTCAGTAATTATTGATGTATATCCAGTAATTATTGATGTATAGTGAGTAATTATTGATGTATAGTGAGTAATTATTGATGTATAGCCAGTAATTATTGATGTATATCCAGTAATTATTGATGTATAGCCAGTAATTATTGATGCAAGCCCAGTAATTATTGATCTGTACCCAGTAATTATTGATGCTGTTTATCAGCAATCACTGATCATGTACATCTAGTAATTACTAATGTATATCCAATAATTGTTGGTGACAAGGTCATTTGTCTAGATTTCAAAGTCACTTTTTTGTAAAATGTCAAGGTCACTCACCCATGAGATATTATAATTTTGACCAGAATGCAGAACTCATTGTAGAATTACTTTAAACTTTATTGTGTAATCCACTGTGTCTTAAAGATCATGGTCGGTGGTAATCATGACTGATGTACAATAACTAAAACTTACCTGTCCAAAACTTACATGTCTTTTGACCTTGACTTCTTTACTGAAGAAGGGGGGGGGGGGGGGGGGGGATGTCATTTTAAAGTTTAAAAACATTACCTATACTTTATTATATATTTAATCCATTTGATAGAATTTTTCCAGAGTTATGATCTGTTTATCATGGATTAATGTAAATAATAAGAGATGAGAATATTGGCTAATAATTTATTTCAAAATTACATTCTACAAATAATGCAATAATTCAACATGACATGTCAAACCTGAAAGACATAATTCTGAAACTCACATTTACAGAGTATAAACAATGGCTTATGCATGAACATTCATTTCACAGTTACAAAAATATCACAGTTAATTTTTAATTAAATACATATAATTTGATCACCAATATCACTAACTCATCTTGATTTTAATGCTAAGTCATGGATGAAATGTACAATCTGTAGTACCTGTTATGAATGAAATATACAATCTGTAGTACCTGTTATGAATGAAATGTACAATCTGTAGTACCTGTTATGGATGAAATGTACAATCTGTAGTACCTGTTATGGATGAAATGTACAATCTGTAGTACCTGTTATGGATGAAATGTACAATCTGTAGTACCTGTTATGGATGAAATGTACAATCTGTAGTACCTGTTATGAATGAAATGTACAATCTGTAGTACCTGTTATGGATGAAATGTACAATCTGTAGTACCTGTTATGGATGAAATGTACAATCTGTAGTACCTGTTATGGATGAAATGTACAATCTGTAGTACCTGTTATGGATGAAATGTACAATCTGTAGTACCTGTTATGGATGAAATGTACAATCTGTAGTACCTGTTATGGATGAAATGTACAATCTGTAGTACCTGTTATGAATGAAATGTACAATCTGTAGTACCTGTTATGGATGAAATGTACAATCTGTAGTACCTGTTATGGATGAAATGTACAATCTGTAGTACCTGTTATGGATGAAATGTACAATCTGTAGTACCTGTTATGGATGAAATGTACAATCTGTAGTACCTGTTATGGATGAAATGTACAATCTGTAGTACCTGTTATGGACGAAACGTACAATCTGTAGTACCTGTTATGGATGAAATGTACAGTGGAGTGTTATAACAATGACCGATCAAGATGATATTAGTCTTTCTACTATACAGAGTACTTGAGTGAGCTGATGTATATGTTAGTACACGTCTCATCTTTTTGTTAGAGGACATTTTTCTCTGTCCACTTGTTCCGTTTTATTTCTCATGAACTTGGACCGTATAAATGTTTTCACTCAAGTAAAGTCCTGAAAATACAGAAAGGTCACAGGTCACAAGTACATCTGTACCACTGACCAATGATTTGGTTCTGTGGGTGAGGGAATTGCTTGAACTAAGCAGGAGTACTAATAACATGTAAAAGAGAGGATGGGACTTTTTGTGCATATGTTAATGCATGTGAAATCTTGGTCAGGGAAAGGGGGGGGGGGGGGGGGGGGGGGGGGTTCCAATTCAAATCATAAAATCAGTTTAACACTGCTTGTGCTATTGACCAGGTCATGCAGACAAGTGATCTATAATCCAATAGATCAGATTTTATTCAGAAAGTTAGACCCATAAAATGACATATTTGTAGGGATTAAAATGAAAATTTTCAAGTAGACTTAACAATAAAAAATGTTACAGTAAATGTTGGACGACACAGAAGGTAATGTAATTCATTAACACAAACAATGATACCTGGTCAACATGTGGAAAAGTAATGTTTGATGCAATGTGACAACTCTATGCAGGAATTCACCGGATGGAGCGAAGCCAAATATTTGCAACAAGATATCATGAAAATAGAATAATAAATTTCACACCCCTTTACGTATAAAAATAGGAAATCATGTAAATATACAAGATCTTGTTTTCAAACTTGCTTAAAACTATTCATCAACCATGGTATAATATTGACTGTTCCTATCAGCATTGTACTTTGACAGTATGGTATAAACTGGTTGATACAAACGTTTGTAAGATCGGGAGAAGTAGAACACGTAAAACCCCCACTTCCAGGTCATAAAGCACCACACACATGTCAGGTAATATCCCGGGCCTTCAATAATCAAACCTGTAGAAAGAATGTCAGCCATTAACAACATATAAAGAAGTACAGTAAAATTTATAAAAGTGGCAAGTTCAACATATGTATAAAAAAACTAAACCAAAAAGAAAAAAGCTAGGGCATTTTGTCTATAAATATGTCCAGTGGCATATCTTCCGTGAGTGCAGTCACTCACTGTGAAAAGTTTGTAAAATTTAGAGACTGTGCAGATATTACACATATTTAATCTTTGTTAACTAAATATTTTGGATGGACTGACAGCTGCTTGTAGATAGATGAGAGTTAGTTGCTCGTAAATCTGATCTCTCAGCTGACAATGCAGGTTTTCAGAGTTTTTACTATTTGATTTATTAAACACCACATATTGTATGTTTCTGCTGAGGGTCAAACCTGGAACTTCTAGGAAGACAGTCCTGTGTTTTACTAATCGAGCTAAAGGGTTTTAACCTACTACAAATATGAGTTAGTAATGACAACTCTATATAGATGTAGCACATACTACAGTTCTATCATTCGAGTGATCCTAAGCTGGTCCATTAACTCGTAAGCATAAATCATATAAAATCTAGTAACAGCATCACAAGTATTATTAACTATACATAGTTGTATTTTTCTTGCCCTTTTTTTCAGTGAAATAATGTGACAGTACCTTGTTTATTCACGATGGCTAGTGTTAGATACGTCACGAATCCACACACCCCTGCTAGTTGGATAAAACACCCAGACAACATCCACCTCTTCAGAGGGTAGGGGTTGCTCTCCCACATTTTCTTCATGTAGGCAATGTGTACATATAATGCCAAACCTGCAGCCAATCCTAAATAAAGAATATACACAACATGTTCAAGTTGAAACAGTGGGCCTCAAAATTAAGGCTTTAGAAGTCAACAATCTTGATAATTTATTCAAAATATACATGCACATTAATTGTTGTATATTCAATGTTATGCTTCATACCAAATCTCTGATTTCTAATCAATAAAAAGAATATATAAATTGAAACCCCCTCCCTCTCTCTCTCTCTACACACACACACACACACACACACACACACACATATATATATATATATATATATATATATATATATATATATATCAGGCCTGCGACAGAGTACAATAGTCACAACCACAACAAATAACATATTTAGTTGCAATGTACAAATAAGGGAATATTTATATCTCAATGCACTGACAGACAGACACTATACGATAGAGAGGTGAAAAGTCAGGAAAAACTGACCAGGTAGGTCAAAATGTAGAACATGTGGTTTACCTGACAAAGCTCCCCATAAAGCCACGTTCCAGTTGTGAAAATTAACACCAAAGACAAAAAGAACTGATACGCCTACAAACAATCCGATGACTGCAAATGATATCCGCGCCCTCAGCCAACATGGGGAGGGGTGTGTCGGAGTACCCATCCCTGCGACTACCATGCACCACGTTCACCTTTTTAATGCAATATTTGTTTATTCTTTTAAATGGATATTCCGATCCCGATCAAAATTAACCGGTTTTGTTGCATGTTTGGAATACGTGTATGCGTACACATGCGCTGTTTACAAACGGTTTGATATAATTTACATCATGTAATTTTATATTAATTAAAATGTGTTTTCGACGAATTATACCATTTTCAAAATATAAAAAAGAAAGTCACCTACAAATTAAATTCTAAGAAACATGTTTCCCCTAAAATTGTATCTTACGGGCCAATAAAAAGTATTAGTATCCAACCATGTTTAAACTTATTTGATAAAACTGTATATGCATTGAAACAGAAAAAAAGGAAAGTATTTAGATCTTTATTATTTTGGTCTCGGAAATATACACTAGACTACACGTAATTCCCGTAAAAACCTCCAGTGTACTCCGTATTGGGGGGGGGGGGGGGGGGGGGGGGGGGGGGGGGGTCAGATGCAAAAATATATACTTTTTCATCAAAGCGTTCAAACATTCATAAAATAATGGACATTTTTAGTACAATTTTCTATTTTTAACATACAATGGTTTATCAGAAAGTTACGTATACTCTCTTTATTGTAAATTTTGCTTTTAAAATGCTAGATTATGTCTATACAATAATACAATATATGCTAGATTATGTCTATACAATAATACAATATATGCTAGATTATGTCTATACAATAATACAATATATGCTAGATTATGTCTATACAATAATACAATATATGCAAAACCATAACAAACGGTTTTAACAGATTTATCATACATTTCCTCATCTGTAGAAAATTAAATCAATGTATTCATATCATGCATATAATCACAGCGAAACTGAATTTTAATTTTTTATTTTTTTTTAAACGAAACACACCTCTTATATTCTGTACACACACAAATGTATATATATATATATATATATATATATATATATATATATATATATATATATATGTATATATATATATATATATATATATGTGTGTGTGTGTGTGTGTGTGTGTGTGTGTGTGTGTGTGTGTGTGTGTGTGTATATAGTCTGACCTCTCTGAAACTTTCTACTTTCCCACGAAAGGTAAACTTACGGTGAACGAACGCTGAACGCAAAGTGAACGATGAGTGCACGGTGAACGCAAAATGATCTATTTATTCGGAATATATTGGATTTTTCCTTTGAAATATTTCATAATCAGATAAGAAAAATGATATGTATATTTATTCAATGAATTCATAATAGAATAACACGGAATCGAGAAAATGCATATTCGACAGTTCTGAATATATTCAGTCTAAACGAAGTACACTACATTTTTGTACAAGTAATCAGTGTCTATTTTTTCATGAAACGATCGTAAATTTTCCATCAATTCGCACACCAATCTTCGCACTCCAATCATAGACAAACAAAAGCAAATTCCACACGCACATTGTATACAGTTTTACATATAGAGACATTATTTGGAGGCGTTGCAAATTTACCATGTACGGAGACATTTTTATGTCTTTAGGGCAGTACTATATACACAGGTAAATAGGAGACATAATCCCGGGGGGGGGGGGGGTTGGAGATGGGAGGGGGGATGGAGGGGGGAACAAAAAAATGTCGCATGGTTGTTGAAAATTTAACAATTCTTAACATGCAAATAACGATTTTATATTCAGAAATAATTTTCTTCAAAGTATGCTCTTCTTTTAAAATTGTTTTCTTTTTTTCTTTTTCGATATTCATATCATGAATATAAATCACAGCGAAACTGAATTTTAAATTCATTATTTGTAAACGAAACACACCTCTTATATTCTGGACCGGGGGGGTATATATATATGTATATATGTATATATATATATACATATAAATATATATATATATATATATATGTGTGTGTGTGTGTGTGTGTGTGTGTGTGTGTGTGTGTGTGTGTAATAAAAATTTTGCAAGTAGAAATGTTGAACGTAAATGTTGAAATTTTACATGTAACTGACAATTGCAGTACATATTATATAAGTGCAGTGTCTATCCATTGGGTTGGAATGAATGACTGTGTAAATGTTGTTAAGCAATGCATTGTCCGTTCAATGTTTAAACAGAAATGCGTATTCGACTTTTAAATTGTCAATGTGTAATTTGTTCTTTGATAAGTATAAATGCAAAGCTTGTTTTGAAATATTGGTAAGTCCATCATTTGTTCTATCAACTTTAGAAATGGGATTTTTCTGGTTAATAACCAGTGTTTACATAATTCCAAAGTATCTCATGCAATGTTGTCCCCAGAGAGCTACAGTTCTGCAGCTGCAGTTTACGAAACTGAGAACTGTGTTCCGCTCATTTTTGTGATATTAGTGTATCGTAAATAGTCAAAAAGAAAACGGGGGAGGAAGTGTTCGAGGAATCCAAAATGTGGTCTGTATGTCAACTCGATCGACACCCACCCGATTAATTAATAAATTTATTCCTGAAGTAATGAAATTTTCGCTATGTATAGGCTATACGTACAAAATATATATACCTCATTTTCTGTATAAGGCTTAACGACAAATCAAACTGCAGAAGTCCCAAAGATATACCTATTTGCTCTAAAATTAGCAACTATTTCTGTAAAATTAATTACAGGTATATATGGATGATTACAGGTATATATTGATGATGATTTGATGATAGCTAATCCTTATACCCAAGAACATACAATCGACTTGGTTTTCGCAAATCATCCAGGAATTCAGTGGAATTGCGCAATCTTACGATGATTTCATACAATCAGCTTAAAGTATGTACTAAATGCAATAAAATGAATGCCATTTCGTGTTATCTTGATTATGCCTTGGTAACATATGGGCGCGGATCTTCCCACAAAAGAAATTCACGTGTCAGTTTTACGACCCCCGCGTCAGTTAAATGGTCAGGTTTTGGCCGGAGGAGAAAATTATGAGCGTGTTAGTTATGGTGTATTTGACTGGCAAGCATTTAGTTTTTATCTACATATTAAATAGATTTGATTTACCGCTATAGAACCCTCTTTGTGAATAATGATGTTTGAGCTGGGAAGGCCATTTAAAATCCTTAAACACACCCCAAACGAAGAAAGATAATATTTTAACCAAATAAATAGTGACCTACATTCTCACATACGGAAAGGAATTTCTGAAATACTATATAGGTAAACGCATTAGACCGTGACCGCTGTTGATTTTTCGTTCAGAAAGACCACATAGTAGTTATATATATAGGTCTAATGCAGAATTTTAAAATTCAGTACAAACAGTTATTTATAAAGGTCTTTGGTTAAATTAGTACAAACCAATTCATTCAAACGCAAATTTACTTATAAATGCACGCATCTTTTTGTTTTTGCTCGCACATGCCATTGCAGTGCATTGTTAGCATACGGTATACCAGTGTTTACGGTACAGAAGAGAGGACCTTGGTGTGACTTTGTGGGTACGGCCCAATGTGTCCTTTTATCCTTGAAAGAGATGTCTATTTTATCTCCATCTAGTACATTTTTACATTTTTTCTTTGGTGTCTTTTTACACTAGATCAGGACATCCGAGCAACAGGTTGCAGATTTTGGAAAATTTGCTGAATAATGAAACAGATTTCTGCGGCGGGTGGTGTGACGCCCCTTCTTTAGATTCCCCGTGGGAGCCCCAGAGGTAAGTTATTTCCATATGACATAGTCTGTACTGGATTGATACATATCAATCAAGTAACGTAACTACAGAGCCCGTTGAGATACAAAAATATATACAGCCAGTTCATTTTAATTTTTAGTGACATCATGCTTTGGATAAATTGATTTTCACGTAATACGACATGCCTTGGATTTGAATTAGAGCACATTTTGTGAATTTAAAGTGAAATATTTTCGCTATAGATAAACTCGGAAGCTATGGATGGATACGTGGCTAAGCGAGTGGAGGACAAAATCCCCCTCCCCACCCACATGTCCCACTCTCGGAGGAATATGTTTCGTGAGACTACCCGATTTTATCAGTTTGCCTTATTTCTAATTCCCCTGGGGACGCTGCTCATCGCTATCGGGGTGCTCATTCCCCACTGGCTGGATGTACAAATTGTAAAATTCGTCACACTCAAAAAGGATTACAACATCGGCCTTTGGGAAAAATGTGACACCCTCACGGAGAAATGTAAAGGACGTCTTGATTCAAGTCTCAAAGGTTCGTCCCACAGTTTGTACTCATTTAATTTTGTTGAAAGTCCACAATATATCTATTTTTTTTTATAAACGGGGAGGGGAGTTGTTAGTTTTCAGTTTTTCTTATAATGGCGAATTTGTGAATTCTCTCTCTCTCTCTCTCTCTCTCTCTCTCTCTCTCTGACCGTCTCTCGCTCTGTCTGTCTCACGATCTCTCCACAATTTCTTTTATTCGCGTTGTGCCTGCCATGTATTTATACTAAGCACTTGTTGACTACGGTTCGGGACGTTAGTTTGACAACTCCACTTCTTGAATATATGCACGCAATGACAAGGCAGGAAGAAATAGGTTGTTGTTTTTTTTCTTTTCTTATCATAGCACTCCGTACCTGCTAGCCCCTGTGCTTACCTATTGAAAAATACATAATATTAAATAAGGAATGCTTGTCCATTCTGTGTCTTCAAATCGTCAAATGACCCGAAAATATCGCACAATGGGTATCAACGGTGTTGACAAGTAGAGATGATCAAGACACGGGTATTTAAACGATGGGAATGAAGAGATTAATCAAAAAGCGGGGAATTTCTAACACATCTTTGACTAGTAACGACAGACCTGTAGTTTTGAAGGATTTTTGATGCTAGTTTTCGCTAAAATATTTGCTATGAGCTTCACAACGCCTATAATGTCTCGGGAATATAAGAGGGAATATATCTCGTGTGCTAACTCACCAACTTAGTGTTCGACATAGCAGCATAATGTGGAACAGAATATCGAATTTCTGTCAAAATCCCTAGAATTGGGAAATAAAATCTTGTCTTTTCATTAGCTGGATCGCGTTTCATGCCGAATACATTAAGGGTGATGCACAATCTCTGGAAAATAATGAAAATGAAACCAGATTGACAAAATTACCCCCCCCCCCCCTCAAAAAAAAAAATCGATGGTTTTATATCATTTATAATTCATGTCCTTTAAATTCAAGCTGTCGATACCGTATCAAATGGTCGACTTGGATGTTGATCGAAACATTACCGTTCTATAGCAGTGTAATATTTTGTTTATGGTGTCGATAATCCATTATGCAAGGCCTCTATTTGTACCAACATATAATATTCAGATCAAAAAAGAGTGCAATGTTTATGCAGGAAATGAATTAGTAGGATCGAAAATTTTTGAAATCTGAACTCCATAAATCATGGTATTGTTTATTACCAAGAAACCTTGCAGTACATAGGTTTAGCGATCTTACAAAGAAATAATAAACATAAATATAAACACAAGTTATACACAAAGTAAATACAATGCTGGCCAGGTAAATGGACACAATTCATTCAATGTTCAGACAGCTGATGTTTATAAAATTTGATCATATGATCTACATGTTTTTTTGTTTGGATTTTTTTGGGGGGAGGGGGGGGGTCTGTGTGTGTGTGTGTGTGATTTATTTATTTATCTATTTATCTATTTATTTATATATATTTTTATTTTATTTATTTTTTTTTTCTTGTCTGTTCTTGTTTAGTTTTTGTATAAATATGTCGTTAAAAACTGATTGATGGATGCAAATTCATGTAAACGAGAGATCGAAGTGTTTGATGAATCACAGATAGGTATTTGCTGATGGTCAGCCTGAGGAATGCCTTGTGGGTGTAAATATCTGGGCTTCTTGACCACGTCCAGTGATTGATCTCGCAGATGATTGCCGTGATGAATATGCACAAGGGACGGGTACATGAAACGACGCCGGATATGTAGTTTACAGTCAATTTATTCTGGAAATAAATGACGTTCATACGATGAGTGTGTCTTTAGGAGTATATATCGTTCTTGTACACTACATACGGTATAAATCAGTGGCGGATTTGGAGAGGCCACCCCCTCCCCCTTTCGCCACAAATTTTGAAGACACTGGTGACATAAATATAGATGCAAACTCCAGATCTGGCATCCAAATTGGTTGAATATTTTGGCAAATACTTGACTTTCACATATGACCCTCCCCTTTTCGGGAATCCTGGATCCGCCACTTTAAACATGTATTTATGATGCATATAATTGTACTTACACTAATTCAAACATGCATCTGTACACGAAAGGTCAAGATGGCAAACAGTGATAAATCTCGTAAATCCCATAAAGAATACAAAATGAAGACTACGACAAATACCAATAATCATATGAAACGGTGAAGATAAATGATTTGAAATAAATTATTTGAAATTTCAATAGATGAAGTGTTTTATGGTAGTTATGATGCAACCTTTCGTTAATGCTGTCTGTCGAGTTTCGTACCAATTGTCAGGCCATTCTTTCCACACTGACCACGGATTGCAGCGATTACCAATCAACAAACAAAGCTTATGACGGGTGTGACTGGTCAACCGGGAATGCTTACTCCTCCGAGGTACAGGTCTAATCCCACCTCTGATATGCCCAGGGATACGTGTTGGCCCTACTCTTAATTTTGCATTCCTTATAGGAGTTATGAATTAATCACTGTTCGTTATCTTCACCTTTTCATTCGTACTTCGATGTGATGATGATAAATTCTGTCCACATTGCAGGTTTTGAGTTCACTGTGAGGGCTTTTGCTGTGTCTGGCCTGATTGTCTCCGTCATTGCGTCCGTGTTGATTGTCCTTTGTGTTTTCGTCCGCAGATTTTCTGAACGTACTCTGTTCCATGTATTGACTTCTGGAGTCTGTTACCTGGGAGGTGAGTGAATTTGGCGGGAAGACTCATAATCACTACATCATAGAAATTATTTTTACGGGTAATTCTGGTTTTTCCTGTACGGTTTTGTTTTTCAGCGTTCCTGTCCCTGACCAGCATCACGATTTTTGCCTCTGAATACAAGATAAACAGGGCATATGCGTTGTCATATTCCTTCTACCTCATCTTAATTGGCGCTTTTTTCGGGATGCTGTCATCTGCCATTTTGATTAACGTTTATGTGTCTAGAAAATGGAAAAACGAGAAAAGAATGCTGAAAATTTCACAGAGAGAGCTAAGAGTGGCGGAATCCCAACCAAGAGGAAGAGGAAGTGACTACGGCGATGAACAGGACGATGCCCCAAGCGAGAAGAGACAGTACAGCGACGATGATCGAGACAGATATAGCGATATGTCAAAACATAGTGACAAAATTTCAGCGAAACAAAGCGAGATTTGAAAATATTAAAACAAAACATCTTGCCTGAAATGAAATGCCAGGAATTCACGCATGCCTTAAATATGAACGTTTTTAAGGATATCGCGAGACAATCACATTTATTACTGGGAATATTCAATACGGTGATTTTCTATCCCCGGTTTGTCCCAAGTTGTCGATATTATATGACTTCAGTATTACACGGACGATACAGGAAAGATAATTTATATCTGTGTATCAAGGACACAATAATTGTCAAACCTAACGACTACCGGAAGTAGGTGGCGTAACTCACTGTGTCTCATGTATCATATCTATATATATATATATATATAGAGAGAGAGAGAGAGAGGGAGAGAGAGAGTAATTTTTTAAAACATTGATGACAGTGCGTGTTTGAGTTTGTATGTGTCATGTAGTAAATTCATTTCATTTCGCGGTGCGATTTTCTGTAATTTGCAGATTTGTCTCCTGTGATGTTTGGAAGCTGGATTCGCTTATAAAAAGATGAAATAACTGATATGACACTAAGTTAGCAAATGTTTGGACATAAGCACTGATTATGAAAACTGAAAAGCCACGAAAATTGATTTCATAACTGTATGTAGGAGTGTTTTAGTATTAGCGGGTCGGACTGGACTTCGATGTTTGAAATCAATATATCTCATTTTCTGGTGAAAATCGACACTGTACATTAACATGTAATGCCACTAGAACTACTTAGTATGTCACTTTGGAATAGTTTATATCTGTTATGTCGTTTGTGTGTTTAAAAAAATATCAAGCACTTCAGGTTATTTAAGCACCGTCACATAGACTTATTAAGAACCAGATAATTCACAAACAGTGTGTTAAAGAAAGCACGTGATGTACCTATTTTATTTTTGATAGTTCATAGATACTATATAATGCACAGCATGAAAGTAAATATTTTATACATTGCTTTTGGCATAAAAGATCACTGACGTAGTTTCTAATATTTGTATTTATTTTACATTATTTACATTTCTCATGTTGTTGTCTATGCTATCTTAATGATAACCATTTTCTCATGAATGTGCAGAAGATGTGAACGATGTACGTTTGAATCTTGATAAATATAACATATTTATTTTTAATGGATGAGAATTCCGACCGAAATGAAAGTAGAAAATGAATTTCATTTTTGAAAATACATGAGGGCAGGATTTGTATAAGGCTTCACGTTAATGTGCTTCTGATGGAGCTCCAGCGCTCTTCATTATGTATGCTGGCGTGAATCGCCGCAGTTCATACCCTCATGCATTTTTCAGAAAGAGATTTTTGTCCTGTGTGCACTCTGTACATGTAGAAAAGTAATTTAGATGCGGAAAGACCACCATTAAACTTGTTATGCTTGAACAAATAGGAGCAAAATATCAAAAACAGAAATAGGTTTTTTTCATAAACCAGTTGTCTGCAGGATACAGACACCACCACAAATATACGTGTACTTACATTCTGTCCATTTTATGAAATATAATTTATATATGTGTTACTGATAGCTTTTTTAATGCAGGCACACATTTTACGTAATGTTATCATAATTTATTATTCACAGACCTTGCACATCGCTTCATTTTATAAGCATATTATTATCTATGTAAAACTGTATGTTACAGGAAAATAAAAAAAAGAAGGCACATGTTTATCGGATTTTTATATGACTGATACTTGTTTAGGAGGATGCTGAAGAAGTCGGTGCCCTCGTTGAACCAGTATGTTGTCTTGCCTTTTCTGCTTTAGCACCATGCACTTACCGGTAAACACTACCCGACCTAACTTACCGGTAAACACTATCCGACGTAATTTACCCGTAAACACTATCCGACGTAATTTACCCGTAAACACTACCCGACGTAATTTACCCGTAAACACTACCCGACGTAATTTACCCGTAAACACTATCCGACCTAATTTACCGGTAAACACTATCCGACGTAATTTACCCGTAAACACTACCCGACCTAATTTACCCGTAAACACTATCCGACGTAATTTACCGGTAAACACTACCCGACCTAATATACCGGTAAACACTATCCGACGTAATTTACCCGTAAACACTATCTGACGTAATTTACTCGTAAACACTATCCGACGTAATTTACCCGTAAACACTATCCGACGTAATTTACCCGTAAACACTACTCGACCTAATTTACCCGTAAACATTATCTGACGTAATTTACTCGTAAACACTATCCGACGTAATTTACCCGTAAACACTACCCGACCTAATATACCGGTAAACACTATCCGACGTAATTTACCCGTAAACACTATCCAACGTAATTTACCCGTAAACACTATCTGACGTAATTTACTCGTAAACACTATCCGACGTAATTTACCAGTAAACACTATCTGACGTAATTTACTCGTAAACACTATCCGACGTAATTTACCCGTAAACACTATCCGACGTAATTTACCCGTAAACACTACCCGATCTAATTTACCCGTAAACACTACCCGACCTAATTTATCAGTAAACACTATCCGACGTAATTTACCCGTAAACACTATCCGACGTAATTTACCCGTAAACACTATCCGACGTAATTTACCCGTAAACACTATCCGATGTAATTTACCGGTAAACACTATCCGACGTAATTTACCGGTAAACACTACCCGACCTAATTTACCGGTAAACACTATCCGACGTAATTTACCGATAAACACTACCCGACCTAATTTACCGGTAAACACTAAGCGACACTCGCTTATCGATAAACACTAACCGACATACACTTACCGATAAACACTACCCGACCTAATTTACCGGTAAACACTAAGCGACACTCGCTTATCGATGAACACTAACCGACATAATTTACCGGTAAACACTAACCGACATATACTTAGCGAAATGCACTTACAGATATACACTAACCGGTATATACTTAGCGCATATATCAACGGTATACACGTCACGTAAGTGATTGAGGGTTTCTTCGGTGTTTGTAGAAAATATTTATTTCAAAAGAACCAATATATCGGTAGGAATAAGAATCCCTGTTTCGCACTGCTTCCGTTTTGTAAAACGTTTTACTGTCTTATTCACAATTGTGCGAAACGTCTGTGGGAAGCAACTTGAAACTGCGTGGGAGGTGAAGAAGATCTGTTTATTTGTTTCATTTATACGCCCCTTTTGCCGACACTGAAACATCACCAGCTGTTTTATACTGTCAAAGCATGATTGGGCCTGGAATCAAATTCTCGACGTCCGAGTCACAAAATGACCACTTTTACATGTTCTTGGATAAATTGTCAGTGATATTCTGACAGTGAAAGAACACATTAACAAGCAAATTGCCGATAAAAGACAAATGAGCAATAACACCCGAGATATTCCGAGAGAGAGAGAAAAGGGGGATAATGGACTTAAAAAAAGACTCAACACTAAGGCTTCTCCAAACGGCTTGGAGGATTATACAAAAAACACACTACCTTTGAATATTTTTATATAAAGCACAAAGATTGCCAAGAACTCTTGAATATAAATGTAGCTGCCAAAAATGAAGATTCTGAAATATTCACTATAAAACACAGAAATTCTCTCTCTCTCTCTCTCTCTCTCTCTCTCTCTCTCTCTCTCTCTCTCTCTCTCTCACACACACACACACACACACACACACAGAGAGAGAGAGAGAGAGAGAGAGAGAGTATAAAATACAGTGATATTAAGATAAAAGACAAAAGAATCTATGGTCATTGAAGCATTATTTTAAGACTGCGGGCTTGAATGGTATTCAGTTAGCTAGGTTCCGATACACCGGGCAAACAGACTTCTTGATAGGTGTGACCGAAAAAATGTCAAGTCTGCTTCCCCTTCGGCCATTGTTAAGACATTTTAAGATTGTGATGAAATTGACATGAGTGTAAACACTGGTGGGAGAGACGAAAAGATTTCAGTCGACGTGTCCGTTAAAGAACTCCGAAATTCTTGCTAATCTTGATGTCAAAATTGGACATTTGAATATTCACAAGAAATAACTCGTCAATTTAAACACCACATGGTTAATTATTCTTCAACCTTCTGGATGTTTCAAAAAGACTGCTTGTCATGATGTTGTAGTGGGAGACACTTTGCCCATCAAGCAGCGTGTGAATCCATTAAATTTACAGAGCTTGAGAACAGAAATGCAGTGCATGTTAGGCCACACATTAAGCCCAGTAAAAGTGGCTGGAGCTCACCTTGCATTCTAATAACGAAGCTTGATGGTCTCCACCGATTATGTACTGATTCATAAACGTGAATCATGCCAAGAAAACAGATTCGTGTCCGTTTTCTAGAATAGATGACTGTATTGACAAAATCGAAAATGTGGAATTGTCAGTAAATTTGATCTGCTGAAATGTTACTGACAAGTACCATCAACTGACGGAGGCATAGAAATATCTGCGTTTGTACTGAACTGCCTGACAAGTGGTATGAATCACCTCAAACAGCATTCATCTTAATGACAGGATGCAAATTAGATCATTAGGTGTACTGACTGGAATTAGATGGTCACAACATTTAACTGCAGGCACTGGCAGTTATATCACAGGGATCCATGTTGGCGTGTCTCAATGTGGTGTAAGTTTTTGGAAGGTATACAGGGTGTTTACCTAGTAACGAAGTGAAAGGAGTTGACATATAAGGTAGATTCACCATCACGAAAAGGTAAAGATGATGAACAGTGATCAATCGTATAACTCCTGTAGGGAATATAACGTCAAGAGTAAGACAAACACGGATCCCTGGACATACCAGAGGTAGAATCGGGTGCTAAGGCAAACACGGATCCCTGGACATACCAGAGGTGGAATCGGGTGCTAAGGCAAACACGAATCCCTGGACATACCAGAGATTGAATCGGGTGCTAAGGCAAACACGGATCCCTGGACATACCAGAGGTGGAATTGGGTGCTAAGGCAAACACGGATCCCTGGACATACCAGAGGTGGAATTAGGTGCCTAGGAAGAGCAAGCATCCCGCCGTGAGCCTTATATCAGGTAGACGGAGTAATCCGACATTAAAATCAGTGTAAAGAAGGGACTAACATTTGGTAAAAAACAGTCAGACAGCATTTGACCCAGTGACAGGTTGTATTGACAAAATTAGATGATTAAACGAGAGTTATTTGAGCTATCAAAATTAATGGTTCGAAGTAGAAAACCTTTATTGATTTCCACTTAATATTGGTTAATCTAAATATATATGTTCGTAAATTTTAATAATGTCAGGCATACAAAAACAAAGGTTTATATATAAATAAATTGTCGATATCAAGGAATCATAGCATAATAGACATACTATAGAGGAATACCAACTGCCCTTGACAACATTATTGTAGTATTGATAATGGATTATTTATAGAAGATACAAACCTTTTCGATATCAGATAGTTTGAATTTTTTTTATTATACCCAATGAATACAATTCCTCCAAAAGATATGTTGTCCGTCATGCACAAATTTTAATGAAATAAAGAAACCTTTGACATTACATGAGGATAGAACAGTCGTAAATTGTCTGAAAGGAAAAAAAGCTAAGATTTATTTGCATTGAATTGAAATATCCAATGTGTAGAATAACTATATGCAGTGCGCAGGATCCTTTGAAGTTCTGCAGGTGACAGAGCAATACCGTAGAAGTCGTTAGCAAGAGCTGGTTACAGCTCGTTATTTAGTACAGATGCATGTACCAGTGGGCTTACTTTCATTGTGTAGTTCTTGCAGAAAATCGTTGATGAAGACTAGATAAAGAAATGTCGACAGTAATCCCCCTTGATGAACTCCTGGATAAATACGGTTGGTTGGTTGTATATTGTTTAACGTTCCGCTCGAGAATCTTTCACTCATATGGATGCGTCACCATTGACCATGATTTAGGCCTGTGCTCGGCGCTTATGGCCTTTGAGCAGGGAGGGGTCTTTGTCGTGGCACACCTGCTGTGGCACGGGGACTCGGGTTTTGCGGTCTCATACGAAGGACCGCCCCATTTAGATACTAGGGACATATTCTAACCCGGGTCCCTACGAGCTTGGATAAATAGGGAAGCATCATTCACAGCAACAGAACAAAAAAGAGTTTGTATGCCAATCATTGGTGACAGTCAACATTTGTTCGGATACAACGAGATGATACGGTTGTTCTGTATTATTTCTTGTCTCCACTCGCGTCTTCGCTAGCTAAGAGTGACATTCCACCGTATGTCTCATTTTAGTGAAAAGAAAAACACCACAGAGCGTTGCTCTTGGCTAGCAAAGATGCCAGACAGTGTCAAACGAATTTTTCGTGTCCAGGAAGATGACATAAAATGGATTTCCCTGAGCAAGGATATGAAAAATAGTCCCCCATAATTTAAAGGAAGTTGTAAGACAGCCAGGATTCTATTGGAGTTCTTGGAGCTGAGGCTTATGGATACTGAAGAATGGCAATACGAATGTTTTGGTCGTTTTCAGCATGGAACAGAACTCTAAGGAATACAAAATTAAGAATTGAGCAAACACGGTCCCCAGGGATGGATTCAAGTGCCTAGGAGGAATAGATATCTCTTATTGACCGATCACACCCGCCGTGATCAGGTCAATGGAGTAATCCGTAGTTTGCATTAGTGTGCCAAGAACGGTCTAACAATTAGTATGAAACAGTATTTGATCCGGTTGTATTGGCAAACTAGACCGTTATAATGACCTTAGAATTTGCAAAATGCTGATTTTAAACCAGTCACTTACTTAAAAACCCCTGTAACATCAACTTGTTTATAATTGGCCTGCCTCAATTTAAAAACTGATCATGTGCAGAACATGTGTTTGCACATCGAATCAGCTGAGAGACATAAACACCATATGTTGGTAATAATGGAATAATGCTACATGTTATCTTAGCCTTTTCATAAATTTGGAAAGTTTATGTTGGAGATCCTGTAATCATCCCGTTTATCAAAAATTTGGCGTTAGCATCTATTTACAATAAAATATCTCGGTACAAAATAGATATGGAAGACTCTGTGGTGTTTTTTTATTTCGACTTCATTGGGATATATCGAATCAACATATGGATGAAAATGATTATTATTAATTAATAAACGTCGTCGATATATCTAAATATCGAGTTGAGGGCCACAGCAAAATATTTGTTTTCTTTTCATGTACAAGCTTTTGAATAAATTCTGCATCATGAGAATATATAGACAGATAAGCAAACAAAGGATCACATTTCGTGCCCATCGGAATTCCATCAAACTGTTGGAAAACCTTATCACCAAAGACTGCAAAGATAACGGTAATGAAGACCACCAACATCTTTTTAATATCAACTTCAGAGTACTTATGCGTAGAATCAAAGAGGTGTTTAACAAAGTATATTTTGTTTTGAATGACAGATCACTAGTTATGTATATTTCTTTTTTTCCATGTTTGTTGAAGAACAAACTGTGTATGATTTCAAAACGTCTTGAAAAGTCATACGATTTGAGAAAAGTTTTGTAATTTTAGAATCCACATTTGATTTACACCACTTGTATATGTTGTGGCACAATACGTTTGAAATTTTGAAGTATTCCAACTTATGAAAGGGCAGTTGGAGTATAAGTGCGATTACTAAATGTGGAATAAATGCCAAATACGTTTAAATTACAGTTGTAATAATGAACCTTACAAAGAAAAAATTGTTACAACTAGAACCAAAAACATATCCTCATGTACCCTATATAATTCTTTTATCACTTCTGGTCAGGCTTACTATTTTACACAGAGGGATAGATGGTACGCACTTTTGTTTTTATGTGTCTAGTACTTGATTTTAATACTCCTCTTATACTTTTAATCAATTCTGACAAGGTATCCAAGTTCTTCTTTTTCATATTTTGCCCATCGTCTGGCATAATCTTCGACAGAATTCATTATAGAGATAACGTTCTGTCGCTAATTAAAAAACCGGAATTCTCTGAATTTCAGATTTAGGTTCTTTATAATAAAGCTAAGATAATGAACATTACTATCTCGTAATTCCTATAGAAAATACAAATCAGAGAGATGGGCAAACACGGACCCTGGACATACCAAAGGTAGGATCAAGTGCCTAGGAAGAGTAAGCATGCCCTGTCGACTGGTTACATCAGCAGTCAAAATCAGTGTGCCAAGAACGGCCTAACAATACTGGTATGAAACACGTCAGACAACACTAATGGAAGGTAGTTTAAGCAAAATAAATCGTTAACGACCGTAAAGATTCGATAACGAATTCGTTAGTTAACGACTATAAAATTTGCGCAATGTTGGCTTCAGATGAGATTGTACAAACCCTTGTAGCATCAATTTCTTTGTCAGTAGGGCCTCTGTGGCCGAGTGGTTAGAGCATCGCGCACAAAATCAAAAGGCCTCTCACCTCTAGTCAGCGCGGGTTCGATTCTCGCTCGCGCCGATATATGTAAGAATGTGTGCCAGTTTACTTTCGGAAGTTCGGTGGTCTCTCCCCGGGTACATTGTATCTGGGTTCTATCTTCCACCAATAAAGAACTGGACACCACCAGATAACTGAAAGAAATTTTGAGTGTGGCGGAAAGCAACATAACAATCAATCAATCTTTGTCAATAGCCTGCCTCGATCCTAAAACTGATTATATGCAGAACAAACTCTTGCGTATCGAATCAGTTGGGAGATATAAACACCATATGCAGGTGATAATGAAATAAAAACATTGGAAGTTAATAAAAACAAAAATATTGGAAGTTGACGATGGAGAAATCGAAATCATCCCGGCTGTCATAAAGTTTAGTTGTTAGTTTGATAATCATACTTTATATTGATAGATTTACACATCGAATCTTTTAGAGAGAGAGAGAGAGAGAGAGAGAGAGAGAGAGAGAGAGAGTATTCCGGAACAAAAAATCGTACGATGTACCTTTTAAAGCTTACTTCAAATCTGTCTGTGTGTCGCGCTTCCGCTTTTTTTGTCGCATGAACGAGAAAAGCGTTCTGTAATATCCATCCTCTATTTAGGTGTAATTATGCCGAAGTAAGTTTTCAGAACTTAAAAATAGCTCCATATATTTGCAAAAATGGAATTCACGAATTGTACTTAATTATCTATGCTTGATAGAAGTTAGAGATTCGTTCATGTTTTATGCATTTCATTTCAGGTACTACTGCGATTATTGTGATACGTACCTCACGCACGACTCCGTAAGTCTTACAACAATAATATATCTAAATTGTCTTACAACAATAATATATCTAAATTGTCTTAAGTATTGTCTTACAACAATAATATATCTAATTGTCTTAAGTATTGTCCTACAACAATAATATATCTAAATTGTCTTAAGTATTGTCTTACAACAATAATATATCTAATTGTCTTAAGTATTGTCCTACAACAATAATATATCAAAATTGTTGTAAGTATTGTCTTACAACAATAATATATCTGAAGAGGCCCCCTCGTGTTATTAGAGGCAAAATTACTGGTTCTTTTGATGAAACGGGTCCTACTTAATGAAGAATTATACCTTTACCATATTTATCATCTTGATGATATTTAGAACCAAAATTATATAAGGTTTATGGAGTTATTTTTTGCAAAATAAAGGCGCCATGTGATTTAAATTTATTGATACAGTATTATTAGTAGCTAACGATAGCTAATTAGCTAGCTATTAGTAGCTAACGACAATGTGTCTTGTGTTTATACCTTTCGTTTTATACTTTGTAATTCCATTGTCATATTGTTGCTATGCATGTTAATATACAAAATTATTATTTTCAAACTGTAGTTACACATTGCAAATTTAAGGCAAGAATGGCTAGCCACATGTGTTTCTACATTGATAAAGGATCAATAATAAAGGATCAATCTTAATGGTGTTATTGGATATGCTAGCAGTTTTTCAAACAGCATAACAAGTATGGTGTAGCAATAGCATGCAATATGAAATAAAAACAAAATGTTTAATCTTGTACTAATGCCTTTATTTTGCAACAAAACTCAATAAAACTTAGATATTTCTGGCTCCAAATATCATCGAGATGATGAAAGAAGTCACAAGAATATCATATTTTACAAAATAAAACTTTTAAAGTAATGATTAGTATTCAGAATAATTGATTAGAATAGCGTTACACCTTTGTAAAGATTTGTATTTGAAGTTATTGTAAAGGCAGCAAATTCAGCTGGAGATACACTTTCATTCAAAGAGTTTTGGGAATGAGTATCTTTTGTCATGAAGATCGTGCTGCTTTAATGCTTCCGAACAGAGTTTTACCAGTGACATGGATATTTATGATCTTTAAACTTCAACATTAGTGAATTTCAAATTGAAGACAGAAGATATTCTCATTCTATTACCTGAGGTTTATGTGATATTGTGATGATTTTATTCATAGAACATTTTTTTTGCCATTCAATCACTTTGTAAATGGTAATATAGACTTAGTAACATTATTGTTATTAAGTAGCATAGCTTACAAAGTCTATCAAACATTAGCCTATCAAAATGCTTAGTGTGATAATTTAAACATTACAGCCATCAGTAAGAAAGACACATTGCAATGGCAGAAAACACAAAGAAAATGTCAGGCTGTATTATCAGAAATGGTTAGAGGAGCAGGTTCAGAAGCTGGTGGATGACACAAGTGAGTACAATGTCGATGCAGGAGTGATGTTATAAACTCCAGGGTAGACAATACGTGTCCAGGGCCAGTAGAAATCCCAAATTCACTTGCCATACTTCAAAATTCATATGCCCCTCCTTAAATTAAGACATATAAAAAAACAATTTGAAATTGTTTAACTGGTTGTGTTTTATTAAATCAATTTCTGTTTTGCTCATCGTAAAAAAAGCCGCAACAAAGTTTCCTCTCATGATTTTAGATATCCCCAGGTATTCATCGTTTTACGTCGCATGCTTTGTAGGCACTGATGGCTGATTATTGTTATTAGTATATTCAGGGTCCGTTCTGTTTCAATTCATCAATGCAAATGCATGTTCACTTTTGACATTACATCTGAGTGGATTTGGCACTTTGTAATCAATTTTAATTTTGTCATACAATTAAACTTTTTAGTGATCCATGTCATTTCTCACTAGAGGGGTGTATATATTTTTATTAAAAAGATTTTGAAATATATAAGTTATCTGGTCCTTTGTACCTGCCAGCTGTCATCAGACCAAACAAAAGTTTGTCAAACTGAAGTAAAATTACAGAAACAAGAACAAAAAGAAAGTTTCACAATTTAATTCTTCAAGAAAAGTAACAAATAATTAATTTTCAATGTTCATCCTGGGAAGTGCCATCAACAAATTAATCGTTTTAGTGATGCATATCAGTGTTTCAAGGTCATCATTCGAATTTCAAAGTCCCTGACCAGCAAGCCTGCTTGACCAGCCTTATTTTGTTCTCAATATTGAGTAAATGCTTGATTCATTTTAACATTTTATTTATCATTATAAGCTTTTTAGAGATTAAGACTCAGTCTAGTGGACAGAACCATCACTGGACCTTTGCTTTTACTAGCTATAAGAGTGAACTGGACTGATGATGGATTAATCAGCTGGTTTTGTCTGATGTCCGATGGTCTCATGTCTTTAGTATTTACTGTTTTCTTAAACCAAAAACTATCTTTTTCATATACGTGATAGATTATTTGAAAATATTTCAATGTTATAGCTGTATGTCACTAGTAAATGCAGACATTAATGCAGTCCATTTTTTTTTTTTTCATTATTTAAAAACAGCGGCAGCCTTCAAAGCTGGAAAAATTGCATCCAATCCGTTCCAGTCAAATGCACCTGGTGGTGCCATGATTCCTCCTCCAGCAGGTAAGCTGTATTCAGTGTTCAATCTGTTCCAGTCAAATGAATTCTAGAAGGTAGTGCCAGAATACAGTATAGCAATAGTTTTTGGTGTTGTTTTAAGAGAGATAAATTTTGATGCATTTAAGAGATAAAGATTGTGTTTTGATGGTTGTATCAATTTAAATGATATCTGCTATATGAATATGACAGAAATAAATTTTTTGTGTTTATTTTTAATTCGGAGTCTATATCTCTTCCAAAAGAAAATTTCACAACCACTCTACAGTATACCCTCCAGTGGGTAAATGACGTCCAATTTGTTCCTTGTGCACTATAATACCTCTCTAAGTTTCTATGCAGCAATATAATTGGACGAAATATGTCAAGGTCAAGGGTCACCAAAGGATGACATAAAAGTAGCCAGCCACTAATTTTTTGTTTTCAAATCCTGCAGCAAGAAATTCAGTGTTGTAGTGTATTCGGTGATAAAACACTACAAATCCTGCAGCATGTAGAGCAAGAAATTCAGTGTTGTAGTGTATTCGGTGATAAAACACTACAAATCCTGCAGCATGCAGAGCAAGAAATTCAGTGTTGTAGTGTATTCGGTGATAAAACACTAGAAATCCTGCAGCATGTAGAGCAAGAAATTCAGTGTTGTAGTGTATTCGGTGATAAAACACTAGAAAGTGTTCTCAGAGCTGGAATCACACACCAGCTGTCAATGATTTGAATCATACCTAATTATATATGTATATCAGTCCATGTATTAATTCATCTTCATAATGAAAATGATCTATATATCAAATATTGAATTTCAAAATTAATTATTACAGTATACCTGTCTGTCGCATTTAATTTTGAAATTTTGGTGTGAGAAACTAAAGATTAATTAATTTTTTTGTTTTTGTTTTGTTTGCCGTAGCATTGTAACAATTGAAGTCATTGAGACAGTGATATTTAATGGATGAATTAAAACTATATATAAAAAAAACACCCATCTGAACTTAATGATGCTAGTTTATATTGCAGGCTTGATGTTCCTCTAGCTGTAATCAGAGGTTCTCTTTCTGTTTTATAGGAGGTAAACCCGGAGGACCACCCCAGGGCCCCATGCCTATGGGAGGTCCGATGCCAGGTGGTCCTATGCCGCTGATGGGGCCTCCAGGGGGACCTATGGGAATGATGCCAGGTAAACAGTCATTTAGACTTCACATGTGTCGTAAGAGTAGGGGTATGTGTCATGAAACCGCCCAGTTTGAAAATGAAAGTAAATCTGAAACATCGAAGAGTCATTTTGAAAAGAAAATGTAATAAATGCTTTTAGTGATTTGTTTTTCACAATTATCCACACATACTTTCAGGGAATAGACTTTAAAAAATGATTTCACACAGTCACAGATAAAACATTTTGGGTGTGATTTGAGCCTATCTTTGTGGGAAACTTACACATATTTTTTAGACAAGTAAATGCCAGATTACCCAAATTCATATTTCATGTATTTTCCTTTGATAAAGTACATTATCTGAGTATACTGATCATCCTACTCTTTTGCTTTTCAATGATATTAAAATTTTCTCATTGCATGGTCATTGTTGAATTTATCTCCCTTGAGTTAGTTGAAAGTATTTCTTTGAATTACTGCTGCTTTACTGCTTAGGCTACAAATATGTAATTGTATTTTTGTAGTTGGAATGAGACCCCCTATGGGACCAATGATGGGGCCCATGGGTCATGTCGGACCTATGATGAGAGGGCCAATGATGGGGCAGCCAAGGAAACCCATGAAATGATCATGAGGTGGTCCTGTATGAATGTGTAACAGATGACTGTGTATGAATGAGGTTGTAGAGTGAGTGACTGTAAATGATAACCCTCTGACATGGTGTGTCAAAGTGGGAGAAGAATGTGTTGACTTTGAAGATTGCATTACTGATGTGTATCACAGGTCATAGCATATTGTACATCTTTTGGTTTTTTTTTCATTTTACTGTGTGAAGAATCATTTCAATAAAAATGTTGAAATTTTGTGTCAGGTGTTTTACTTTTTGGAAGTGAAAATTTTCATTTGTTTGCTCGTACAGATTGTTAAAAAGGTGATAAATTCAGATAAGGGCAATACACATTTATATGAAGACTCAAATTTAGAGAGGAAAAGATTTAGGCTGAAGGGTCTTGTATTGTTAGGATGACCAACATGTGTGTTTAAGTTTTGTGAGGGAAAGCACACAGGTACGTGTTGTCTTAGTGTATAGAGTTATACAATATTTATGTCCATATCATTGAAGACCGTGAAATATTGGTGACCCAGTGTTTTATTTTTAGCCATGTTAACTGTGGTCTTAACTTTTGAACTGTACTATACTACAAGTTGAACTCTGATCCATCTTCATTAGGTCCCCTATGGGTGAGTGATGACTTATCAAAACACAAGAGGGTAATTTAGAATTATTAAAATATCAAAGAGGTAGTTTTAAAAATGGATGCCCATTCATTTCTTTGTGACCTCTGACAGATGAATATGTTGTTTGAAAACTCGACAGGTCATGCACAATCTCTTAATTAGTCTCCAAATGGTGACAAGGGGAAGGAGGGGGGGGGGGGGGGGGTATAGATTCTCTCGTTCAGTCTTTCCCACTTGCTTTTGAACACTTTTTTTTAAACATTAGCTTGATATCAATGTTATTACAGAGCTGACATTTAGTACACGTGGTTTATTACTGTAAGTTTACAATTCACATTTTAAATTTCATCACAGTAGAGTGATATTTACGAAGTACTGGAACTTTATGCTCAATACATTTTTCTGGACTTTTTTCCACAATGCTTTAACTTGGGAATCAGAATTTGACGTTCGGTTACCTAATGAGGAGGAGGAGGGGGTATAGATTTCATGAGTAGATGAAATTTTACATCTGTTCTGTTTGACTTATTCCAAATAAGAATGGTAAGACTTCGTTGAGTGATTTTCTTCCAATTTTTGTTTTCTTGCTCCCCCCCCCCCCCCCCCCCCCCCCCCCCCCCCCCCTTACCACCATGTTTTAATTTTGGAAACTGGTATTTGGTATGTGATTTATTAGTATAAGTTTACAGATCAACTATAATACCTTATATTAGAAATCTAAATTTGATATTTGGTAATCGAATTAGTAGATACACCTTAAATTTCATTTTCCGTTGAGTTGTATTATTCTTACAATAACAAAACTGAGTTAATTCTCCTATACTCTGTCTAGTTCTTCGTATTATTTTTTTTATTGTGTGAGATCCCAATTATTGGTAATAAATGTCATCTGATTCGCCGTATCTATTTACAAGAGATCGGAATTATAATGTACTCGGCAATAAGAGTGAAGCTCACTTATTTTTCATCAAACCGATTTGAATTGAACTACATTATGGTATATTTTTCTTGCCAATACTGGGCTTCCATAAGTATTCATGCATGGTAATTCAAACGACCTCTTGATCTGTACTTACTCCCTAGCTGTGCTGGGTTTTGAAAATTTGTCATAAAATGTTTTGCTTTCTGTCGTTGACTTAGTTTGTTGATATTTCCTTGTTTTGAAAAATACTACTCTGCTAAAAATACCCGATTATAAATTTTTTTTGGGGGGGAGGGGGGAAGTTACGTTATAACAAGTCGAGAGAAGGATATGTAAAAAGTACGGGTATGGAATACTGCAGTTTAACTATGATAAAAACTCTAGAAGTTCTAATATGAAGGTAAAAAATAAATACACTCCCTCTCTTTAAGGCAATAATGAAAAGGGGTAAGTGGTGATATCCAGTTACCAAGCTGGATGTCTGTCGTGTAAATTGAGTGGACAATGTTTTCTTATGATTGGAGTACTTTGACCTTGTGAACGCAAAATGAATTAGGGTCATTTACTCATTACGAAGTACTGGGCAGTGTATCTAGTGTGATGTCTGTCAAGGATGGGGTTTTCAAGTAGCTGCGATAATGTAACCCTCTCCGATAATTTTTATTTGGACTAAAATTTTGAGAGAGTTACATTATTGCAGCTAGGTTCTCGAGATACTGAACGGACAATATTATCCTATGTCTGAAGTACTTTGACCCCTGACCTTTGACTTCGTGACGTTAAAATCAGTAGGGACCCTATAGGGGTTACCGGTATATCAAGTTCAATGTCAGTCAAGCAAATGACTTTTAAGATATTTAATGGACAACACTTCGACGGTCGTCGACCGATATGTGCAGACCGATATAAACCCCCTTTTTTCAAATAGGACATAAAAGTGTATTACATTGTAGATATGGTATTATATTTTGTATAAAGTTAATGAATATCTTCGAAATGAAAATTTTAGAAATATTCTGGAACCACCCCGTCCCTCCTAAAAAAAAATTGGGATAAAAGTCAAATTTCAAAATTGGAAAGGAAATGTCGGAGATCTCTTGACGTCTCGTTGAATCCAAAACAATGAATATCTTGTTTTAATATCTGAATCAAATTAATCAAGGAACAGTGCAAACTAGATGCTGTCATCAGAAAGTAACTCACTCCAGTGGACTCTCCGTCGTACTTGTGTAAATAACATGGAAGCTGCAATAGTTACCATATACCCTATACTATATATATTCTTGTTGCATATGTCAAGATGCATTGACTATTCTGTTGAGCAAAAGCCTTGGGTTCATCCCAAACCCCATTTCGTAATTGGTGAAATATATTCAATTCAAATGAGGTCCTGATCCCAGATCATATATATTTCGGCTGTACATATCAAGATGCATTGAGTATTCTGATGGGCAGGTGTTCCATGGTCATCTCAACGCCCATGATATTTTCATTTCTTCACGTTTTGGTTCCAATCCCTTAAAGCCAGTATATTCTTGTTGCACGTGACACAATGCGCTGAGCACCAGGTTTTTGTTCATTGTATTTCCCCATTTGCCCCTCAAGGTGAAAAAAAAATTCCGAAAATTTGTTGCACATCTAAATATTTCTAAAGGACACCACCAGGTATCTCCCAAAAGATGATTTGGCAACTACGGAAATTGTAAGAGGAGTTCTGGGAACCAGGGTTTGTTGTAGAAAAAAAAAAAGTCGATTTTCGACCTCCATTCTGAATGAAAATTAAAATTCCGAATCCTGAGTACTGAAAACTAGGGTTTTTTTTCTCAACCCCAACTGACCCCCAGGATGGAAACGAAAATTTTGAAACCTTATTCCACACCTATAGGACGCTTTCCAGAAGATAATTGGTTGCTGTGTAAAATGTAAGAGAAGTTTTGGGAACCAGGTCCCCCAACCACCCCCCTCTCTCTCTCTCTCTGGTTCTCTCTCTCTCTCTCTCATGTCATTTTCTTACACCATATGGCCCTCAAGATGACAAGGAAAATTCCGAAAACTTGTACATCTAAAGGACACCACCAATCATCTTCTAACCCTAACCCATGATTTGGCTACTGCGTAAAACGTAAGAGGAAAACTTCCGTTTTTTGACCCGCATTGGAGTCTTAGGATGAAAATGAAAATTCAGAAACCTTTTATAGGACACCACCAATCATCTTCCAAAAGATGATTTGATGTTTCAGATATTACCATTTACATCTAAATGTACATAGAATTAGTGCGTATTGTCGAGGTAATATGGTGAGATAATTCTCGAATATCAAAGAATCCCTGTCATTAAACAATTTGGAGAAAGCTGAATATTCTTCATCTACTGTTGTCTACACTGGTCTATTAATATTTTTCAAAATTTCTCTTACTCAAATTCAATTGCAGAGATTCGGTTATCCACAAATATGAAAAGTCCACATTCATTTAATATACTTTTGATAAATTTTAACGATTGGAAGTCTTTCTTATAAGCTATATGATATATTGTAACGGATAATTTATCAGCGTTACCAGGGAAATGAAGTTTAGCCCAAAAATATCATTCCTATCTTAATCACTACTAAAAGAGACTATCTCCCAAGCCCCCATTCTGTTTGTTGTCTTAGTACTCAAACTCGGTGTATGATTATAGAGTTTCAATAAATATTATTTTTGTGAATCCCATATCCCGCATACCTATAATAATATTGTTTGTATCATCCTAACTGACATTCAGTAGATACGCTGTATTCTTTACATCTTGTCATAACGTTAGAGCTTTCTTTAGAAAGTGTGGGTATAGAACTGACAATGGTGTATTGTTGATTTTGTCGATAACATTGTCATCCAAATCATCAACGTTCTACCATTTACTCAATCAAGCTCAGATTCTCAGCACCTGTTCCAGAATTTAATAACGCCAAATAAATCTCCAGCCTAGATGTGATTCTAAAGAAATAATAGAGCTCGTTTTGGTGATTTTTTTTTCCACCCCAAATCAACATACTCCTTTCTAACATTATGAAGAAGATAAATGAATGTGCATTAATTTTGAAATGACAGCATGTTCATCAAAAGTTACACTAAGAGTCAGCTTATAAGACAGCAGATTGAAGTTTGCCCATAAAAGGAAGAAAAAAATCTGCAGGGGACGAAATTTTAAGATTGTATATTTATTATTGCCCGATTTTCATTTCATTGTTGAAAATTTAACAATTTCATTGTTCGTGTTGTTGGTCATTTTTAGTATGTTTTATATACATGTATATATATATATATATATATATATATATATATATATATATATATATATAAGAAATAAGATACTAGATTTAATCACGTACCAACTTCATGCCATAACCCAATAACACTCAAAAAATGGTATCATATTCTTATATTGATATTTCTATTTCGATTTGTGTTGTTATCATCAGGCTCTCATACTTGTGTTGGCAGACTATCGTACAACACAAGATATAGTTCGTTAAAGTTTGATCGAATAAATAATTGGAAACAATATCTAGGAGAATATAAAATATAGATATTTATGTTAGAAGGATTAAAAGACGAAACAAGTGTAAAAGTAAAGATAATTTAGAGCGTCAAGTCAACTCCATTGAAAACAAGAAGCCCGGAGTAACTACATCCGGTCAGTCGGTGACGAAGATACGGTGACAGTCTCATACCTTACATAAATTTTTAAACACAATTGCTAAATACAGATTTAGACAGAAATTGAAAAGATCTAAGAGAAATGACGGAGGATAAATGGATTACGTTGATGTTAAGCTCTAAGTCAGGTTTTTGGAAGGGAACAACGGCATGTTCATCGTCAGGACTCGTGGTTGTGGCATTATACCACAGGGGCTCGTCACAAATTGACCCTCTCTTATAGATATAGATGGTAATAATTTTAATAAGACAAAAAGTTCGTGACGAGCCCCTGTGATTATACTGACAGATTTAGACGAAGAGCAGTTGCAGGTATGTTGTATTTTTTACTTCCAGGGTGTGTAGGAGAAGATAAACACGAGCTGAAAGAGATATTGTGTACTCGCGAAATTTCTGTTGAAGGATTTAAAGGACTCGTGGCGGTTCCCATGACTTGAACATTTTTTTGAGCTCGAAACCAGCCTCGCTCGTGGCAGTGATGAAATTAATGAAATTGTTGTGTGTTTACAAAATAAACTCCATGTAAATATTCTGGCACGTTCTATTTATTATGTCATTCTGTTACGAAGTCAAGACATATGAAGTACAATTGACGCAAATGCGTTTGAAGCGGTGATTGTATTCATACGCAAGAAAAAAAAAAGCCTGAACACGTGACTGACATCATGTTATGGAAAATTGAATGTCAATTTTGTTAGTAGTGTCATATAAAGCAAAACATTGGCATATATATATATATATATATATATATATATATATATATATATATTATACATGTTATTAATAAGGAGTTATTGACTACCGAACCAATGAAAAACAACAGGTACTTTGAGCACTACTCACTAAAAATACCCCCCCCCCCCCCCACCGATCACCCCAAATCTGCCAAAACCAAAGAGTGTTCCTTTGACTTTTAAACCCCAAAATAGGTAGAGGTCATCTTCGTCCCATGTGTAATCCATATGTGTAATATGGTGACTCTAGGTGAAAAGGATACCATATAATACAGGAAAGAAATGAGACCTTTCAGTGAGTTAAAACTGAAAGATGCCATTCAGGTAAATTTCAGTGACCATTCAGTCAGTATAATGCGCGGGAACATCGAAGCCATCTGATTGGGCGCCTTTCGGAAAACGGACTCCAATTGTCATTTGTCAAAAGAAGACCGAAGGACTATGTCGCGTAAGTACTACTTATTGCTATATAGAAGAATCATGTTATATAAGTTTTGAAAGCAAAATAAAAGAGGTGTTCATAAAATTTTATATTATTCTAAGTATAACTGTTTAATAATAAGTATGCAAAATATTTTCTTTAACTTAATGAGAATTTTCTTTATATCACAAAATCATGTCATGACATTGTAATGTTCAATATACCCGGTAATAGATAACGGGGAATATAGATGACTCCCCCCCCCCCCCCCCCCCCCCCCCCCCCCCAATTTCCTTTCGTTTGACGACCACCAGAGATCGCTAATGTCGATATCATGTTATTAACATTTAGACCCCCTGTATTGATCTATTGCAGAAAATACCATTATTTAGGGTATCATTTAAATAGATCGTACTTTTTATACGGAGCAAAATAAAATACACTAGAAGCAAGTAAATAAATGCGTACAACAAATTTGATCACATTGATTAAATGCGTGAATCAATATTGAATATCATAATGAAATAATTACGTTAAGTGGTTTTTGTTTTTTTGTTTTTTGTTTTGTTTTTTTACCTCCCATATTTTATCATTATTGTGTGTGTGTGTGTGTGTGTGTGTGTGTGTGTGTGTGTGTGTGTGTGTGAATCATCCGTGTGGTGGTGTTATATAGCTATACAGATATTCATTTAATATTTCATTTTTTTATAGAAACTTGAAGATTTACTGAATATAATTCTGCAAACATTGTATGATTGCTGATTACTGGACTTCCTCCCCCCCCCCCCCCCCCCCCCCCAAAAAAAAAATAGAATGAGGAAGTGATACCTACCTACGTTTCGTCAGTAGAGTCTGAATACAGAATGCAATTAAATTGAACTTACAATAATGCAACTGACTGAAAAAATGTTTTAGCTATGTTTAATAAAAGTGAAAAATGTTTTGCTCCAATCAAAAACGAATAAATAAATATTGCTTGAAATTTAACTCTGTGTATTGGTTTTAATTTGCCATGCAGCAGAGTTAGATAATCTATGAAAGTTATTTGTATGAACACTGATACCAAGAAATCGTTTAATGGGATTTTATTGAACATTCACGAAATATATGCCGAGGTAGTGTGTATGACTGAAAATTGAAAGTTACTTGAATGTAGGTAAACAATTACAGAAAAAATTCTGGATGGTCATTCATACATGTTTGTAGCTAGAGAAGAACAAATTGCTTAATGAAATAAACCATACATCATTAAAACAACAAAACAATTAGTGAAAGAGAAAGGAACCGACTCGGAAATATCAACATAATGTAGGTAAACAATTGCAGAAAAATTTAACATCTGACTGAATGGTCACTGAACCCTGACTGAATGGTCACTGAAACATGACTGAAAGGCCACTGAAACCTGACTGAATGGTCAATTAAAATTGACCGAATGGTCACGGAAACCTGTCTGAATGGTCACTAAAACATGACTGAATGGTCACTGAAAACTGAATAGTAACTGAAACCTGACTGAATGGTCACTGAACCCTGACTGAATGGTCACTGATACCTGAATGAATGGTCAATGACAGCTAACTGAATGATTACTGAAACCTGACTGAATGGTCAATGAAACCTGACTGAATGGTCACTGAATCCTGACTGAATGGTCACTGATACCTGAATGAATGGTCAATGACAGCTAACTGAATGATCACTGAAAGCTGACTGAATGGTCACGGAAACCTGTCTGAATGTTCACTGAAAACTGAATAGTTACTGAAACCTGACTGAATGGTCACTGAAAACTGAATGGTCACTGATACCTAACTGAATGGTCACTGAACCCTGACTGAATGGTCAATGATAGCTGACTGAATGGTCAATGAAAGCTGACTGAATGGTCACTGAAACCTGACTGAATGGTCACTGAAAGCTGACTGAATGGTCACTGAAACATGACTGAATGGTCACTGAAAGCTGACTGAATGGTCACTGAAACCTGACTGAATAGTCACTAAAACATGACTGAATGGTCACTGAAAGCTGACTGAATGGTCACTGAAACCTGACTGAATGGTCACTGATAGCTGACTGAATGGTCACTGAAACCTGACTGAATAGTCACTAAAACCTGACTGAATAGTCACTGAAACCTGACTGAATGGTCACTGAAAGCTGACTAAATGGTCACTGAAAGCTGACTGAATGGTCACTGAAAGCTGACTGAATGGTCACTGAAACCTGACTAAATGGTCACTGAAAGCTGACTGAATGGTCACTGAAAGCTGACTGAATGGTCAATGAAACCTGACTGGAAGGCCACGGAAACCTGTCTGAATGTTCACTGAAAACTGAATGGTCACTGAAACTTGACTGAAAGGTCATTGAAACCTGACTGAATGGTCACTGAAACCTGACTGAATGGTCAATGAAATCTGACTGAATTATCACTGAAACCTGACTGAATGGTCACTGAAACCTGACTGAATGGTCAATGAAAGGTGACTGAATGGTCAATGAAAGTTGACTGAAAGGCCACGGAAACCTGTCTGAATGTTCACTGAAAACTGAATAGTCACTGAAACCTGACTGAATGGTCACTGAACGCTGACTGAATGGTCACTGAAACTTGACTAAAAGGTCATTGAAACCTGACTGAATGGTCACTGAAATGTTCCTTTCATTCAATGAACTGCATGATAACAGAGTGGTAGCTGAAAGGAGACTGAAAAGTACTTTATCGTTGAAGATTCATTTACCATTCTGTCCCCTTTCAGTGAACTGAAAGGGAAGATTTCATCCTGTGTAAGAGTCTGTAAACCATTTTGCCATTTCAATGTCCAGTACACTTGACCTTTGACCCCAAAAGTGATAGAGGTCATTCTCGTCCCATGGGTAGTCCATACGTGAGATATGACCCAGTACACTTAACCTTTGACCTTTTGACCCCAAAATCAATAGGGATCATCTTCGTCCTACAGGTAGTCCGTATGTATGGGGGGGGGTGTGTTCAAATGATGATCTTGAATTAACAATATTTGTTTAATAATGAATAAAAATGAAACACACTGATTGCGGTAATCAAACATCTTTTATGCAGAACTTATACACGTGTTACTGAATTGGAATTATTCTACGGAAACAATAAAAAGTTCCCGATGCGCACACAAATAAATCGGCCTGCGGCCGATAAAAAAACTTCACACGCAGATCAAACGATGTTGTGACCGAGAAATCTTTAAACAATCGGTTTTTTTTTTTTTTTTTTTTTTTTTTTTTTTTTAGAGTTGATTGCATATGTATTTACTGACAATTCTGAGGCTAGTTTCTGTATGAGAACACACATCGGACCTGTATTCATGGTATTGTCTTCTCGGTAAGAAAGTCTGACGAGTTGTTTGAAGACCTTTCTTTTGTATACATAAATTGATTATTAACAGTGACATAGCGTTTACACAGTTTAGCACTCTGGTCCAGATGACCAATGACCATGTAAAAGTTGCTGGTTCTGTACCAGACCAGTCTATCCTTCTGGTGACTCCAGATCATATGCAGTGTACATAGGTATTGCCTTAGTTTGAAATATTATACAGTGGTAAATCAGTCATCCTCAATTGCTTTCTCTTTACATCATCAATACCATCAGACTTTTCCTCCAGAACATCGACAGGTGGGCATCTTGAGGTGACGCATTACACTAAAATCTTATGGCTCGTGTAAGCATTTCTTTTAAAGCATGATTTCATCATCGAAAGTGTGGTGTGATGTGATACAAGCCCTAATTTATCAAATATAGATACGTGTGTGTGTGTGTGTGTGTGTGTGTGTGGTGTTTTTCCCACTGATAAGATGAAAGGTGTTTTGTTCGCAAATAAGAGATTTTAAAATTCAAACTTCGTTTTGCTTCGATGCATAAGTATCTAATACAACCTGCGAAGAAGACTCACGTAAATGCTTTTTTAAAAAAATATATCTACGAAAATTGCAACGCTGATAGAAATTACTAGAATAATTAAATTGTTGCTAATTTGATGCACTTTTCATCAAGAAATTATTTTCCTTTATCACTTCATTACAGGCCGCGCAGGAGCACAAGTACTGATAGGTGTGCTTAAAATGTACATGCGTTTCAGCGGAATCAACGTTTAATGTACATTTTATGATTTTATCCAAAATTCTACGTAATGTAAGTATTTAACTGGGGATTGACGTTATTGTTAATTTTAAGTGTTCGTATATATAATCTTCAGTTATAAATCAAGCGTATTTAAAATTTAATAAACATTATAGTTGTCAATTTGCACCGCGTTTGTTTCGGGTTCAATTTATTTCATTTATATTACTATTCGTTCATAAAATGTGCAGTGTTTTTAAGTGGTCTTCAGGTGATAAGGGGAGTCGAATCTAGCCAAGTAAAAACTCCAAACATACATACATGTACATATATATGCCTTTTTAAGTCGTTTACCTTCGCGTAAAATTATCTCTACTAACAAATAATGCTGTCTAAAAGATGTCTTCATTGAAGTATTACTTCACAATTAACTCTTCATCTTGCAGGGATGGGCTAACTGCAAATTTTCAATGTGTTCCGATCTAAGACCCCCCCCCCCCCCCCCCCAAAAAAAAACAAAAAAAAAACAAACAAACAAAAAAACAAAACAAAAAACAAAAACGAAAAAAAACCCAACCTAATGCTGAGAAATTGATAGAATGATCACCTGCGGCCTGATACCTTTGACGCTTGCGTCAAGTTGATTTCTTGTTTAATTTTTAAAGCATTTTACACCAAAGACGTGTAGTCTACTGATTACAATGTTCTCTATGACTTCATTTTTATAATTCCGATCGAATTTGGTTCAAATTTGCAAAAAAAAACAAACGAAATATATCTGAATTTTGGCCATTTCATTTCAATTCTTTTTGAAATACATTTGCACGATAATCATACCTTTTTCCTAACTGACATGTTTGTTTGTTGTTGTTTTTTTTGTGCTTTTTTTTTTTTTTTAAAATTTAGCCGTAGATTTAAAAAAATATTGACACTAACATTACACTGTTCAATAATATTTTTAATTTTAAAAATTTGAACGTCTAACTGAGTCTCGTAGTTATGTTATACATGTATTAGGTATTCATGTCATGCATCAAGTCAGAGAGAAAGTTTTTACTAACAAAAATAACACATACACACACAAAGATATATATATACATATATATATAAACAATATGAACATCTTTCAGCGGTGAAACCATGTTTTAACAAACATTATATGAAATTTTGGTGAGCCACCTTAAGATGTACAAATTATGTAGGACTCCTTATCTCAGATAAACTATGTCATAATGAATTCATAACGAAATCGGAAGTCATATCTATTTTAAATTTTACTTTTTAACCTGGTCTATAACGGATGAAAGCCTTGTTTTTTGTAATAAATCAAACATGATTCTTTTCCGGCACAACGGATCACTATGTTTAAAATTTATTGATCCTAATTATTTGTCAATCTCGGGCAGACGGACTGACGTTAAAATTGAACATTAGTCTATCACAGAGAAAATAATGGGTGTGTGTCGATAAATGTGACCTTTTGTAAATATTAGCTCACTAACCAGAGGCAGAAGCAAATGCGAGTTTGTTTGTGATCAAAGTTTGTCGTTATTGTCGTAAAAGGATCAATGATTTCCTCTTAAGACAAGTTGATCTAGTTGCTAGTTTTCATTATCGTGAGTCAAACGACAGTGAACAGTTCTTGTACATGACGTTACTTATATATAAATCAGTAATTATAACGATCATTTTCCCCCAGTAAGTACCTAGCATATCACCCCCCCCCCCCCCCCCCCAACCACCACCACCGCCACAGTGACAAACATATAACAAAATGTAAATGTGATAGAAAGATGGACATGCCAAGTATAATTTTTGAAATATCACGTGCCATATGTAGCGATATCAGTGCGTGTGGTGATCGTCCTTATTTGCGCCCAGGAGCCTTGTGATGTCAAGACACAGAAACAATCCTCCTGTCACGCTCAGTAATCCGATCCCCAAGTATCCAATGTAAGCGGAAGTTGGTCTAGAATCTTCTGCGCATGTCAGAGACCTTCGATATGCACTGGTATTTTTCGAGTCCAGCGTCAGATTTCTTTTAAGCTCAACAACTCTCTGTTCCACTGTTGTCATGTTATATATCACTTTGGAGGTACTGGTGCACGTAGACGTGGTATTGGCTGTCAAAACAAATAGTGCAATACATAAATTATATAAACAAAGTAGAAAGCACAATCATAAACAAAATAGAAAACGCAAATTATATAAACAAAGTAGAAAACACAAATTATATAAAAAAAAAAAGTAGAAAACACAAATTATATAAAACAAAGAACAAAACACAAATTATATAAACAAATTATATAAAACAACGAACAAAACACAAAGATGCATAAGGATCAAATACATGGGATTTCAAATCCGCGGTAAATATAGCAATTGAAATGTAAATATTGTACTAAATCCTTTTGATTGGTTTGCAAAACACGGGTATAAGACAGAAGCAAGAGAAAGGAACGAACCATAATTGTATTGTCTTATTACATTTCAAATGTATGTGTTAATGATCTTTAAGGTAGAAATGATTAGGCAAATAATGCGTATGAAAATAAAAAAAGTGGAGATAACGAACAGTAATCAACCTCATGACTCCTCTAAGGCATACAAAATAAGGTGTTGGGCAAACACGAATCCCTGGATATACCAGAGGTGGCATCAGGTGCCTAGGAGGAGTAAGCATCCCTCGTCGACCAGTCACACCCACTATGAGCTCTATATCTTGATCAGGTAAAAGGAGTAATTCGTAGTCAAAATCAGTGTGCCAAGAACGGCCTAACGATTGGTATGGAATACGTCAGACAGCATAGAATTAATGACAAATCATATTTGCAAACCAATGTGTAAAGAACGGCCTATGAATAATGACATAAAACTCCGGCATGTCTGTACACCACACCTAGATGACCTTGGAGTCCACTCTCCTATTGCTTTCCTTCATTAACCTCCTTATCAGCAATAAAAACGAGTGAATTGACTACACATCGTCTACCCCTTCTTCCATCAGAAAACAAATTGAATCTCTGGTGAAGGTTAGCATTTCCACATTTCCCTATAGATATATAATTTTTATTTCTAATTGATTTCTTGGTTTTTCTTTGTCCTTTCGTCTGATTATCAATGTATAACCGAGTTTCCTTTTTACACCTTTCATTCATCGTTCTGAGGTCTGAGGGAATTATTTAGAAAAAAAAACAAACTTAAATACCACCCGAACTATCATAGCAAAACAAAACCTAGGTGTCGAGTTTTAGCCATTTTTGATATTTGATTGTATTGTCTTTATAAAGAGGAATGCCACATCACAAGATAATGGTAGGAATGAAAAATGTAGGGTGAGTACAAAATTCATTTAACAATAATATTTGCTGAGACAGTTTATATGTAGCTACTGCATGGCTCTCTACTGGGTTGGTCCCCCATTTTTTTTTTGCATTCGTGTACACCGCGTTGTAGTGTTTACAATTATAATCCAGGCCATAACTCACTAATAGTTCAAAGAGATTTTCGAAGTTCTCGTCAGTTATCTAAGACATTTCAATTTCACTTCCATTACTCCTTTAGTAAAAGTGCTTGGTATCGAAAACTAGACAGGATATCAACTGAGTTCATTTGAAGACCTGTGAACTGTCGTGTTGACTAATTTGAAGTGGATCATGTCTGTATATTTTTTCATGGCAATTGATCTAGGAAACTTCAGTTGCATGTAAACATTTCTCATTGTTGATTGCATTGATTGTTCAGATCTGACGTTATTCTCGAGTTTCTTTATATTTAAAATTTGTAGGAAAACATCTTTTGAGAGAGTGTTTAGAATAGTTATTGGGAGAAAATAATGGCCCTTTAGGAAACAGAATTTTTAATAACTTTTATCATTATTAGTGTGTTTGTTTGATATTTGAACACCCTATGGATTTCACTTTTTAAAATTTATGTTAATGTAGCAAGACAGTAAAGCAAATATAAAGTTGTTAATAAATTGTTCACAGTGTTTGGTGTGTATACTTGTGTCTGGTATGAAATGTATTGAAAAAAAAATAAATGTTAAACAGTAATAGTGCAATTTAATATTGTATTCCTAATATGCAAAATTTATTGTTATTTTTATCATCATCATCATTATTATTAAAATTAGGATAATTTTTTTTAGAAAAAGTGATATTTGAGAGGTGAACAAAGATTTGATTATTAGGAAGAGGAAAGGGAATTTAAAAAAATGAGTGAATTGAAGAGATAAAACATGGCATCATTTGCAAGAGTTGAAAATTTCAAAATATAAAACATGAATATGATAGTAAGAAGTGAACACTTCAAGGAATGAAACTTTAATTAACATGATTTATAGAACTTCAATAAAGCAAGAATTGACATATTTTGATATGCTAGAGATGAACAATCATTGCATGAGTTGACTCAATCTATGATTTGCAATGAAGGTATGAACTATTCAAGAGATAATCTTTTGTTTGTAAGGGTGAAATGCTTTAATTTGATTCTTGGAAATATTTTTGACAGTACAGTATTTGTTTTTGATTGTTGTAGTTATTTTTATTCGTGCAAACGAATCATTGGGAATTTCAACAATCTGACCATCTAATAGACTACTGGCGCTTGAATCACGTGCATTGTAACCAATAGCAACTGAGAGCTAGAGAGGAAGATTTTAGGGAGAAAAAATGTATGAATTAAACTATTTGAAAACACTTACTACAACGCGTTTCCCTTTTTAAAAATATTTTTTGATCAGTATATTTGATGTTTAACAATACAAATATTGACAGGTTAACTCCATGATTAAACATGCATCTGGATAGGACGTACAATTTGCATGAAGAAATCTTTACCTGTTCCTGATGAAGTGCAGTCACATGACACAGAGAGTGTTAACCAATCAGAGGTACACACTGAACACCCACATCCTGCAATGGTAAACAACGCATCTAAATCCGCTCAAAAATCACAACACTCCAGATCTGTAAACTAGTAAGAGCTGGCTACCTAAACCAGAAACAGAGAAAAGCTGGCGACACACTCAGCTTGAAAGTTAATTCGTAATTTGCACTATAGAGATTAAGTAGCAAAAACCAAACAGGATCTATGGAGTCTCAAAGTATATTTTGATATAAAAATGGTTTCTCTCTCTCTCTCTCTCTCTCTCTCTCTCTCTCTCTCTCTCTCTCTCCGACCAAACCTGTGAAGTGAGGACATCATCACAATTTGTAGAAGAGTAGAGGCAAAAAGTACTATGTTACGATTTATGAAAAGCTGGATTTTGAGACAGAATTTTAGTAGACATACCGTCACACCACATGTCCTCGCTAATCTAATATTTTTATCGACATCCTTCATATGGTGTAAATCAATTTTATGGGAGGTAATTGTGAGGACAGAATTTCTATCCAATAGTGCACATTTGTCCTCACTCCAGTCAACTGGTGAAAAAAATTGTCCTCACTTTACACTTTTTATTGCCCCCCCCCCCCCCCCCCCCCCCACTCTTTATTTCAACCAGGAAGCCAATAATATGAAGACAAAGAATAGTGTTAACATCCTCGTATCTCTCCAGTATGTACCATACTCACCTGGTAGCATCTGACTCACCAGGTAGTATCTGACTCACCTGGTAGGATCTGATTCACCAGGTAGTATCTGATTCACCAGGTAGTATCTGACTCACCAGGTAGTATCTGATTCACCTGATAGTATCTGACTCACCAGGCTGATTCACCAGGTAGTATCTGATTCACCTGGTAGTATCTGACTCACCTGATAGTATCTGACTCACCTGGTAGCATCTGACTCACCTGGTAGTATCTGACTCACCAGGTAGTATCTGACTCACCTGGTAGGATCTGATTCACCAGGTAGCATCTGACTCACCTGGTAGCATCTGACTCACCTGGTAGTATCTGACTCACCAGGTAGTATCTGACTCACCAGGTAGTATCTGACTCACCAGGTAGTATCTGATTCACCAGGTAGTATCTGATTCACCTGGTAGTATCTGATTCACCTGGTAGTATCTGATTCACCTGGTAGTATCTGACTCACCAGGTAGTATCTGACTCACCAGGTAGTATCTGATTCACCAGGTAGTATCTGATTCACCAGGTAGTATCTGATTCACCTGGTAGTATCTGACTCATCTGGTAGTATCTGACTCACCAGGTAGTATCTGACTCACCAGGTAGTATCTGACTCACCTGGTAGTATCTGACTCACCAGGTAGTATCTGATTCACCAGGTAGTATCTGACTCACCAGGTAGTATCTGACTCACCTGGTAGTATCTGATTCACCAGGTAGGATCTGACTCACCTGGTGATATCTGACTCTTCTGATAGTACCGTACTCATTTGGTGATATCGGTCTCACCTGATAGTATGGGACTCACCTATTAGTATCGGACTCACCTGTAAGTATCGGACTCACCTGGTAGTACTGAATCCGATTTAATTACTTTTACTGTCACACTGGCTGTGTTGGAATTTTGTGGAGAGACACCATTGCCCCAGGAGCTGCCGACATATATGATAAAATCGCCTGACCCCGGATACCATAAATTCACTTCATCTTGATTGTATGCATAAATGAGAGCACCAATATTTCCGAAGAAGGATGAGCCGTCGCTGAGTGCTGAGCCGGCCGCTTCATACAGGAAGTTCGCATTATTTCCATCTATAGCTTGTGACTGGAAGAGAAAGTATATTTCAACTGAAGAAAGATGCAAATACATATGTTAGGGAAAATGAATGCACAACTGAAAACAAGATTGAATTTCTAGCAAAGGAACGAATGTGATTACAAAAAATAATAAGTTTTATACGAACCTGGACAAGAAATATATGGTTATCTATATCATAGGACTCGGGCATCGTTATGGAACTAGGGACAGTTATACTCAATCCTCTGGTGTCAGTTTGGCTGAATACAATATCTGTGGAATCTAATTTCCAAGCCTGGATGTACACAGCGGCGTCATAATAGAACTGATCTGTTCCCCAGCCATCAGAGACGCAGAAAATGGCCTCTACGGTAGTACACACTTTATTGAATGATTTATAGTAAAACAAATACACTTAGTAAAAAACCTATTGTTTTGAGTTGAATACATTTCATGTATTGATTCCCTGGTGCGTGGCTTGTCTGTCCTTCAAATCTCTTCTTCATTTAAGTAATGCTAGAGAACGTCATGAAGTATGCCGGCGTAAAGTGTCGTAGTTCATACGCTCATGTATTTTCTTTCTCATTTCTGTCTGAATTCTCAATCGTTAAAACAGATTTAAATTCGCAAATTCTATGGTCCTTTTAATGATCTAATTTGTAAATACAAGAGATTACTGGTTCGAATGCTGTATGATGTGTTTCATACCAATTGATAGGCCGTTCTTTACATACTGATTTTGACTGTAGATTATTCCGTTTATCTGGACAGGATGTAGGGTTCATGGCGGGTGTAACCGGTCAACAGGAGATGCGTACTCCTCCTAGGAACCAGATGCAACCTCTGCTATGTCCAGGGGTTCGTGTTTGCCCGTGTCTTAATTTTGTATTCTTTATAGGAATTATGAGATTGATTACTATTTGTTATCTTCACTTGTTTCTTACTACAAGTAGTTACGTATTCATATGCGCAGTGTATTTACAGTACAGCGCGTTCATGGGAAAATGTCACCATCATATTTTGTACAGATATCGAAAGGTTAAAAAAAATTGAAAATCTAAATTTTTAAGGAACTTATATATATATATATATATATATATATATATATATATATATATATAAGCGATTTTTGGGTGGGATATTCTTTTACTATGATACTGTATTCTATGAGGTGAAGTAAAAATACTTTAACCCGTGATTTAGAAATGTAACCAGAGAACATTTTGAAGATAATACGCACCCTTTCCTGGGCCATCCGTTGCCGGCCATAACCGGATGTTATTGTTGTCGTAGGCCATGACCACCCCACACATAGCGTTATAAGAGGCGGTAGCTTCTGATTTAAACACAGCACCTGGAATTAAGATTTGGAACTTTGATTGAGTTAAGGGAGAGAGAGAGAGAGAGAGAGAGAGAGAGAGAGAGAGAGAGAGAGAGAGAGAGAGAGAGAGAGAGAGAGAGAGAAAATTAACCTTGTGCTTCGGAGATATAACCAGATGATAGCTTTAACTGCACGATGACAAGGTCCGGGTAGTATCCGATGTTGTGTGGGATGGTGGTCACACCTGCGTCTGTATAAACAAGGAAATTGTCATTACGAGGTAGCAGTGTTTCAGATCTAAAAATCTCATCCTACATACAGTAAATTAAAGAGGATTAAGGCAGCAATGGAAAGTGCTAAAGTGGGAGAGTAAATTGTCTCGCGGAAGCAATTTCAAGACCATTAGGTTAAACATTCCGGAAGTTCGTGATATCTTTACACATTGTAACTATAGTCATTTCTTCATGAACGCGCTGCGGTTGTTCAATAGAGAGTTCTTTCAACGGAATTTCAAATATCTAATACCCCGGATGAGACCACAATGATCACAGTTACAATTTATGTGAAAATGTGTGAGGATAGGAAGAATTAGAGTTGTCAAATATATATTGGGAAGACATTTTGAGAAGTTAAGAAAATCATTGATGAATATGACGTCCCAATTAGAATACTATGATTACACAGTGTAAGAAATCCCAAACAGAATACTCTGACTAAAAAGTGTAAGCTATTCATCTATTTCTTCTATTTCCTATGTTGGATTTATTATTTCAGTATGCCGGCGTGGTATTACAGTTCACATCTCATGTATTGTCTAAAATTTATATCTATATATATATATATATATATATATATATATATATATATATATATATAGATGGATGGATGGATAGATAGACAGATAGATAGAGATAGATATAGATATATTCATTCTACTTTTATTTCTGTCTGAATTCCTAGCCATTAAAATAGGTGTACTATATTTATCAAAATTCATAATTGCAGAACTCACAACCGCAGCGCGTTTATGAAGAAATGACTATAGTTACAATGTGTAAAGATATCACGAACTTCCGGAATGTTTAACCTGGTCTTGAAATTGCTTCCGCGAGACAATTTAGAAGAAAAATACCCAAAATTTATCAACACTTTATTTCTGTCACATATTGTATTTCAAAGTATGTATTGTCTTTTGTAACGCCGTGTCATTTCCTTTGTTGAAAATAATTAAAGGAAAATAATTGAAAGAAGTTTGATTATAACCAGTTCTTCGATCCGCTTCTTTATAAATGTTGGAGCGGATCGAGGAGTTGATTTTAATCAGATTGAATATAAAAGGCATGTATATCAAGAGTTTACAATCGACATGACACAAACAGGCTGGCAATCCATAGTGCCATGTTTTCTACTGATCAAAATTAACTTTCAGAAATGTCACCTATTGTCGAGACTGTATGTACTCCAGCAGACGTGAAATTGGCTGGCGGAAAATCACACATCCTCCAACACCGCACTCTGACGTCAGCATCGGGATAGTAACCAAAGAAGGAGGGACCATTGAACGAAGCTCCGCCTACAGCAAGAAAGGTTAAAGCAAGTCGTGTATCAGCCAAAATAGCCAACCATTTGCCAAATCTGGAGTTTTGTAAATCTGTGGCAGAAAAGAGAGGGGGGGGGGGCATATGCACTACCCTTGTTTACGTCTTAGGTCTGAGATGACATGACCTTCCGGTTACGCAGTGAACCGTGACCGGTCCACATAGAGATGAAACATTATGCTAAAATAATGAAGATAACATATTTCAGGAGCACACTTTGTGGCTGCCTCCCGTATATTGATTTTGAAGATAACGTATGTAGATAATGTATGTAGGAAAGATAATGTATATAGGGGAGATAATGTATGTAGGAAAGATAATGTATGTAGGGGAGATAATGTATGTAAGAAAGATAATGTATGTAGGGGAGATAATGTATGTAGGAAAGATAATATATGTAGGGGAGATAATGTATATAGGGGAAATAATGTATGTAGGAGAGATAATGTATGTATGTATGTTTGTTTGTTTGCTTTACGTCCCGTCGAGAATTTTCCCCTTATATTGAGACGTCACCAGCTGTAGGTAAAAGTACCACAAATTTAGACCTATGCTTAGCGCTCACGGCCGTAGTAGTGAAGGGTTTTTAACGTGCCAACGCCTACCGTGACACGGGACCTCCGTTTTTAAGGTCATATCCGAAAGACCCGTGATTCTCACTTCTAAATGCCAAGCGTTTGGCGAAGGAGCTAGGACAGATAATGTATGTAGGGAAGATAAGGTATGTGGGAGATAATGTATGTAGGGAAGATAACGTATGTGGGAGAGGCAATGATTTGCTGCAACACCCTCCTTGGTATCACTATTGTCTCAAAATTAAAAAAAAAGAATTTAGTCCAAAAAATTAGTTTTGAAAGTGAGAAATGTTCACAAAAGATCTTTTTAAATCGATTGATTGATTATATATTGTTTTACGTCCCGCTCGAGAATCTTTCACTCATATGGAGACATCACCATTGCCGGTGAAGGGCTGCAAAATTTACGCCTATGCTCGGCGTTTATGGCCTTTGAGCAGGGAAGGATCTTTAATGTGCGACACCTGCTGTGACACGGGACCTTGGTTTTTGCGGTCTCATCCGAAGGACCGCCCCATTTAGTCGCCTCTTACGACAAGCCAGGGGTGCTGAGGATCTATTCTAACAGCCTGGATCCTCACAGGCTTTGTGTTTTAAAAATATATAATTCCTAATACATGCAGTAAGAACTCCTCACCCGTATACGCAAAAACGCCTCTGCTGTTCTGTGAAGGGCTATTCGAAAGAATAGGAGTATACAGCTGAACTTCCATGTCGTTGTAAATGAATACAATACCCCCAAAGTCGTTAGGGTCGTCATCATCTCGATGGCATGAACCGAATCCTGAGAATATTTGCTGCTTGCCACTTTCTATCACCTTGATCTGAACATCTACTTTAGCCGGGTACTCGTTCAGTGGGTGAGGGATGATTTTTGGACTTGCTGATAGTGCCGCATATCTTACCCAGGGACTTATCCAAGGGGCCCGGATGCAGAACACGTGACCTACAAGCAATGAAAGTGTGTTACAGAAATCATGGACTATTATAGATGGGTTAGCAGATTCTCGACCAATTAAAACATAGGATATTTTACAGCTATCAACGAATCAGTTGACAAAATACAAATTTAAGTATCTATTAGTCATTTCCATAGACTAAGTATCTAATAACGCTTTGAAAATTTCTATCTATACGCCAGCGCCAACAAGAATATCATCTCCTGAATCACCCTTAACGAATAAGTCCCAACCGTGAGAGTTTTAACTAACATTTTAATGGCTACACACAGAACTACTCAAACAATTCAAATCTGTATTTACCAGGACGACAGACACCAACCTACCAACAACAAGAATCCAGTCTAAAACATCATAAAACCAAAGAAGATCAATCAAAAGTGCCTAGAAAAGCTATTACGTAGAATAAATCCATTCAACTTGTCAGGACCAGACAACATCCCAAACAGAATATTAAAGGAATGCGCAGTTCAATTAGCTCCCATCATGAAAATAATTACTGTTTACTACAAACATTCCTAGACGCAGGAACACCGCCAAAAGACTGGCGAGACGCCAACATATCAAGCATATTCAAAAAAAGGAGACAAGCACTTGCCCGAAAACTACAGGCCTGTATCGCTCACATCAGTTCCATGTAAAACCTTGGAGCACATAATTTGCAGGCACATTAGGAAATACCTAGAAAACAACCAAATACTAACAAACCTAAATCATGGCTTTAGATCAGGCTACTCCTGGGAAACACAGCTGATAACAACCTTAAATGACTCCCTGAAAGAACATGACAAAGGAAACCAAGTTGATGTTGCAATCTTAGACGTCTCCAAAGCTTTTGACACCGTTCCCCACGTTCCCCACAACAAATTACTTAATGAATTACATCAATTTGGAATGCAAGGAAACCTTCACATTTGGCTTACCAACTTCCTAACAAAAAGAAAAATGAGAACAATCGTAGAGGGGATGTCATCTGAGGAAACAACTGTAAATTCCGGGGTCCCTCAAGGAACGGTACTCGGCCCGATCATGTTTTTGTGATCTCCCGGACTGTGCCAGCTCCTCTGTCCGGCTATTTGCTGATGACTGTCTGTTATAGAGAACCATAAAGAAAGCAGAAGACCACCACAAGCTGGAACACGAACTAATTAGAAAACTGGGCAAACAAATGGGGGATGAGATTCATATTATCAATGAATAAGAAAACCTCAACGTTCTACCAACTAAACCAACATATACAACAAGGAGTACAAGACGACCCTTATCTACGCCCCCAGATATCAAATTTAAGAAATGTTCCACAAAATTGCAGAAAAACCGCATATATCTCCTTAGTTCGATCAATCATGGAATATGGAGCTACAATATGGAATCCATATATAAAAGGAGATATAGATAAATTAGAAAAATCCAAAATAGAGCCATCAGATTCATCAAAAACGACTACAAAAGCAGGGAAAGTGGATACATAGCAAACAATGAGGGAAGAACTCGAATTGGAAACCCTAACCCTGACCCCCGACTCAGCTTACGCCTGATCCTGATGTACAAAGTTGTGAAAGGGGTCGGCTTTACCTACTGATAAATTTGTAAAATTCCAAAAACCAAAGCGGCAAATAAAATCCATCAAATTCAGAGATTGTGAAACAACAAACTTTGTTGAAAAACGCGTGTGAAACAACTCTAAAAGCCTTAAAACACCGCAATACAAGAACAGTTTTTTGTTAGTACAACAATCCACTGGAACCATCTGCCAGAAGTCTGCAGAAGCCTTCAAGATCGCTCTCGCAGACCGTCGCGATTAATATCTCAGCGACTCCCTCTTTCCGTTGCGCAAAAACCAAAATTGGGATTCTGTAACGTACCATATACAGATACACAAAGTGAGATAACACGTGACACAGTTAAATACATGCCAAGCCCTATCAGAAATAACAAAATTACTACCAAACACAAAGTAGGTTAGCGTGAGTTCCTTTTCTTTTCTGAAAAATGCATTTAAACCAACACAAGCTTATCGAAAAACTGTCATAGAATACGAATGGAACAAATTTAACGAAAAAGGAAATATATACTTGATGTGTATGCATATTTAAACTGGGTGCGTAAGAACTGGCAATTATCTGAACAATTATCTGAACAATGTACCCTCACATGACGAACTCCCGGAATCTGGCAGGAAGCTATTGGTCAAGTTTGAGTTACCTTCAGTACCAATACAAAAAAAGATGTCGATCTCGTGTAGATTGAATACGAACAGGAACTTCCGGTGAAACACTCAGTGAGGTACAAGTAACTGTTTCCTCGCCAGCATGATGGTCATTGCATGTCGAATCGGATCCAGAACTGAGAACAGGCTCACTCGGATGAGTCATTATCTCCAACGGTATGTCAGGGGGTTCCGCAGGTCTGCGAGGTTCCTGTCTGAGGGGAGTATATGGCGGATCATCGATACCGTCATCAGATAAACAGTGCGATCGAATGCCTGCGATGGCACCAAGTAGCACTCCGATTTTTTCACTCTGTCGTTGCCTGACGAAGATGGTTTCCGGAAAACGTTTTGATCATACACAAAGTAGGTTCGGTAGAAACTACGCTATAGCGGTCTTTAGCACGTGACTTATTCCTATCGTTGAGATAAACAAGATCGTCAACGTGGATAGACCGTTCCACGGGTTACGTTGCATTCGGAGTCTTGCATTTTTCACTACTGACATGATTGGTGGACCGTAATGAATGCTTCTTAGTGATGATGTCACGATCTAATAATGGTAGTCACGCGTTTGTGAACTGATCTCTCTGCAAGAGCATCTCACGAGCGGACTAGTGCCATCCACAGAAGCCTAACAGAATCCTTTCTTATTCAATGGTTGCCCATTTCAGTACCAGTCATATCTAACTGGACAATCAAAATCCTGAGAACGTGTATGATCTGCTATCATGGCAACCCGGTTGATGTCGTTATCCTACCCAATCTGACTACGAACGCACAAACCGGTTACTTTTAGACTAGCGCTAAAAAAAATAACGCTCAACCCCCTTTACCGGTATGAAAACCTGCTCCCAATAAAATCAAATCGAACACAACTGAACAACAAAACGCTAAAGAAAAACTATATCATTAAAAATGAATCAAATTCATTACAAACATAACCTTCCCCTCCCAAATCCAGTCTTATAATCTTTATTGATTTGGATAGATCGAGACTGGTACTATATCAAAAAGAATATGCAATTTGGTCACGTTTTGTTATTCAATAGAGAATTTTTTTTTTACTTTATACACTGATTTTGACAACGGATTACTCCGTTTACCTGGTCAAGATATAGGCCCACCGCGGGTGTGACCAGTCGACTGGATTCGTAAGGCACCTGAATCCACCTTTGGTATATCAAAGGGTCCGTTTTTGTCCAATTTTTAATTTCGTATTCCTTACAAGATGATCAAGGGACTGGAATGGCTGCAAGCTCAGTTCAGAGTCAGACAATGTTTCTATTCCAATCTTTATCAATGTTATTTTAATTATTCTTTAGCACTTTTAGGTATCAAATCTTCAAAATATTTTGATACTATCTGTTTTGACGTGGGGTCGTATCCCATCTTTGATTATATATAAAGAATATAAAGGTGAATATTAGTAATATATGAGAATTTTGTATGTTTGGTTGTATTTACTAATGCACATTTTTTGTAATTTACATTAAGAAATGACTTTTTTCACTTCTACAGAGGTTTTGTTATTCCGACCCACTAAACCACTAAACCCAGAACACACTGTGTAGACAAAAAACAAATAAATAAATAAATGAATAAATAAATAAAAATAGCAGCGTAATCTGCAAATCGCTCTTTTTATTTTTTATTAAGAGAATTACAACAATATCAATGGGGATTTAAAAGGGGGGGGGGGGCGACCCTTTCTTTGCCAAACATTTACCAGGCATTACTGGTAGATATTGATGAAAACGCCAGACTTGGCACCGAAAATGGCTGAGTATTTGGACTACCAAATATGGAAGACCCCCCCCCCCCCCCCCCCCCCCCCCCCCCACACCGTTTCGGAAATCCTGGATTCGCAAAGATAATCTAAGGAAACTTATATGAATGATTTTTTTTCCCATGAAAAAGAATAATGATAAAAATGGAGTATTGTCACCGGGTTATTATTGATAAGACCAAGTTTCATGACAACGTCTGTGATATTCTCAAAATGCAATGTGCAACAGAAACATTCACCATTCTTGATGCCACAACAGATAGGAATTGGCATAGAATGGCGACGAAAAAGCGCGATATATTTGTTTTAACAATAGGCGTTTGCAATATCCCATGTGGTGTTTGTGTTTTGTGTCCTATAATTAGGTGTTGTTTATGTGTATTGAATCTCTTAATCAATAAAACTACACTGTAGATGTTACATTAAGTTTCAAATTGTATTAGATATATTGCACAGTTCTTTATAAGTTATGTTATCTATATGGATAAGCAAATATTGTACGTTTGGATAGATTTATAAAATCAATTAATCATATATTGTAATTTTAACATCTTGACAAACGAATGCTTTATGAAATATCTGGAAAATACCACTACAAATGTAGAAAAGATTTTGTACTTACGAGAGAGAAATAAAGTTCCAAGAAAAACAAAGAATATTGGCGATATATATTCCATCTTTCCTTCTATTGTTTTTAAAGGAATGCTGTTTGAGCTTAATCAACTTTTATTCAAGTAAACTGTTAAGTGAAATCAATACGATCCCGGATATCTCTGTTGTAAGACGTTAGACGTCTCCTTTGACAGTGTGGAACATTTTCAATGGTTAAGTAGTCATTGTAAACAACAGTTGTTGCCTGAAGTTGAGTTTACTATGTAAACATCATTCCTAAAAGAATTCAGCAATGCTTAAAAGAATCTAAAACAATGTTTCAAAGCGCTCTTTTATTCAAAAATAAATTAAAACAAAGAATTTATAAATGCTCAAAATAATTTAAAGAATGTTTTAAACCACTCTATCATATCAAAAAGAATTTAGAAATGTTCAAAATAATCTCAAACAATGTTTTAAACCACTCTTTCATTCCAAAAAGACTTTATAAATGCTCAAAATAATTATCAACAATGTTTTAAACCACTCTAACATTCCAGTACAATGAACTTGTTTTAACAAATAAAATCTTCACCATGTTTATAACGTAGTTTTTGTTTGTTTGTTTGTTTGTTTTACGTCCCGTTGAGAATTTTTCACTCATATTAAGACGTCTCCAGCTGTAGGTGAAGTACCACAAATTTATACCTATGCTTAGCACCCAGGGCCGTAGCAGTGAGGGTTCTTTAACGTGCCAACGCCTACCGTGACACGGGACCTCCGTTTTTAAGGTCACACCCGAAAGACACGTGATTCTCACTTCTAAATGCCGAGCATTTGGCGAAGGAGCAATCACTACCTATTTTTCGTCTTAAGTTTGACGCGGCCATGGCACGAGCAGGGCTCGAACTCACGACCTTCCGGTTACGAAGCGAACGCTCAAACCACTGAGCTACCGCGACCGGTTTTATAAGGTAGTGACGTTTTTATACAACAAGACGTATATGAATCTAGGGACATTACAAAAACTATGACGCCAAAGTGCGATGGTCTATACCAAACCCCGATGACGTGACACGCCAATGTGCGATGATTGATTGATTGATTATGTATTGTTTTACGTCCCGCTCAAGAATTTTTCACTCATATGGAGACGTCACCATTGCCGGTAAAGGGCTGCAAAATTTAGGCCTATGCTTGGAGCTTATGGCCTTTGATTGATTGATTGTTTGTTTGTTTTGCGTCCCGTCGAGACTTTTTCACTCATATTGATACGTGTTATAACCTTTGAGCAGGGAGGGATCTTTAACGTGCCACACCTGCTGCGACACGGGGCCTCAGTTTTTGCGGTCTCATCCGAAGGACCGCCACATTAAGTCGCCTCTTACGACAAGCTAGGGGTGCTGAGGATCTAGTCTAACAACACGGATCCTCACGGGGTTGATGTAAGACGAATGCGACAAAGTGCGATGGTGCAACACGCCAAGGTGCGATGGCTTGTATAATTCAATACATGCAGTGTTCAGATACAAGCTATACTAACACTCAATGCAATAAATAAAGAAATCAGTAAAAATAATATCAAGCATTCTGAGTGTATTGCAGGTAATGCGAAGTCCCTTATCGGTAGGTTAATTCAGTTAAAAGTAAGTCAAGCGTAACGAAACTCCAACTTAATCTGCAACTATCTAAGACATAGACACACATCAAATTTCAATAGAATATCTTCATCCAATACGGAGAAAAGTCCAGAAAACTGATTATTGTAATTCATTAAGGGTCGTAATTTAATCAAAAGTTGGTCAAGCGTTTCGAAACTCAAATTTGATTTGTAACTATCCAAGACAAAGTCATGTATACAATTGCAGTTGAATATTTTCATCCAATACGGAAAAAGTCTTGAAAACCCCAAGATGAATGATTGATTGTTTGTTTGTTATAAGTCCAGTTGAAAATATCATAAATGCTCAATACAAAACAAAGCGACATTTCTCTTAAGCAGTAATGAAGTTTTTAGTGTGATGTCAAACAATATAATATCAATGCATCTAGATGAAGATACTGGAGATCAGCTAAATTTATACGAGTTATTCCTCTTGGTAATGTGCTTTGCACAAAATACCTCATCATCATTATTTCAATGAAATAATCATACGCCATTAAAATAGCACCCTTTTTCTTACACACGAAGTAAGTTCTAAAATCGTGTATATTTTACTCTTTCTATTTCAAATATCTGTTAGGTTAATGAATTTTTAAACATTGGTACAGTTTGTACAAACTGGATACACACGTTTATATTGTTGGAATTCCAATATTTTGTTTCCGTTTAAGTGTATAAAGGTCACAAATTTGGCATGTTTCCAGACTCTGGTAAAGTGCCGATAATGATAACTTTAGAATCCCCTAGTATTCGAAAAGTAACGCTTTAATTTATTGTCTTATAGACAAGAACCATATTTACTATCTATCAAAAGTAACGCTTTAATTTATTCAAATTACTCTCGTCTTATAGACAAGAACCATGTTTACTATCTATCAAAACTCTGTCTTTGGACACTCAGTTATAGCCAATACTAAATACGTCAAGTTGGGTGGTTTTTCTGCTTTTATAGCTTTTATTCTCCATAGCCACCTAAACGTGTTTGTTCTGCACGGTCTCTGTTATCTTAAATCTTGCATAACGTTTTAATTTGATATCAGATGATCAGAAGCATATATTACATTTTTTGTTGCTATGGGTCCTGGTTGTTATGGTGATAGATTACAAGCTTTGATCTTTTACAATTTTTTAAAATCTTCATTGTATGAATAGTTGTTTTTTAACAAAGTGTGGAGTCATTCTATAAAATTCTGTATTCTCGTACTGGTCAGACCTCCACTCTGGAGTCATTCTATAAAATTCTGGGTTTCTTTTTTCACACAGATGCTGGCTCAATACGTGAACAAAACTAGTGTAACGGAAACACACTTAAATTTCTAAGATACATGTACGAGAAATAAATGTGATCTCATTTATTTATCTATGGCTAAAATAAAATTTAATATGAAAAAAAATATTTCAGATTGTTCCTTGCAGCTCTGTATTTCAATGAAAATAGTGAGAGACAACACAGCGGGACAGAAGAAGGGAACAAGTGGCAAGTGGTATGTAGTGTCATACCCAGAAGGAAGTGGTGGAGAAAGAGTAGCTAGGGAAATGAAAGGTGATCAAACCCTCAGTTAACATTTACATAATCAAATAAAATTCAAGAGCATGTTCATTTTCAAACAAATACAATTCATCTGCATTATTAAGATTATGTCGCTGATCTTATGGACACCGTAGTGGAGTTAAGAATGCTTATCGACAGCTTCTCGAAAGCAAGGAATGTCTGGACTGTGAGGTGCAAGTCCCGCGCACAGACTACCCCCCAACCTCAACTCCCGACAAACCACCGAAGAATGTTACTATTCAAAGACACGCAACATGCTTCAATTATATATAAACGTAATGATTTTAATGAAACTATTGTTCATGGTTAGTCATAATGCAATAGAGATCGGCTTCCTATTGGTTTATTTGTTTGATTGATTGATTATTTATTGGTTTCCGCCACACTCAACAATTTTTCAGTTATCTGGTGGCGTCCAGTTTTTGTTGGCGGAAGAGAGAACCCAGATACAATGTACCTGGGAAGAGACCACCGACCTTCCGCAAGTAAACTGGCAAACTTGCTCACATAACGCCGCGGGCGAGATTCGAACCCGCGCCGACAGAGGTGAGAGGCTTTGTGATTTTGAGCCAGATGCTCTAACCACTCGGCCACGGAGGCCCCCGGTTTATTTGAAGACGATCATAAAGGCCTATCACTAACGTGGTTCCACGGGGGGGGGGGGGGGGGGGGGGGGGGGGTGGGGGGGGTGCTTTTGTGTAACATGTTTGTAATCGATGACACATGCGATGTAGATTTTTCTAGATGTTAGATTTTGACATTCCAATAGAGATATGACGTAACACGTTTTGCTGTCAAGATTATATAACGGTGTCTTTCATAAATATTCCAGAAACTTCATTCTTAGTATTAATACATTGTGAATTCTGTGATATTCTGGTTGAATATTTTGGACTTTGATATTGACAGCCGATTTGTGAAAACTTTGTGTGTGAATTCAGCTCTGCCTTTAAACCAGCAACGGACAATTTTATTATATAGTTATCATAAGTTAGTTTTTTTTATTGTTATATTTTTCTTTCAGTAATTGTAAATAAGTCTTGTTAATATTTGAATTAACTTTGTTATTGAATTCTGCTACTCATGGGGTTTGTTCTGACCCATAAAACAGTATTACTGACTTGAAAACTCTTGTTTAATAGCTGTCACTACACAAGCAGGCAATAACCGCCCGATTTTTCTTCCTGAGCACCGCCTAATACGAGGCCTGACTGATATGTTGTGAGCCTTGTATTGGGGGAGGTTAGCATCGATGTCCTTTTTCACTTCTACTATTCCCTGACTACCAGAGGCCGTGTACCCGAATACTGGTGTCATCTGGTCAGTTTATATCGACGACATAGTACTCTAAAGTAACAAGGCAAGCGACTTTTGCAAGATGGACAAATCAGTGAAAGAGCAGTGATCTAATATTTGCATAAGAAAGGTTTAGCACTTACGGATATCCACAATGATTTGGTAGCAACATTAGGGAAAATGTCCCTTCATATGCTACAGTAAAAAGGTGGGTGGCGGAATTTAAACGCGGCAGGCAGAGCCTCGAGAATGACCTCTTTCCTGGAAACATGTCCATGTTGCAACCCTATGAATGGTCAACAAAGTCCATGATATTGTTATGACTGACAGGTAAGTTTTAGAAAGACACGAGAGTGACTCAATAAGTAACCAGTCTAACTTATTTCCGGTTGAGATCCACCTCTTCTTTTTCGATATAATTGCCTTCTAGTGAGTTGCACTTACACCAACGGTCTTTAAGTGCCATCAACCCAGAATTGAAAAAGTCAGGGTCCTTTCCCTTGACCCACTCCTCAACTGCCGTCACGACTTCTTAAACAGACTGGGAATGACGTCCACAGATATCCTTTTTTCAAATTTAGGAATAGAAAGAAGTCGTTGGGATCTAGGTCAGGCGAATAGGCGGGATGTGGTATTAATTCATACCCGTTTCACTCAACAGCATCCATTGCAACTTTGCACGTGTGGACTCTCAAATTGTTCTGTTGAAGCAAAACACCTTTATAGAGTTTATCTTGGTGTTTTACACGGATAGCAGTTCTCAGCTGATCTAAAAAGTTCGCATAGTACACTCCAGTTGTACTTCCATAGTACACTATAGTTGTACTTCCATAGTACACTCCAGTTATTGTACGTCCATGGTACACTCCAGTTATTGTACTTCTCTTTGGTAAAAAGTCCTATATAATAGCGCCCTTTGTGTCCCAAAACACTGTGATCATCACCTTGCCAGCAGATGGTTGCGTCTTGAACTTCCTTGGCCTCTGGGACCCCGGCCCTACCAACTGACGACTCTTAATTTTATTCTCTGGTTCATAAATAATAAACCCAAGTCTCATCTACAGTAAGCAGACGCCAAAAATCATCTTTTGACCTAACAAAGCATATTGATGCTCCGGTAGCCATTTGCTTATCGCTAGGGGATATGGGGACCCAACGGACTGTTAGCTTCCGCATACCTAAGCAATCATGCAAGATTGTTGAAACGCTACCATATGAAACGCCTACTGCCTGTGCTATTTCGTCCATTTGAATTCGCCTATCAGATCCCGGGATTTGTTATACATCTCTTCGTCGGTTGCATCCAGTGGGCCTACAGACCCAGATTCATCTTTTAAAGACGATCTACCGCGTTTCAATTCCTTTACCCATAATTTAACCTAAGCATAAGATGGTGCAGAAGATCCATAAACATCGGCTATCTTGTGTATTTTGCTTGTCTGTTTTACCTTTTAAATATAAGTACCGAATTACAGCACGGTACTCAAGTTTAGATGAAAAACATGCCTTTACATCACAATCCATGTTTGATATTTAATATTTTATTACAGAATAACTCAATACGCGTGCAAGTTTGTACTCAGGTATAAAACACGTATTGAAACAAGGCATGCAAATCGTGACCGTCTCTGTCAATTCGAAATGGGATAGGCTGGTTACTTATTGACTCGACCTTGTATATAGTTATTACAGTTGGCATTTCACAGGAAAGAGTACATTCCATTCCGACAGAGGATATCGATCTTGCAGTGAAAAACCTTTCAGCCTCTTGGATACCATGACTTCTGACAGTTGATCAGAAGAACACCAGTCGCACTTTCTTGTATGTTAATCTAAACCTTTTAGAGGTAGATCCTGCTAACTCTCTTCAGAGATTTATTACTAGGAGTGAAACGTGGGTCCATCATTTCATCCTAGAGGCCAAACAACAGTTTAAACAATGGAAGCACCCTGTTTCACCCCCTCCAAAGAATACAAAGACTGCTCCATCAGCTGGAAAGGTCACAGCCTCGATTCTGATGGTAGATTATCTCCAATAAAGACCAAAAAAAATCAATGACAAATACTATGCATCACTTCTGAGGCCGTAAACTCAAGCGCCACAGAAAATTCGTTAAAGGTGTGTTGCTCCATCTGGAAAATACCCCTGTTCACAAGTCTGTCGCTGCCATGACTGCCATTTACTATTGTGGCTTTAAATTGATTGAGCATCCGCCCTTATTCGCCTGATCTCGCTCCATCCGACTTTCATCTATTCCCAAAACTGAAAATGACCATTTCCGGTACACATTTTCAGTCAGATGATAACGTCATACATACAATGGAGTACTTTCTGAACGTCAAGAAAAGGACTACTTTAAAAATGACATTGAGGCCCTTGAACATCGCTGGCAAAAGTGTATAGATACTGAAGGAGATTATGTTGAAAAGTAATGCAATATATCTGCCAAAATCATTAGATCTATTTTTATTTCACATGGGTGGGTGGGGGTGGGGGTAGATCTATTTTTAACTTGCATTGGGATTTCTCATGTTAGGGGTTAGGCATAAGATCTAAATGTACTATCCTCACTGAATTTTCATTGTGATTCTCATCTTATTATAGTTCAACACATCAATACAAATGCGCATTTTGTAAACTGCCACGGGCTACTATGTCAATCACGTCTGAAGATTCAATGAATTTTTAAAATCATCCCAAGACATTTTGAAAACCTGCTTACCAAACCATTTAATTTGTTCGGTTAATTATTATTTATATCATATTTGTATCGTATTATTTAAATTTTCAGTCACTTTCACATTCAATTTTTGTTCAGACTTACATCTTAGTAACACCATGCACAATGTACATGAACAATGAATTATGAAAAGAAAATATGTACCCTACTTTCCTTTATGTAATATTCTATCTCTAAATCAGTCCCGTGGGGATCCGGATTAGAATAGATCCCCAGTACTCCTTGCTTGTCGTAAGAGGCGACTAATGGGGCGGTCCTTCGGATGAGACCGCAGAAACCGAGGTCCCGTGCTACAGCAGGTGTGGCACGTAAAAGATCCCCCCCTGCTCAAAGGTCATAAGCGCCGAGCATAGGCCTAAATTTTGCAGCCCTTCACCGGCAATGGTGACGTCTTCATATGAGTGAAAGATACTCGAGCGGGACTTTAAACAATATTTAACCAATCAATCAATCAATCAATGAAAGAAAGGGTGAAATTTTATTAATGGTGTGTCTATTTCAATTTGACCTATTTCTAACTTGATAGAATCAATTTATAGTTATTTATGGAATTTAAAGTATTTTAATTCGCTGAGTGATAAAGTGTTCAATATTTCAAGGCAGTCTTAATTTGAAAGGATAGCGCAAGAACATTTCAAAACTATTTCACTTTTATAGAGACATCACATTTATGCATTATTCTGTGTACAACCTCAACCTTTACACACACACACACACAAATCCCCATATATTTATTAGTAATACTTTTTACTTTTCTTCAGTTAAGACTTCAAAACTCCAATGTCTGAATTCACTATAATTATCTTATATCTACCCGGGCTTGCACGGTTTAATGTCTAGTAACCTATAAAAAAAATCCCATCGCTATTCGTTAAAAAATGTAACAATGAAATATCATAAACATTGGATATTTCACAATGCCTAATACTGATCTGTACACTTACAATTTTAAGTTAAGTTTTATATAAATAGGAAAAATTTCTTTTTTTTTCTTTTTCTTTTTTCTTTTGGTATTAACCTGTAATCATGTTTGTTTTATCCACATTATCAAATACAATTATAATTTCCTGTTGTATTATGGTGGATTCTGTGAGCTATATCGATCTGTGAGATCTGTACGCTTTTCAATGTTAACTCTTAAGCTCACTAAAGAATCTACCTAAGGACACTGATATTCAGTATACATTTCAAACAACAGGTAAATCCTCCATATTTTTATTAGATTATAGTTTCGTTCTCAATTGACTGGATCTACAGTATTACACGCAGGCACCTTCAGATACTTCATATACACAGTGTCAGACCATTTCTCACTTTTTGGTGAAACGTATTTCAACTTCTTCTGATATGACAACAAATAGACCATAAAAAATTACCGTCTACGAATCCAAGAAGTTGGTGTATTGAGCAAGATGTCTTCAATAATAAAACATGTGTTGCCATTGCTACCTTCTACAATAACAGAAATATATCTTCAGAAATATATCCTTAGCAACTTCTCCAGTACCCCGTGAGTTCAGTGAAATCTGATAGATTACTTGACCAGGCCAGGATAGATACCTGTTTATTCCTTCAGCCCTGTTATTTTCAGAATATTCCTAATATCTTCCCTAAAAACCAAACTACAAATTCAAGCAAACTAGGTTCCAAATGACAGCATTTGAGTTATATTTGGTTTAAAGGTTTAAGCCCCTTCCCCCGCCTCCACATATGAGGAGAATTTAAGTTGAAGTGGTCAGACCGCCTCCAAGTAAGAGGGCACTGGAGTTCAAGCGTGAAGATCCTTAGATTGATTGATTGTTTCTTGCTTATAGCCGCTTGTGCTATTTTTCAGCTGTTCTGTGGCTGACTCTATATATACTCTGCAAAAAAAGAAACGCATAATGGATTTTTAAAGATTTTAGTAGATGTATTTTGGATTATGATTTTCCAATAAAAAATGTAGATATTCACTAGAATTGTTTCAATTGAAAAAAATTACAGTCCAAACCTTAGATATTGGTGAAAAAAAAGTCAGATCATCACAGTTAAGAACACTTCCTGTCACGTTTAAGTTAGTACCGTGTATGACCACATCGAGCTGCCAACACAGTTCTGCATCTCCTTGGCATAGAGTCAATCAATGTTCTTACGTTATTGCGTGGAATTGTTCGCCATTCCTGTTGTAACATTTGACGGAGCTGATCGAGGGTCTGAGGCGGAGGTTGGCGCAGGCGCACACGTTTATCCAGTTGGTCCCATAAGTGTTCTATCGGATTCAAATCCGGTGATTTGGAAGGCCATGGTAGCACATTAATGTTGTTCTGCTGAAGGTAGTCAATTGTTAAGCGGGCTGTGTGAGGCCTAGCATTGTCATGTTGGAATAACTCCCTCTGTCGGTCAATTAAGCGCATAAGGTGAGGTTGGAGAATTTCGTCTCTGTACCTTTGAGCCGTTAAATTGCCCGGGACATGTACCAGTTCTGTTTTACGGTCATTGGAGATCGCCGCCCACATCATGACGCTACCTCCACCGAAGCTATCCACTTCTTGGACACACGAGGAAGAGAAACGTTCATTCCTGTGCCGGTATACACGGATTCTTCCATCACGTTTCTGTAGCAGAAAACGGGACTCATCGCTGAACCAGATTCTACGCCAGTTGCGGAATGTCCAGCCCCTCAATCTGTTGCACCATCGGACTCTTTCTCGTCTGTGTAACGGTGTCAAAACTGCTCCAAAATACGGTCTTCTGGGTCTAATGCCATATTGTCGAAGTCGGTTGCGGACTGTCTGCGAGCTGATTCTTCTCAATCCAGGTATTCCGACTGCAGTAGCTGTTGCAGCAACGGTTCGATTCCGTAGATGAAAGACCCGGATGTAGCAATCTTGTCCAGGAGTCGTAATGCGAGGTCGCCCACTCTTCGGTCGGTCATTAGTAGAGCCAGTCTGCTGGAATCTGTTCCACAGCCGAGAAATTGTGCTCTGATTTACGTTTTCAGTTTGTGCAATCTCACTTTGGGATACTCCGGCCTGGAGACGGCCAATGACGATATTTCGAGTAGCAGGGTCCAACCTTGGCATGGCAGCATTTTAACGTTATGATGAATTCAAGCTTCAAACTTCGTCCTTTTATACGCTTTAATGTAGTGGTTGAATTAAGCACAAAGTTCTCGTGAAAAACGTAAGCCAAATTCCATGGCGATAGAGGTGATGTGCAATTTTAGAGAGTCGCCGAGCTAATTTGGCAGAGAGCCAAATCAAATGAACAGACTTTTAAAGTTTCATACTTACCTGTAAAAAATCAATTACTCAATTGACCATTTCAGTTTACCTGGTAAAATACATAATTTGCATTTTTAAAATTTCAAAAGGGCTATGCGTTTCTTTTTTTGCAGAGTATATATATATATATAAATGAAAAGGCATGTTATAAAAGTAGTATTTATTTAAAACGAAATTCTATTTGAGAACATGTTAAAATATGGTACTAAAAATGTCTAGATATCACTGTGTATAACACCATCATAATCTAGTCAATTTTTCCTCACAACCTTTGATAAAAACCAGTGTCATGTAGGAATCCTCAAATTTTATTTAAATCAACATTTATTAAAGATCTTTCATAGACTGTGTATCAAAATAATTATTTCTTATCATAGCTGTATCTCCACATTCTAATGAAATATGTTTGATTGTTAAAGGGTATTGGCAGAAGACACACTCAGGTTAATCTTCCCTTTGTAGAAGAAACGAGTGTGTCATCCGCGAATGTCCTATTCTACATTTAGTAATAACTACTTCATCTCGACGTTTAAGAACAATATTTTGTGTTTTACTAACTACAGAATTAATATCGTGTAGCTTGTTATTTACCTTTTCATCCCAATCAGATTACCACAAATATTTACATATTCTCTAATTAAAGTTTTAAGGTCTGTGTAAGGAATTTTTAAATCAGTAATTGGTAATTGTAATGCTTGTTTTTCAGCACTATTAACTCTAGTGTTTCCACGTATCCCAATATGACTTGGTATCCAACAAAACACTACATTATACCCTTGACGTTTTAGCACCACATAGTCTTTCAAAATGTTATAAATTTACGGGTGGTCAATATTACAATTTTTAATTGCTTGAAGACAAGAGAGGGAATCGGAATATATAACATATTTGTTGTGTTCTGACTGTTTTATAAAATTAATTGCTAACTGAATAGCTTTTGCGTCAGCTGTAAAAATTGAACTGTTATCCGCCAAACGCACGGAAAAGATATCATTTCTATGAACAGCAGCGGAAGCAACTTTGATTTTGTCTTTTGATCCATCTGTGTAAATTTCATTTGGGATTGAAAAACTGTCTTTCAATTCTTTAAACTTTTGAATAAATTCGAGTGAATTTGTGTCTGACTTTTTGTCTTTCGACAGATCTAAATTAACAGTAGGTTTTGAAAGTTCCCAAATTGGGATAGTTGGAATTTGCAATTCAGAAATAACATTTCAATCTATTTTAGAGTCTTTAATATATTTTTGGAGTCTCAATCCAAGTCGTTTAATGACTTTGGTCTTTTCGTTATATTTTGTTTCAAATTTAGGGTGGATTACACAGTTATATGACGGGTGTTTGGGATTGGAACGAAGTTGAATGATATACCGAAGACTTTATTTTATACGTCTATTTTTTTTAATGAAGGTTCGTTTGCTTCTACATAGATGCTATCTATGGGAGTAGGTTGGAAAAGCTCCTAAGCAGATACGTATACCTTGGTTATGAATTGCATCTAAGGCTTAGAGATACGATTTCCTAGCAGATCCATAAACTATACATCCATAATCTAACTTGGATCGGATCAGAGATCTATAAAGTTGAAGTAAAACATTTTGTTTGTACCCCAATGAGTATTGCTGACAACCTTTAAAATATCAAGTGCTTTAGAACATTTAATTTTAAGCATCTGAATATGTGGAATAAAGGATAATTTACTATCAAAAATTGCTCCTAAAATTTAAATTCTTTAACTATTCTTATTGGAGTTCCAGTTAATTTAAGTTCTGGGTCATTATGGTGTTTACGTTTTTGACAAAAATGAACGCCTGTTGTTTTTGATTTTGAAAATTTTAAACCATTATTGTCTGCCTAGTCTTGAATTTTATTTAAGCAAAGTTGAAGTTGTCTTTTCATACTTGCCATATTTTTTTAACTATATGAAATACCGAAGTCATCTAGAAACAAGCAACCTTCGATGTCATTTTTAAGAATCTGTGCTAAACTATTAATTTTAATAATGAATAATGTTACGGATAAAATACTTCCTTGTGGGACACCATTTCCTTGATCACATAAGTTGGAGTAAGTGGAGCCTATGCGAATCTTAAATTGACGTTTTGTCAAAAGGTTTGAGACAAATATTGGTAAATTACCTCTTAATCCCAAATAGTGGAGATCTTTTAAAATCCCATACCTCCACGTTATCATATGCTTTTTCGAAATCGAAAAATATTGATATAGCATGTTCATTACTGATAAAAAGCTCCACGAATAAATGTTTCAAGCTTGTGAAGATGGTCTAATGTCCTTCTCTGGCCTCTGAAGCCGCATTGAATATCTGCAAGTAGGTGTTTTGACTCCAGAAACCAGACAAGTCTGTCATTAATCATTCTTTCCATGGTTTTACATATACATCTTGTAAGAGCTATTGGGCGATAATTTAATGGATCACTGCGATCTTTCCCCGGTTTTGGACCTACAGCAGTATCATGTGATTTTGACAAAGAACATTTTAATTTACCTATGGAGAATGGTTTGTTATAATTTTCTAAATTATCTGAAGTAAAATTTAAATTTTTCTTCTTCTTTATTTTTGACTTCAATAAATTTTGTAGACCTATGTTGTATAGAATTTGCAATGGTATTGGATATGTCTGTAATATCAGTAATTGTGTCATTATTGACTTTTAAATGATTGAATTGTTTACTTGTATTTTTGCTTTTAATCTTTTTAATTGCATTCCAGACTTTATTAATAGGGGTGTGTGAATTTAATTTAGAAACAAAGTTTCTCCATGAATTTTTCCTGCTTGTATTAAAGGTTCTACGGGCTTTTGCTTTACATTTCCTATAATTATCTAAATTTGTGTTGGACGGGGATAAATTAAAACGTTTTTCAGCCTTTTTTCCTGTGTTTTGATTGCCTTATTACATGCATCATTAAACCATGGCTTTTTAATTTTCTTCGGATTTTTCGAGGTTTTTGGAATAGCTTTTTCACTATTCTCTAAAACGATATTTGTAAATTTTAAAATTGGATCATTTTCATTGATTAATGTGCCTTCCTTTATTGTTTCACTACAAAGTTTGTCAAATAGATTCCAATCTGCTTTATTTAGCTTCCAGTTTTGGTTTTGATTATTATTGGAAGGGATTACATCTTCAATTAAAATGGGGAAATGGTCACTGCCACACAAGTCGTCGTGGACAGTCCATGAAAGGTCACAAGCTAAAGTAGGATCTGTGAAAGAGATGTCGATAAATGTATAAGAACCATTTCCAGGATGAAGAAAAGTATTGGAACCATCATTTGAAATACAAAGATTATTTTGATTTGCAAAATACTCCAGCGTTTTGCCTTTATCAGTTAACTTATCGCTACCCCACAAGGGATTATGACCATTAAAATCCCCCATAATGAGGTAAGGAGAAGGGAGTTGATTGTTAAAATTTTTTAACTCTTGTAATTCTAATTTGTATTGTGGGGGAATATAAATTTAACACAGTGTAATGGTTTTATGAAGAGAAACACGAACTGCTGTAACCTGTAAATTAGTTGTAAGTTTAATTTCAATTGCAATATATTGTTTCTTACACATATAGTTGATCCATCATTTTGCTCGATCATCACGTGTCCTAGTGATTATATGTGGAGTAATGTTTTAAAGTTACATGTCAGTTTGTTTTAGGTGTGTTTCTTGAAGGCAAAAAGGTACTGGGTTAAATTTTTGTATAAGAAGTGATATTTTATTAAAATTAATTTTAAAACCTCGACAATTCCATTGAATGATTTTAGATGGAAGCACGATTATTTAATTTTGATCCTTCTTCTGGACTTTGATGGCCAGTGGCTGTGGCTTCTGGACTGAGAGGACGAAGTGTCCATCTTCTCGTCCAGAATGCTATATCTGTTATGAACAGATATTGGATCTCTCATCCCTTTTGGGATTCTATCACTTTTTGTGATTGTTTTGAAGGTTTTCAGAAGACTCTGAGTCTTTGTCAATTTTTTTTCTCTGGTTGTTTATTAGTTGGTTTTGAAATATTGGACACACTTGTTTAGGATGACTGTGAGGCTAGGAGGAAGCAGAAACAAGATGCTTTGGTGAGGCAGTATCAACATGATCTTGAATAGTTGAACAAGAGACATTTTGTTTGGGAGATGTTATTTCTGGATCTGTTTGGCAACCAACCTCTCTTGTAGATTTCGTTTTTAGCACAGCTGCATATGATATATTAGGATGGTGAATACTATATAATATTTAAGTGCATCAGGGTAGCTAAGATGCTTTACAACTTTAAGTTTCTGTATTTTTCTTTTAACCAAACACTGCATTGTTTTGACGAGGATGGGTGGTTTTTGCTGCAATTGACACATTTGGGTTCTTCTATGCAGTTTTTTGCTGTCCAGTTTTCAGAACTACATCTGAAACATACCTTTTCTGTTTTTGCAACGATCTGATGAATGGTCAAACTCTTGGCAGTTAAAACAACGTAAAGGATTGGGTATAAATTGTTCTACTTTCAAGAAGCAATATTCAATCTTAATTTTATCAGAAGGGTTGGGGTGTCAAAATCAAGAATGTAGGTATGAGGTGGAATAAGATTCCCATTGTTCTTGATTTTAATGCGTTTTGTGAAAAGGATACCTTGAGGTTTCAACTCCTGTGTTATTTCTGTTTCCTCCAAGTCACCAAGGTCACGCTCCTTGTCTCTAATAACTCCTTTCCTCCGGTGTAATCTAGAGCTTGGAGTTCCGATGACCTTAATTCCACCAAATTTCAAGACGGATTTTAAAACCATAGACAGTTTTCTGTTTTTACATTTAACTAACAGAGTTTCATTTTTTAACTGATTGGGCTTCTGCGATTATTCCTTTCAAAGTTTTGTCAATTACAAACGGAGAAAGTTTTGTCACAGGTTTTTCATTTTCATCAAGCGTTGATAAAATAATATATCTAGCCCAATTTTCACTTTGATCAGAGTCTGAATCAGAGTCTGAATCTTCCACAAGTTTTCTTTTGTTGTTTTGAGTGTCATATTGAATTGAACATGGTTCAGCACCATTGTTCACGCCCGCCTCGGAGCACCAACAAGGGCGACGCCGTCTTCTGGGGACATCCCAGCAGAAGAACACCAAGGAGATACAGCGGTGTTATACTCAGATAGACGTATCTAACCAATTGACGCTAGCCACCGCTTAGACGATATCTATATTAAGTACATGTAATTTTGAATTTGTAATACATAGTCTTCTGTACAAGACAAGAAGACATGAGCTTTCCAATTTATTACTATCATTATTAAACCACAAAGAAAACATTGACATAAAACCAGTAAAAGGTAACGAGTATCTGTATCAAATAAGTATAGGTAAAGTCCAAGCTAGGCGTGACCAGCCGATTGAACGTGCCGGGCCAAGCACGTCCGCCCGTTTAGATGAAATTAGGGCCAAAGTAGAGTGTTAGTCAATGAGCGTTGTAACCTTAACAACCATCAACCTCAGCCACCGGGTCCCCTCTTCCACCGACACGGGTCTCATCCCACGGCAAACGGGACGCCCCCTTTAGTCGCCTTTTACGATCTAGCGGAGGATACTGTGAGCTCAATTCTTATTTTCCCGGACCCGGACCTCCCGGGGGAGGATGGGTGTTAAGATGTGATTATAAAAGTATTTCAGTAAACGATGCATACAGCTATAAAGCTAATTCATATCATTCGACTTGCATTCTTTGAAAAACAACAAAATAGTTTGTTTGAAAACACACAAAACTATTTGTTTATTATCAATGTTTCATTTAATTCACAATCAGAAATTGAAATACTTATGCCATTCATGTTAATTTCCATAGTCCCAGAACCAACCCACGGTCACACAGCACATTTACCACCATTGTGAAACAGAGTCAGAAGATAACCTCGGATTCGGCGTGGTATATTCCTAACAAGACGTCCCAGGTCATTTTGGAGAAGGTTATTCCATTCCTGTTGCAACTCTGCAGCATGTTCTTGGACATTGGCTGGAGGTTGTTGGCGTAGCCGCTGTCCAAGCATGTCCCAGATATGCTCTATGGGGGAAAGGTCCGGACTGAGTGCGGGTCATGGTAATGTGGTGATATTCTGCTGTTGGAGATAATCTGTAACGATCTTGACCCTATGACATCTGGTATTGCCATCTTGAAAAATGAAACGGTGGCCATAACGACGTGCAAAGGGTACAACATGGGGTGCCAAGATGTTGTCCCGGTAGTACTGCCCTGTGACACGTCCAACAAAAACACGCACGTCTGTTCTGCCGGCAACAGTGATGCTTTCCCACACCATAATAGATCCATCCCCATTTCCATCATGTCTAATGGAAACGTTCGTTACGTTGGCGCCAACCCCTCCTGCGTCTGTCCAGAAAGTCTACAGTGAACTTCGATTGATTGATTGATTGATTAGATATTGTTTAACGTCCCGCTTGAGAATTTTTCACTCATATGGAGACGTCACTATGCCGGTGAAGGGCTGCAAACTTTAGGCCTATGCTCGGCGCTTATGGCCTTTGAGCAAGGAGGGTTCTTTATCGTGCCACACCTGCTGTGACACGGGGCCTCGGTTTTTGCGGTCTCATCCGAAGGACCCCCCCCCCCCCCCCATTTAGTCGCCTCTTACGACAAGTAAGGGGTACTGAGGATCTGTTCTAACAACCCGGATCCCCACGGGGTCAGTGAACCTCGACTCATTTGAGAACATTACGTGGTCCATCGGCAATTATCACAGCGTTGATGGTGACGACACCATTGGAGTCGGGCCCTAATGTCACGATCCCTCAAACAGGGAATGGCACGAGGACATCGGGCGTGTAATTGAAATCTGTGCAGTCAATTCCTGATGACCTGGCCACTTACTATCTAGCCAGTATCCATTTGAAGTTGAGACCTTATCTGATTTGCTGTTATCGGGCGATTTCTCAAGGCAATAGTGCGGATGAATCTGTCCTGAGTCTGAGTTATTGCCCTTGGTCGACCGGATCCTGAGAAGACCCTGTAGCACGATGTCTGGACTATACTCTGCTGATAACAGACTAGGGAAACGTTCATTGCACTTGCCACAGCGACCTGTCGTGTGCCAAACTGCAGCATGCCTAGGGCACGTAACCTCTCATCCTGTGTTAGACGGTGCATGGTCTCTATTTAATTAACGACTTCAACAACTGATAATCTGATGCTTTCTCTTTAAAATCTTCCTTTAGAGTTACGTTCGGAAGGTCTGTGGTCTCTTCCCGGATACATTGTATTTGGGTTCTCTTCTTCCCCTACAAAAACTGGACGCCACCAGATAACTGAAAAATTGTTGAAAGTGGCATAAAACAATAAACAACGAAACAACCATCTCAATTTTCTGGTCTCTTAACGATGGAGAGATCTTTTTATATATATATATATATATATATATATATATATATATATATATATATATATATACATCACATCACATCTAGTGTATAATGCTATTAAATACAATGTCATACATCGAGACAGGCCTTGAATGTCAACTGTTTTCAGTATGAACTAATTTTAGTCAGAAATGACTGCTGTTAATTGCTGGCTTGGCTTGAATCTTTAAATAATTGAGCGAGCTACTCTGGTTCCCCAAACGTGTATTTACAAGATTCTCTCTCTCTCTCTTTCTCTCTCTCTCTCTCTCTCTCTCTCTCTCTCAAATATTGACGTAAACCGGATGTCCTGTGATTATTAATTGTAGCGGATTTACATATATTTTGCATACTCTTATTATAATTAATCGATCTCGCTTACATTGTCGCGGTTACATCTTCAAGGATATCATTAAATATTAAAATCAATGCCGTAGAGTGCTTTCGCGGAGCAAATTGTAAGTTTTTAAGTGGCAGGATCACCTTGGGCTACACAGTCCGTGTTTTGCAGTGGCAGGATCACCTTGGGCTACACAGTCCGTGTTTTGCAGTGGCAGGATCACCTTGGGCTACACAGTCCGTGTTTTGCAGTGGCAGGATCACCTTGGGCTACACAGTCCGTGTTTTGCAGTATGGTTCTGAATATTTTCGTTATAACTGCAGTGGTCATTTTCCCGGGCTTTGTGTGTGGATTTTATCACTCAGGTAAGATTGACCGTATATTGGGTAATTTGGTACGCTTTTCCCAAAATACTAGCTAAATGCAAATGCAATTAAATTTCGTTATATATAGAGTTTTAGGTAATTATGATTTTATCTAATGAAATACTGACAAAGAGAATTCTCAGCGCAGTAATCAACTGCATTATGGTAAATTTGGAAATGAGGATTATGAAATTCACAGTTTGTCGCGGCTGAAATACGGTAAAAAAAGATACACGGTAATGACGAGAAAAGTCCCCAAGAGGATGGATAGAAATGACAAAATAAAATTACTCGAAAGAGTTAGAATTTGTCACTTAGTTTTAAAACTACGTATATTTACCATAGGTTGTAAATGAAACACACGAGCAATTAATTTATTTGAAATACTGGAATGTGAAAATGATAACACAGTCAAATTTGATCGTTATATAAACGAGTTTGGTAAAATTTCAACTTATGTGGGTTGACTCTCCAATTTTGGCAACAAAACTAAAAAAAAAACCAAAAATTAAGGTCTCTTGCTTCGTAGACGGTACATCATTCGTAATAGTCAACCACCTATGAATACTGTAAGCAGGGTGGTCGATTGATCGATTATTTAGTGTTTAGAGCCGCTTGAGCAATTTTTTCAGCTATCCCGCGGCTGATTCTATAAAAATGAAAAGGCATGATATAAAAGTAGAAATGTATTTAAAACAAAAACTTAATAGCAAACATGTTAAAATATAGAACTAAAGTGTCACTATCACTGTGTATATAAAACCATCCTCACATAATTATAATTTCGTACAATCAACTTCAAAACTTTTGATAAAAACCAGTCTCACGAAGAAATTCTAAGATTTTATTCAAATCAACATTTGTTAAAAGATCTCTCATAGATCGTGTATCAAAATAATTATATCTAATAAGAGCCGTATCTCCACATTCTAATAAAATATGTTTGACTGTTAAAGGACATTGGCAGAAAACACACTCGGGTGGTTCTTCCCTTTGTAGAAGAAACGAGTGTGTCATCCGCGAATGTCCTATTCTACATTTAGTAATAACGACTTCGTCTCGACATTTAAGATTTCCATTCAGCGCTTTATTAACAATAGGGTTGATATCATGTAGTTTGTTATTTATTTTTTCGTTCCAATCAGTTTGCCACAAATGTATAACAAATCTCGCCCAATTTGCAGTTCGTTCTGAGTCAGACTCAAAGTCATTGTCTTCCACAAGTCGTCTTTTGTTGTTTTTTTGCGCCATGATTAAGTTAAATTGGTTCAGCACCATTGCTTCCCGCCCGCCTCGGAGCGCCAACAAGGGCGATGCCTTCTTCCGGGGACATCCCAGCAGAAGAAGAACACCAAGAGGATACAACGGTGTTATACTCAGATGGTCATATCCACCCAATTGACCCTAGCCACCGCCTAAACGATATCACTAGATTGAAATTGTATATTATTTGTAACAAGTTGTCTTCTGTGCAAGACAAGAAGACAAGAATTTTTCAATTTATTACTATCAACAAAGAACAAACAATAAAGAATACAGTGATCTGAAAACAGAAAAATATTAACCAAACAGTCACTAAAATTGATGGATATCGTCTAAGCTAGGCGTGACCAGCCGATTGAACGTGCCGCCCGTTTAGATGAAATTAGGGCCAAAGTGGAGTGTCGGTCAATGAGCGTTGTAACCTTAACACCCATCAACCTCAGCCACCAGGATCCTCTCTTCCACCGACACGGGTCTCATCCCACTGCAAACAGGACGCCCCTTTTAGTCGCCTTTTACGATCAAACAGAGGATACTGTGGGCCAATTCTTATCACCCCGGACCCACACGTGGGTAGGGTGATCGAGTGGTCTAAACCGCAAATATCATTTATAAATAGAGAATTTTGGATAATAGGTTCGATACCTCTATAGACCGTTTCACGATAATTTTCGCACATGCGCATAACTACTTCCTCAGAGAAAAGTTATTTTGAGCAATGTTTACGTTTTTCGTACGAAGTTAGTAGATACTTTAAGCGAGGTATATAAATTGTTTTTATATAAATGTGTCTGTGTTTCATCGTTAATATATATTTTGGGGGTTTTATGATATGTTCTGATTACAATTAAACAATATGTTTTACCTAATATCTTTAAAACCTAGCATTGAACTCGCTACTCTATTCTCATACACGGCGACTTCCGTGTTTACATTGACAACAAAAGCGGAAAACTATCAACGTTCCTATAGCTGAAATACCGATGAATCTCAGAATATCCGTGTATGAAGGAGTCATCCCAGATATTTCAGGCTACGACCCCCCCCCCCCCCCCCTCCCACTTCATTTAGCTTCACATTCGACATTATCGACAGATGCAATGCTCAGATTGTCGTTTTAAAAAATACAGACTCATAATTTTGAGACTACGGAAGAAGGGGAACGAATAGAAAACCATATAGGACTAGATAAGGCTGTAAAGAAATTCAAATATGGTGATCGATTATGTCTCAAATAATGGCAGCTCAGGTATCCATATCAGTTTAATATTCCTATGATTACTTAACTTGTCAAAAATACAATATATACTGGCCCGTACAGTGAATAAAAAATATTAATAGTAAAAATAATAAGAGTAAAAATAATAGACCCTCCAATGTAGCCTATTAATAAACCAATATAATTGTTATAAAATGTAATTTAGTTTCATCTGAATGTTGTTTACCTAGTACTATTCTTCTAAGAACGTTTGACTTCTACCTTTATTATAGTGATTAATCATCAAAGACGATGTCTAATAAATGAAATGCTAATAATATACACTATACTTTTGTACATGAATATATACCCAAATAGATACTTTTATATATATATATATATATATATATATATATATATATATATATATATATATATATAATAAGATGAACATATCACACACATATACATGTGTAATTATAACTTTTAATCATGATTTGATTAGATTGATGAGTCCTTGTTGTACATCGGAGCTTTCTGTTCAGCTTCCATGAAGGAAAAATGAAAAAAAAACAAAAACCGAAAAAAAAAAACGAAAAAAAACCCAGAATACAAACAAACAAACAAACAAACAAAAAAACCCCAGACATCAAGATATTAGTTTTGATCTAGATCCTAAAAAAAAAAAGAATAAAAACAAAAAACAAATAAAACATAAAAAAATAATAAAATAGTTTAAAATAGTTAAATAGATAAACAGATATAAAGTGTACATTTGTTTGTTGGAGTGGGGAAAAGTATGCAATTTTTTTCATAAAGGGCGAGAGATATGTTTTGATCTGGATCCTATTTAACATATTTTGTATTAAAATCCAACAGTATATGCCAATACATTTAAATTCTAAAACTCTTTTGACTCAGTATAGACTAGCACAGTCGTACAGCCACACCAATGGACTACTTATGTACCTCCATCATCTCCACCCCAGTCAGGTTTCCAACAGCTCAACATCAAAAGCATGCCAATGGCGTGTACCAAGACCTAATACGATGGAGCCAAAACCCCTCAACAATTGAACTTTTGGCCTATGCGTATTATTTAGATGAGGGAAGCTTTGATCAAACTGAGCGAGAAAGGTGAAGTGGAGTTCAGGGAGAGGAAAAAAATCCACTTTGATCCATGCCATCCTGATCAAAGGTCGTTTGATCTGGGCAGCTCCATGCAGCAATTAAAGTTGCTAAAAGAGTTGTTTCCCATTCCCATCAGTATCACTGATTAAAAAGCCCATACAATAATTATTAAATATAATAAATGTCACTTTATAACTTATTTATTGAAAACATATCTAATGACAAACAAATGAAAAAAAAAAAGATAAAAGCTCTGGTCTTCTTTCAAGAAGTCTGTTTAAAATGTGGAAAAAAACAGATAGATTTTGATTTAAAAGTCTGCTTGATTTCTAAAAAAAATATTTCAGTACAATCCAAAATAACTTTCAATTTGCAAAAACAATGAAAACAAGAAGGTGTATTCTGTTTGTTCCTTTGAATGATGTTCTGAGAAGGAAAGAGGTTCAATGGTCTCAGCTTCTGAAACAACAGGCACACTCAGGTTGTGAAGTAGTCCAACACTCCTAAAACATACACCGTAATTATTGCCTATCTGTGGAGTTACTTTATCTGTATCATAAATTCTCAAATCTAACATTTCATAATTGATTGATTGTTTATTGTTTTACGCCACACTCAACAATTTTTCAGTTATCTGGCGGCGTCCAGTTTTTGTAGGTGGAGTAGGGAACCCAGATACAATGTACCCAGGGAGAGACCACCGATCTTCCGAAAGTAAACGTAAACTGGCAAACTTTCTCACATATATCTGTGCGAGCGAGAATCAAAACCGCGCCGACTAGAGGTGAGAGGCCTTGTGATTTTGAGCGCAGTGCTCTATCCACTCGACCACGGAGTCCCCTCATTTCATAATTGACAATTTGATTGTTATGTAGAAACCTACTACATGTAATGTATGAGACTTTATGATTCATTTTGGAAAAAAAGAAATCATTACTACAATGTTCCTAACTTTAGCACATACCAAAGTGTTCAGTCCAATCTTCAACATACAATCCAACTTTTATTTCAGCAGTGTGGCTAGTAACTGATCTATAGGCTTCAGTGGCATCAGACATCTATGTTGTGCCCTCTCACCAGGGGTAGCAAAAGTACCTCTCCAGTACACAATCTTCTCTTACTTGGCACGAAGTAGCTTCAGATATAAACTTAACAAGATGTGTTTAAGAAACATGTATGACCCCCCCCCCCCCCCTTCCCAGTTCAAAATTGAAAAGAGTTATTCATTTTACACATGCATCATTTAATTGATAGTAGTGCTGAAATACTTCACGATATTGAGCAGACAGTATCTTCATTTGTCCAGAGTAGATTGATCTTTGATCATTTGATCTCAAAATCAATAGGGTCATCTTTAAGATGCTCCAGTATTTGTCAAAAGGAAAGGATTAAGATAATGAACAGACAAGACTATATTATTTTTATTATAATCAGATGCTAATCTAAATCATGATATTTTTGAAATACCGGCATTAACAATTAAATTACATATTTTTTTATACATTAATTAGTTTCTCTAATAGTACACTTTTTATCTTTTGAATATTCCTTCTGGTTCCCCGTTCTATCTCTCTGCATCAACAGTCATCTCATAATGAAAATACTCTCATCTAAGAGATCATCACTACGTCAACCAAACCAAGATGATCAGAGCATAGAGGAATGTTCACTGGGTAAAACTTCATCTCGATTCAGTGCCCTCGACATCTATATATGAGTAAACAGTGTATACTGTGCCTCTGTATGCATAATAAAACATGAAGCAATCTCCCCTACATAGAATTTGTTATCTTTGAGATCTATTTTTGTTTGGCAACTATGAAAATGCCATCTGAGACTTATTTACAAAGTGATATTAATTTTACAATCACATTGCCATGCAGGCCTCTTTGATATGGCATCGCTTCTGATATGAACTTCGAATAGAAATGAAGTAAATATCCTTCAATTCACCTGAAAAACTTATCTCCTTCTCTTTTCCTCTCGCATCATCTTGATCAGTACACCTGTATGCTTGTAAGTACGTGCCATTGCGGGATCAATATGACAGCTCCGCAGTTACCATGCCACGGTCCATTATCACTTTTATTTTCGTAATGTTTTGTTGGTGGCTAATATATTATATTTTATTACCGAATATACATACATATATATATATATATATATATATATATATATATATATATATATATTAAATGTAAGTTTATCTCAAGAAAAAGTTTTCCATGGAACGTATGTTTATAGTATATACAGTATTTTAATTAATAGGCATCATTCTCGCCGACCCGTGGGGATCTTATAATAGATCCTCAGTACCCCTTGCTTGTCGTAAGAGGCGACTAAATGGGGCGGTCCTTCGGATGAGATCGCAAAAACCGAAAAATCAGGAATCTGATCACACATATATACATATACACCAAACATTTGTTTGGATGTATTGCGTGCACATTTCAAAATTGATTGCTGATTATACCAGAAAATAGATAACATTGTAGAACGTAAATTACATATCAGCCTTTGCGCATGGAAGGAGAGTGATTTTAACGACGTAATATTTTGATGACTAATCACGAGATTTGAATATTTTGTTTTTCCATTTTTGTTAGAGAAGCAACTGTCTTTGATGTGAACAAGTTTAATCTTTAATTTATCATGATGAATGGTAGTTTAAAGTGTTGAAAAGTCTCACGTTTTGATGTTGTTCATTTGTTTTGCGATTTCAAATTTACCAAAAGTTCTTAAGGATTTCTTAGAATCCAGATTTATGCCATTTCAGGCATATGTTAATAGTTTCGTGAGGAGCAGAGATAGTGGCTTAGTGGAACATGCAGCACGGTACCTTTCTTTGTTAGGGTGTTTGAGAAGTGTAGGAATCCAGTATAGGTGTGGTACTTTATATTCATCCATCGGATTGACTAAAATATCAAATAAAACCTGAAGCATGGTTTTGCAGAATTTGAGTTGGAGTATAAGTACGATTACCAAACGTGGAATTATGACAAGTTTGTTCAAAATACAGTAATAATAATGAGCCTTACAAACGAAGACAAGCTGGTCAGCTGGAACCAAAGCATACTCCTCATGTAACCTATCTAACTCTATTACCTCCTCTGGTTCACCTAACACAGAGGGATGTTTGATACGCGGTTTTAATATTCGTTTTATACTGTTTATCCATTTGGAGAAGGTGTTAAATATTTAGCCCATTTTCTAGCATAATCTTTCACAGAATTCATAATGGAAATGAAGTTCTGTCTCAATTTACACTAGTAATGACATGCCCAACTGTACTATAGCTGAAAGATGACGAAGAGCAAAAATACCTAGATGGATTAAAATTAAAATCACAGTCTATTGTTCTAAAAAAAAAAAATCTTTTTTTTTTCTTTTTTTGTCAGAAAACGTCGCTACAGTGTGTGTGTGTGTGTGTGCGTGTGTGTGTGTGTGTGTGTGTGAGAGAGAGAGAGAGAGAGAGAGAGAGAGAGAGAGAGAGAGAGAGATTGTCTTAATTTGATGCACAATGAAAAGGCCAAGAAGAAAATGCCATTTGAAGATGGAAGGAGCATTGATCACTGATACAAATGTAGCCTTACAAGCATTCGTAAAAGGGAACTGTTTTAGAATTTGGGATTGACAATATACGATAGTGGAAACGTACATAAAAATATTAGCTTGGGTTTGAACATAAAGATATTCAATCGTAATATACTGAAAGTCTACCAAATTGCAGGAAATTTGATTAATACAATTTCTCTTTATATTGAGAGAAAGAGGCATTTCTGTTTTTAAACGCATAATCCTAAACTGTAAGGGGGGGGGGGGGGGGGGGGGGGGGCTTGATTCATTACACGTATCCTTCAATTCTACACATCACACATTAACTACCTTCAATATAGGGGAGGCCAGTCAATCGAACTATGCATGTAAACAAAATATTAATGATACAGACTTTGTATGTTGAAATAAAGGAAAAATTAAATTGTCAATGGGAGGGGACAGAACCCCCCCCCCCACCCCCACCCCCCACCCCCACCACCACCACCAGATTTGTCATAGGGAAATTATGGAAACTATTTTATGTTTGTTTATTGATAAAGATATACGATGTGTATTGACAGATGAGTATAAAGTATACACCCTTCTGAAGAAAGGTGGTGGTGCTAACGTAAAAGATGTGTGGCTAGACAGGGGCAATGCCAGCCAAGTTCAGCGACATCATAAGAACCTATCTCTGAGGGAAATCATTCTGGATGGCGACTACAGGATTGACCTATCTGTTGACGACCTACCACACGAAGAGGTCAGTATATTGGGACATAGACCAATCTTTATGTTGATTATCTGCCACTCAAAGATGGCGTAATTACATGAACCGACCTTTCTGTTGACAATCTGCCACATGTATTTTAGTACTTCAGCATTTCAGTTTTTTAATATACGATTTGCCACACATGAAGTGCAAGGTATACTCTCCTACCCACCCCGTTGCGACCCGGGTTAGAATAAGTCCTTAATACCCCTTGCTTGTCGTAAGAGGCGAATAATTGGGGGGCGGTCCTTCGGATGACACCGCAAATACCGAGACCACGTGTCACAGCAGGTGTGGCACGATAAAGATCCCTCGCTGTTCAAAGTCCCTACGCGCCGACCATAGGACTAAATTTTGCAACTCTTCACCGGCATTGGTGACGTCTCCATAAGTGTAAAAATTCTTGCGGGACGAAAAACAATATATAATCATTCGGACCAATCTTTCTGTTGACGGGTCGCGGTAGCTCAGTGGTTAGAGCGTTTTCTTCGTAACCGGGAGGTCGCGAGTTCGAGCACCGCTCGCGCCATTGCCGCGTCAAACCTAAGACAAAAATAGGTAGTGATTGCTCCTTCGCCAAACGCTCGGCACTTAGAAGAGAGAATCGCGGTTCTTTCGGATATAACCTTAAAAACGGAGATCCCGCGTCACGGTAGGCGTTGGCACGTTAAAGAACCCTCACTGCTATGGCCCTGAAGCCTAAGCATAGATCTAAATTTGTGATACTTCACCTGCAGTTGGTGAAGTTTCAATATGAGTGAAAAATTCTCGACGGGACGTAAAACAAACAATCAATCAATCAATCTTTCTGTTGACGACTTGCCACATGAAGAGGTCAGTATCCTCCTACCTCTGATGTCTCCAGGAATCTGCGGTTGCCTTATTCTCAGTTCTGTATTCTTTATAGGATTTATGAGACTGATCATTGTCATTCAATCAATAAATAGATCAACCTTTCTGTGAACGACCTGCTACACAAAGAGGAAGAGACATAATCATATAATCGGATATAATCGGATTTCTATTGAATCAATATATGTGTATCTTAAAGTTTAAAGACGAACTATCACACAAAGAGTTCAGCGTATACGTCATTGTATGGACAACAGAGAGGTCGGTTTCTGTAATGATAAACGTACTGTCTGCACGGCAGGTCGGTGATATGTCGGTCTACGCAATTACATATATCTATTGTTACACGTTCCTCCAAAGATATTTACGTTACATTAAATTGGAATATTATTCCCAGATTGAATGAAAATCATACTTTGAAATTCAATATAAACTTTAAATATGATGGCCGAAACATTCCCTTAATAAGGAAATATCAAAACGAAATGTCTACAATTATAAAGTTATCTTATAACTAATCTTTATTGAACACAAATTTGCATAAACAGAACAACTGCATTTGTTGACATTCGTGTGAATTCCTTAGGATACAAATGACAATTTCTCAGTGAAGTTGAAATAAAAGACACCACAGAATCTTCCATATCTGATTCGTACTTCGATATTTTATTGAAAATAGATGTGGATTACTTCCCTCATGCATAACTCTGATCTTTTACCGGATTTGACTCCACTGTTTGGTAGTTTTGGTTCTTTCAGCTCCTCCAAGTTTGTTCTTATATCGGATTTCCAACATTATTGACTTGACATCACTGACAAGACATTAATAGTCGATCTCAACTTTATGATTTCAGCTTCTCCATCGTCAACTTCCCTTATTTATGTAGTAATCTCCCATTATCACCTGTTTATAACTCCCAACTGATTCGATACGCAAGAGATGGTTCTGCATATAATCAGTTTTGTAAATCGAGGCAGGCCACTAACAAAAATGTTGATGTTACAGGATTTTTTACAGTCTAATCTAAAGTCAGCATTTAGCAAATTCTATGGTCGTTATAACGATCTAGTTTGCCAGTACAATTTACCATTAAGTCAAATGCTGTCTGATGTGTTTCATACCAATTGTTAAGCCGTTCTTAAAACACTAACTCTGCAGATTACTCCGTTTACCTAATCAAGATAGAGGGCTCACGGCGGGTGTGACAGGTCGACAGGGGATGCGTACTCCTGATAGGCACCTAACCCCACCTCTGGTATGTCCAGGGGTGCGTGTTTGCCCATCTCTCTGAATTGTATTTTATAGGAATTACGCGATTGAGTAATGTTCGTTATGTTTTCATCAATCATAAAACATTTTAATGTATATTAGTAAATTGAATAAAATATTACTATTTTTTAAATTTTAACGCATGTCCTCACGAGCGTGTACTGAAATAAAAAAAAAAATAGGCAGACTTGATTTCAGCTGAAAATATCTAATCAATGTTACGATACTGTCTTAAAACAACACTTGCACATAAATAATTGAAGAAGCATTTATATACACTTGGTTTAAAATCATAACCTGTCAAGATTTGTTAACACATTATACCACGTTTTTGTTTGAATATTTTATTTGTTTTAATCATTTTATATGGGATAAGTAATATTTTGAAAATATGAGTTAAAAATAATGTGTAAACAAATAATAATAATAATAATCTTGTAATCAAATAAGGAAGAAAATATTATATATATATATATATATATATATATATATATATATATATATATATATATATCCTAAACTAAAACATCTTTATGTAGGAAAATAGAATAAAATAATAGAAATAAGAATAAAAATAAATAATAAAGGACCCTCATATTTTCCCTCACTAGATGTTACCTTTTTATTCCCTATAAAATATCTGTGGAAATTTAACCTGCAATGAACACTGAACACTCACAGTCTGGCAGCCCCGGGAGTCGGACTGACTTTTTTGTTGATGACAATCACATGTACTTGAAGAGAAAAAAATGATAAATTAGTTTTGAAAATAAAAAAAAAAACTTGTTTAGATGGTCGACTCATTTTGATATCCTTTGGGGTAATAGAGAAAATATTTGCAAATTATACTCGTTACAAGTTACGAATTTTCTTAGAAAATTAAATCGGAATCACGAAACAGAAATCACTGAAATCATTTTCAAAAAGGTCTAAATGACATTTCTCCTGACTTTATTTCGAAGACTTAGTCTTTATATACCAAATGCTTTGCATCCAAACTTTTAAACTACAAACAAACTTTGCAGTGCCTAGATATAGACCATCTTATACTCAATCCACCTACGTGTTCTTGTTCTTCGTCTTCTTTTAACTATATTCCATCTGGACATGTCATTACTGGTGATGTTGATATAGGTAAAAATAAAGATCTAGAATCACTTATTTTAAAAGGTCCTAAATTCCGAAAACCTCGGTCTTTCCATTTCCGACAAACCTTCATTTCTATTATGAATTCTCTCAAAGATTATGCCAGACGATGGGCTAAATCTCAATGAATAAAAAGTCCAAGAGGAATATCAAAATCCCGTACCATCTATCCTTCTGTGTTTAGTAAATCAGAAGTGATAAAAGAGTTAGATAGGTTACATGAGGAACATGTTTTGGTTCCAGCTGAGAAAGCTGGCAACAACATTGTATTTGTTTGTTAGGCTCATTATCACAACTGCCTTCTAAACGAACTTGGCATTAATTCGACATTCATTTATCGCACGTATCCTCCAACTGCCCTTTCAAAAGATGAAATTCTTCAAATGCATGCTTCAGTTTTAAATACATTTAATATCCCAGTCAATGAAGCGGATGAATATGAGTTACAGTACCTATACTGGATCCCCAAACTCCACAAAAACCCTTACATACACAGATACATTGCTGGATCCAGTGAATGTTCTACCAAGCCCCTATCTTTGCTCCTTACGAAAATATTAACTGCTGTGAAAGAAGAAACTTCAAACGTTCTGTGCCACTATATATACCAGAAGTGATGTTAATAAAATGTGGATTCTTAAAATTCTAAAGAACTATTATTGAATTTGAAATCACAAAACTTTTCTCGAATTCACAACATTAAAGCGTATGATTTTACAACTCGTTACATGACCATACGTCACGATAAATTAAAGACTAGACTTTTTGACATCATAGACAGTTGTTTCGTGAACAAAAATGGTAAAAGGAAATATTCATATTTAGTGATTGGTCATCCCAAAAATTATTTTTTTAACCACCACTCTTACTCCACGCTCAAGTACTCTGAAGTTGATATTAAAAGGATGATAGGTGATCAGGTCTTCCAAGAGTCAATTGGAATTCCCATGGCCACGAATTGTGCTCCTTTGTTAGCTGCCCTATTTTTATATTCATTCAAAAGCTTATTCACGAGAAGAAAAAAACTCTTGCTGTAGCCTTCAATTTGACATTTTGATATATCGATGACGTTTTGTCTATTAACAATGAACATTTTCATTGTGAGTTTGAAATAAAAAACACCACAGAGTCTTTCACGTCTGCTTCGTACTTAGATATTTTACTTAAAATAGATGCCGGCGGCAAACTAACAAACGGGATGATTTCAATTTCTCTATCGTCAACTTCCCTTATTGATGTGGCAATATTCCATCATCACCTGCATATGGTGTTTATATCTCCCAACTGATTCGATACGCAAGAGCTTGTTCTGCTTATGATCAGTTTTTAAATCGAGGCGGGCCACTGACAAAGAAGGTGATGTTAGAGGGGTTTGTACAGTCTCGTCTAAAGTCAGTATTTCGCAAATTTTATGGTCGTTATAACGATCTAGTTTGCCGGTACAACTTACCGTTAAGTCAAATGCTGTCTGATGTGTTTCATACTAATTGTTAGACCGTTCCTGGCACACTAATTCTGACTACGGATTACTCCGTTTACCTGATTGGAATATAGGGCACACGGCGGGTGATGTTTGCTCCTCCTGGGCACCTGGTCCCACTTCTGGTACGCTAATTTAAAACGAGTTTTATGGATGAGAAATCACAAGCCTAGTATATTTAAAAATTTAAAGTATTGCGCTTTGTGCGGCGACATTAAAGTAAATATCGATTTTTCGACTTTCGCTTGAAATCGTGTGAACGTTATTGGTGTAAATAAATAATTATAAGTATTTCTCAACAGAACAGTCTCAGACCTCTCTGTAAATAGAAATTTGACAGCTGAAATGTCTGGCAGATATATGCAATATTAAGATACAAGTTTTCATCAGAAATAGAACGACATGCATTAATTGATAATAGCATCAAACAAAAAAACTCATCAGTGACACCCCTCTTTGATTGAATGTTTTTTTAAAAAGTCATTTTTGCCATGTTGGTGTCGTCAATCTCCTCGCCGTTTGGGGCAAACTTGGGTCGCAGTCACCCCTACGTTGACATTTTTTTGGATCCGCCACTGGTCATTATATCATTATATAGCTCCACCTTTCTGCTGAAACTCCGTAGGGTTCCGGGTTAGAGTAGATCCTCAGTACACCTTACGTGTCGTAAGAGGCAAATAAATGAGACGGTCCTTCGGATGAGACCGCATAAACCGCAGCAGGTGTGTCACGTTAAAGATCCCACCCTGCTCAAAGGCCATAAACGCCGAACATAGGTCTATATTTTGCAGCCCTTTACCGGCAATGTTGACGTATCCATATGATTGAAAGATTCTCGAGAGGCAAGTTAAACAATAAATAATCAATCAATCAACCTTTCTGTTGACCTGGTACACGGACAGATTAATACATTCAAAAAGATTTTATTGCAGAAAGTATGTCTTTGGGATTTATGATTACGATTTACACATTGTTTACGTCACCATTCAATATTTTGCATTGTAATTTGTGAAATATCTCAATTGGATAGTCACAAACACCAAAGTGACAAAATGATTACTTTTCCTTTTTAAAGCATCACCAAATCATCATGAAACATTGCACAATTTCTGATATGTTTTTATAGTATTGTTTTATGTTTCAGTTACACTGCAAGTGGGTATTCCTCTAAATACACGACATTTTAGACTAACATGCATAACATTCTTGACGATTTTAAAAGCTTTAATCAGATTTTTTTCATCGTGTTTTCAGGTACATCTGGTGTTCATGAATGCCTTGGCGGATCCCTTGTGGTGGATGGTGTTTAATGGAACAGCCGTCCGGAGTGGAGAGTGGTTTCAGCGAGCGATACGATCTTCGTCTAACATTTTCGGTTCTAACGTCACAATAACAGATTCAGGGTGAGGTTTTGGTATCAGATAGTAATAATACCTCTATGACTTTAATGGCTTATTATGGCACTTCATTTAAGAAATAAATTTCATTTTTGAAAAGAACTGAAATGTTTTACGCCAGCATACTTCACGAAACGCGTTAGCGTGAAAACTTGCAGTTCATTCCCTTATATATTTTCAAAATTGAAATTTGTACCTTGTATTAACATTCTACTTTCATATCAGAATTTCTAGCTGTTGAAAATTCAATGGTGATATCGTACCTCGTATGAAACTCTTCAACGAGCTATTAAATAGAATTTCGGTGTAATGATCCACCTTAAAAGTCCACGAATTGAAAGGTTTGACTACGAAAGTGACCGAGTAACTATGTTGAGTCTGAAGACAAGGTTCCAATACCCACCGGAACAGACCTTCTAGATTTTGGTAGTTTCGGTACTTAAAACTGCCGTCTTTGGGGGTGTGATCTTCAACAGAGATAGATCGTGCCTAATAACACACACACACACACACACACACACACACACACACACAAACACACACCTTAAAAAAAGCCACCATGTCGAGCTTAAGCTGAAGATCTATATTAGTCAAAATACATAGTGACACTTCATATTTAACTTCTCCTACCAATCAACCATGACGATCACCTGAAGGACTGTTGCTCGTTTATAGATCCTTCTATTCCTTGAGCATTGGAGACAGTACCTTGCGTACCTGGGCAGCCGTCAGGAATGGGATCAGTGTTAATCATCCCTACTTCCTCTTCAACGCCGACCAGCATGTTCCTCGGGAACTTCCGCAACGTGAGTATAATATTCTATTTTTTAGACGTACTAATTGATATGATAAAAGTAACAATTTACCTCGAGGTCGAATCTCCCTATTTTGATCAAATGAGCGTACGAGTATATTTTATGATTTTACATCTTTTACAAAGAAATTTCACCTTTATAAAAATGACAACTACTCAACGACAAAATCAAAACCGCGATATTTCGCAATCCCTGGGGGCCCTTCCCAGAAATAATAATGTCTTGTACCACATGTATTCTGACGATAACGGACTGTATATGAGCTTCAAAGTCCAACAGCCCGCTCTTGCAGTTAGTCAAATGGAGTCTTGCTTGAGGTCAGTTCAAACCTGGATGGTCAAGATGAACACAGACAAGACTGAGGTGTTAGTGATATCCTCCAAACAAATGGCCTCTAAACTACCCATACCATCACTGTACGCAAGTAGGAGACGACTCTATCACTCCTGACATTAAGGCCAAGGGCGTTGATGTAACCATTGACTGTCACATGACCATGATGGCACATATGTCAACAGTGTGCAGGAGTGCCTAATTTCGGGATTACTGGAATATGATGTCCATGCCTTCAACAAAGGTGGACTACTGTGACTTTCTCTTCTACAGCTTTCCATCAAAGCAGGTCCAGCGGCTCCAATCCATCCAAAACTCTGCCGCCAGAATCATCTCAGGCACCCGCAAATATGACAGTATTACAACAGTATGACGCTCCCTGTATTGGCTACCAGTTCAGCAAAGAGCCATCTTCAAAACATTGGTGTTTCATTTAGTGTACAAAACAGTCAACAGAACTCTGGGGTTCAGTGATCAGAGCCTACTATAAATGCCATTTATCACCTCATCTGTGATTCAACCTCGAGCTTTTAGTGTGGCTGGCCCTAAAATGCGGAATGCTCTACCATATGATATCAGAACTGCCGCTAATCTCTGTATCTTTAAATCTAAACTAAAGACTTATCTGTTTGCAGTTCATTACAACTCGTCTGTGCTGATGAACTCTGTGTCAAGGTTACCATGTTGTCTTATCATAACGGACTCTTTATCTTCAATTACTATACTATTCCAAAAAAATAGGAGATATTGGATTTACAAGGACAATGAGGTCAGGAAGGAAACAAATGACAGGACAGAAAAACATTAAGGAAACATTTGTCAGTTTATTCGAAACCCTGTGTACTTCCTGTTGCAATGCTACAGCAAGTTCTTGGACATAGGCAGGAGGTCGTTGATGTTGTTGTAACCACTGTTCAAGCATATCCTAGATATGCTCGATGGGGGAAAGGTCGGACTGAGTGCGGGCCATAGTAATGTGGTGATATTCTGCTGTTGGAAATAATCTATAGGGAACGGCTCAACATGGGGTCCCAAGATGTTGTCACAGTACTACCCCCCCCCCCCCTGTGACACGTCCAGCAACAACATGCGAATCTGTTCAGCTGGCAACAGTGATGCCTCCCCACACCATTACAGATCCACCCCATACAGATCATGTCTAATTAATTTAACGTCATGGAAACATTCGTTACGTCGGCGCCAAACTCTCCTGCATCTGTCTAGTAAATCCACAGTGAACCTTGACTCATCTGAGAACATTACGTGGTTCCATCGGCGATTATCCCAGCGGTGATGATGTTGACACCATTGGAGTCGGGCCCTAATGTGAGAATCCCTCAAACAGGGAATGACATGAGGACATCGGTGAAATCTGTGTAGTCGATTCCTGATGGTCTGGCCACTCACTACCAAGCCAATATCCCTTTGAAGTTGAGATCTTATCTGATTTGCTGTTACCAGACGATTTCTCAAGACAATAGTACGGATGAATCTGTCCTGAGTTGTTGCCCTTGGTCGACCCGATTGTGGTCTATCCTGAACAGACCCTGTAGCACGATGTCTGAACAATAATCTGCTGACAGCAGACTGGGAAACATTCATTGCCCTTGCCACAGCGACGTGTTTTGTGCCAACCAGTAGCATGCGAAGGGCAGGTAACCTCTCATCCTGTGTTTAGACGGCGCATGGTCTCTGTTTAATTAACGACGTCAACAACTGATAATCTGATGCTTTCTCTTCAAAATCTACCTTTAGAGTGGCTCTAACCTTGTAATTCAGGGGCATGCAAATTTGTGGTACAACACCTTGATCATCAGTAGCATCCCGTGCAAATCGTGAGAGTGTGATTGATGTGTTTGGATGATGAATTTCTTTGGAAATGCTTCCTCATTAAGGAACTATACGACATGGTTTCGTATCCCTCTGTATATGTTAAATTTTCGATCAGAAAATACAGCATTCCTTACTTTTTTAATAGTATATTCATTTGTTATTATACAACTTACTATCCCGTGGGTGTCAGGGTTGTTAGAATAGATCCTCAGTACCCCTTGCTTGTCGTAAGAGGCGACTCAAAGGCCTTAAGCGCCGAGTATAGGCCTACATTTTGCAGCCCTTCACCGGCAATGGTGACGTCTCCATATGAGTGAAAAATCCTCCAGCAGGACGTTAAACAATATATTATCAATCAATCAATTGTATGATATCATGTTCACTCCTTTCCACGTATTTTACCCAGAACGGAATAGATTCCCAACCCTATATGCCAGTTTCACCCCTGTGCAAAGGCCATAAACGACGAGCATAGGGCTAAATTTGCAGCCCTTCACGGCAATGCTGACGTCTCCATATGAGTGAAAAATTCTCGAGCGGGACGTTAAACAATATTTAATCACTCAATCGATCAATCAATATACAACTTATTTCACTTGTTGTTACGTTTAGATTTTACGCATTACAAAATAAATTTATTTATTTAATTGATTTGAATACTAACCAATCGGATTTCTGTATTTGATTGACACAAATCAAACACAAGTATTACTCTTTTCAACATATGAAGAGGGAGTTTAAGAGTACATTAAACCACCTATAGATTTAGTCAAAATTAGTTTCCGAAACAATAAGTTTGCTATAATGATGTTGCAAGTTTTGCTCCATTTCAATATATTGTCACATAATATTAGTAGAAAGTCAGTAATATTGATAAAAAGCACAGGGCTGACGAACTTGTGAGTATGTAATAATTTTACAAGTTCAACCTCACTTTTACTGGAATTGATCTCCGGGTTAATTTCAATGTGTGTGTTGGTTTTTTTTTCTAACAAGGTTTTTGATAATACTTAAACACAATACATCAAAATGCAATTATGTGAGAGAAGTTTGTTTACTTTTAAAAGATCATTGATGATCGATCAATTCCTGTTTATGAGTATCGGCGTCTCTATTGATTACAATATATCTCGCTAATTATAAATTGTTAAATACTTCCAATCTTCGCCTGACAAATATATAACTATATTTGGCACTTTAAGGCAACAATTATTTTACAGGCCTTTTTTCACAATGCTGATCATAAGTCAGCTTTATTTACATATTCTAGTGGGGACATTAATTGTGAAACACACAATGCTCATTAATTTTCCTCTCGTTCGCGCCGATATATGTGAGAAAGTTTGCCAATTTACTTTCGGAAGGTCCATGATCTCGTCCCGGGTACGTCGTATCTGGGTTCTATCCTCCACAATAAAATACTGGACGCCACCAGATAACTGAAAAATTGTTGAGTGTGACGGAAAACAACAAATAAACAATCGATCATTAATTTTCCAATATAGAGAACGATGACTCCAAAGACCAAAGCATTCAAACAATCGTGGAAACTCTAGTCCCATTATCTCCATCTTGCAAAAATAGCTGATGCCCCAATTTAGTTAAAGTTTATTGATTGATTGTTTGTTTGTTTTACGTCCCGTCGAACATTTTTTACTCATATTGAGACGTCACCAGCTGTAGGTGAAGTACCACAAATTCAGACCTATGCTTAGCGCTCAGTGCCGTAGCAGTGAGGGTTCTTTAACGTGTCAACGCCTACCATGACACGGGACCTCCATTTTTAAGGTCATATCCGAAAGACCCGTGATTCTCACTTCTAAATGCTGAGCGTTTGGTGAAGGAGCAATCACTACCTATTTTTCGTCTTAGGTTTGACGCGGCCATGGCACGAGCGTGGCTCGAACTTAAGACCTCCCGGTTACGAAGCGAACGCTCTAACCACTGAGCTACCAACATTCTTCCCTCCTTAAATACCTTAATTACATCCTGAAGACATTAATTCAGGACCATTTCCCTTGGCAGGCATTTTCATCTGTCAGTTCCAAGGACTTGTTTACAGCACCAAAAGAAAATGCAACGGATCAGACCGGGATTCGAACTCGTAACCCCCCTGGATCTCTAGTCAGGTGTTCTATCAACTGAGCTATCTGTGCACAGGCGATCGAATCTGTCTGACTGCCACAATGTCAAGTTTGCTGCAGTTTTAAATCATTGTCTTTTTTCTGCCAACGCATTATCTTTTTAATAAAAAAAAATGTCACATATCAAAGAACAAATAATTTCCTGTTGTTGATTTTGGTTTTGTTTTTTTTTTTCAGAGCGACTTCAAGGTCGATCTTAAAAGGGAAGGGAAATATGCATTACATTTTTAACCTATATAATTTCCTGTTACGAAGATTACTAGTAATTTGTAGCAATCGCCACGTTCAGTGACAACGTTCTCAAATTTAATCCAAAAAATGCATGCTTCATCGGTAGTTCAAAGTGTAGCCTTGCGCGGGCAAGTAATATGTATTCGTTAGGGTTTGTGTACATAGACATGTACTGTTGTCTTTTTGCATTATACTCGTACTGTAAGGAATGAATTCAATTTTGGGGCATATTATGCGATATAACCAGGTGTTTAGGTTAGTTTACACTATCTATCTATCCATTTATCTATCTATCCATGTATTTATCTATCTATCCATCCATCCATCCATCCAACTATCACCTACTCGGCACCTGGTATGTCCTGAGGTCCGTGTTTGCTCGTCTCGTATCTTTGTATCTTTTATAGGATTGATGAGATTGATCATTGTTAGTTATTTCACCTTTTCATTGATCAGTGTTAGTTACCTCCACTTGTTCTTGCACACATTCACCAATCACTTCCAAAATATAATGACCACAATCACAAATTAAGGCGGTTTCAGAATACTTGACATCATCATCAGATTATAAACTTAATATAAAGTTTTTTACCTCAGAAATTTATTATGACGTCTTCTTTCTGGTTGTTCTAAGAATATGTTGTGAAATTTTTCTTCCTTCATCTAACGTAATTTCGTATCAAGAAAAGGATAAACCTTAAAGGATATTTTGAAAGCATTTCGTTCTACAAACACTTGATGTAGAAATCGCACTGTTGAGCACCAGGTACAGCACACAATTCAAAAACATTGGATATGCGTGAGAAATGAATAATGCTTATCCAGAGAAGTTGGAATCCATTTACTGGAGAAGTGGAAAAAGCACATGGATGACGAGGGGGGGGGGGGGGGGGGGGGGAAATCGAGATATATTTGGACTATGAAGCAAATCTTCTATGACAATTACTAGGGAAATACGGGACCATCACATTGGACAGGAATCAAACACGCAGCGGAAATAAATCTCTTCAACCAAACCACAGAAACCAATTAAAGAAACGACAAGATATACCGAAATCACCAAGGATGGACTGGTTTATTGATTGCATATTGTTTAACGTCCTGCTCAAGAATTTTACACTCATATGGAGACGTCACCATTGCCGGTGAAGAGCTGTACAATTTAGGCCAATGCTCGGTGTTTAAGGCCTTTAGGCAGGGAGTGATCTTTATCGTGCTACAACTGCTGTAACACGGGGCCTCGGTTTTTGCGGCCGCATCCGAAGGACCGCCCCATCTAGTCATCTCTTACTACAAGCAAGGGGTACTGAGGATCTGTTGTAACCCGGATCCCTACGGGGCCCCAAGAATAGAAATAAAGCATATGAGACAGGGAATGAAAACAATCACTTACATTTACTGCGACTGGACACCATACGATATCAAATAAAAATCAAAACCAACGATACCGGTATCTCAGCCTATAGAAACAGGATATCAATGTGAATCTCCACGTGATAATCACATACACTAAATGCAAATTAACATCATAAACAAAACTCTAGATAAGCCTTTTTCGTGGAGGGACAAAATTTAGGAATACCGCTGGAAAATTTGGGAATGACTAATAAATTTGTCAGAAATTATATTACAAGAATTTTTAGACGGGCTGAAAATTCTGATGACTGTTTTGTACTAGTGAAAAAGAAACAACAATGCAAAAAGGGCGTAACAAAGACTTCGATGATCATATAGACGCCCTAAAATCCACAAAATCAACACTGAATAACAAGCATCATGCTAAAAGCAATTTGAGTGCAAGGCAATGTTTGAATTGTAAGGTTTCTTCGAATTTTATTTTCCTCATCTGGTTCCTTGTCAGTTGATTTTAGCCTAAACTTACAGAGTAAAATTGCGTCCTCTTTTTGCATCCATTTTTTTGTAAGTTTCAGCTAGATTTTCACAATGAATACATGCCGAAATAACAATACTATCTGATTACCAAAGTACAAGACAGTGTTCGAGGACTGTATGAAGAGATCACCAACAAATAGGACAACATGAAAAGAAAACTGCTTGACCTCAGGAAAAAAGAACCAGACAAAGAAAAAAATCAAATCAGAGGAACCACTTCGCTCAAAGCAAAGCTGAAGAATTATGATAAAAATTATGGAAATGTTATGATGAAAACTCCTGAACGTCAAAAACTCTTGCCGGTCATGAAAAATTACATATTAAATTTTGTCGATTTCCATTGGAAGTTAATAACAAAAGAGTGCTATTATTTACTGTGCTTTGCGAATTGCGTAAATTCCCACTACCCTATAGCACAGCAAATTGAAGGCTATATTTGCTCATTCCGAACAATTTCCCAATTTCGCTTGATGTTTGAAAGAATTACGTGTTGTTGAAGAAACTTAATCAATTGTTGGAAAATATTTTGCACGCAGAGCTCTTAATTTCTCTAGTTACTTACTGTCAAATTTTAATTTATTTCTGGCTATCAAATTAGATTGTTGTCATTTGAATTCAAAGAATACTTTGATATTTCAATCTCTTGAATCTATGCACTGAAATGGTTAATTGAGAGAAAAATAATCTTTCATTAATTTCTCCAGAGTGATGTGGAAATTCCATTTCTATACAGTTTTGTCCTAAGCAATCCAATAGCAAAAAATCAGTAATTCCTTTGAGTGTCAGTTTTGAATGATTGATTGTTTAGTGTTTAGAGCCGCTTGAGCAATTTTTTCAGCTATCCTATGGCTGACTCTATAAAAATGAAAAGGCATGATATAAAAGTAGAAATGTATTTAAAACAAAAACGTATTTGCAAAACATGTTAAAATATAGCACTAAAATGTCACTATCACTGTGTATATAAAACCATCCTCACAGAATTATAATTTCGTACAATCAACTTCAAAACTTTTGATAAAACCAGTCTCACGAAGAAATTCTAAGATTTTATTCAAATCAACATTTGTTAAAAGATCTCTCATAGATCGTGTATCAAAATAATTATATCTAATAAGAGCTGTTTCTCCACATTCTAATAAAATATGTTTGACTGTTAAAGGACATTGGCAGAAAACACACTCGGGTGGATCTTCCCTTTGTAGAAGAAACGAGTGTGTCATCCGCGAATGTCCTATTCTACATTTAGTAATAACGACTTCGTCTCGACGTTTTAGATTTGCATTCAGCGCTTTATTAACAATAGGGTTGATATCATGTAGTTTGTTATTTATTTTTTCGTTCCAATCAGTTTGCCACAAATATATAAAATATTCTCTAATTAAAGATTTCAGAATTTTAAAATCTGTAATTGGTAATTGTAAAGCCTGTTTTGCGGCATTATCAACTTTCGTGTTACCACGTATGCCAATATGACTTGGTATCCAACAAAACACTATGTTATATCTTCGACTTTTCAGCAAAACATATTCTTTCAAAATGTTATAGATATAAGGATGGTCAATATTACAGTTTTTGATTCCTTGAAGACAAGAGAGAGAGAATCAGAATAAATAACATGTTTCTTATGTTCTGAAAGTTTTATAAAATTAATTGCTAATTGAAAAGCTTTTGCTTCAGCAGTAAAAATTGAACTGTTGTCCGGTAAACGTACTGAAAAAGTATCATTTCCATGGACAGCAGAGGAAGCAACTTTAGTTTTTTCTTTTGATCCATCTATGTAGATCTTACTCTGTGCTAAAAAACTGTTTTAATTCTTTAAATTTCTGAATAAATTCAAGTGAATTTGTGCCTGACTTTTTATCTTTCGATAAATCTAAATTAACAACAGGTTTTGATAGTTCCCAAACTGGGATATTAGGAATTGGTAAGTCAGAAATAACATTTAAATCTATTTTAGAATCTTTAATATGTTTCTGAAGTCTCAATCCAAGTGGTTTAATAACTTTAGTCTTTTCATTATATTTTGTTTGAAATTTCGGGTTGAATACACAGTCATATGACGGATGTTTGGATTGGAACGAAGTTTAATTATATACTGAAGACTCAATTTTATACGTCTGTTTTTAAATGAAGGTTCATTTGCTTCTACATAGACGCTATCTATAGGAGAGGTTGGAAAAGCTCCTAAACAGATACGTATACCTTGATTGTGAATTGCATCTATGGCTTGGAGATACGATTTTCTAGCAGATCCATAAACTATGCATCCATAATCTAACTTGGATCTAACTAGAGATCTATAAAGTTGAAGTAAAACTTTTTTGTCTGCACTCCAATGAGTATTGCCGACAACCTTTAAAATATCAAGTGCTTTAGAACATTTAGTTTTAAGCATATTAATATGTGGGACAAAGGATAATTTACCATCAAAGATGACTCCTAAAAATTTAAATTCTTTTACTATTTTGATTGGAGTTCCATTTAATTTGGGATCTGGATCATTATGATGTTTGCGTTTTTGAAAAAATGAACGCCTGTTGTTTTTGATTTCGAAAATTTAAAACCATTATTATCTGCCCACTCTTGGATTTTATTTAGGCAAAGTTGTGGTTGTCTTTCGATACTTGCCATATTTTTTGAACGATATGAAATGCTGAAGTCATCTACAAACAAACAACCTTCGACATCATTTCTAAGTACCTGAGCTAAATTATTAATTTTTATACTGAATAATGTTACTGATAAAATACTTCCTTGTGGAACACCATTTTCTTGGTTGCACAAGTTGGAGTATATGAAACGCAAGCGAACCTTAAATTGACGTTCTTTCAAAACGTTTGATATAAATATTGGTAAATTACCTTTTAATTCCAAATTGTGGAGATCTTTTAAAATCCCATATCTCCATGTTGTATCATATGCTTTTTCTAAATCGAAATAAATTGATACAGCATGTTCATTATTAATAAAAGCATCACGAATAAATGTTTCAAGTTTGACAAGATGGGCTAATGTATTTCGCTGGCCTCTGAAGCCACCATGAATGTCAGCAAGAAGGTGCCTTGACTCCAGAAACTAAACAAGCCTGTCATTAATCATTATTTCCACGGTTTTACATATACAACTTGTTGGAGCAATTGGGCGATAATTAGATGGATCGCTGTGATCTTTCCCCGGTTTTAGAATTGGAATAATGATAGCTTCTTTCCAAGATTTTGGAAAATTGCCCGTTTCCCAAATTTTATTAAATTTTGATAGAAGACATTTGAAACTGCTTTCTGGAAGAAGTTTAAGTATTAGATAGTGTATTTCGTCTGGACCTACAGCAGTGTCATGCGATTTTGACAAAGAACGTTTTCATCCATCGATGTAGAATGGTTTGTTGTAATTTTCTAAATTATTCGAAGTAAAAATCAGGTATTTTCTTTCTTCTCTATTTTTCACATCAATAAATTTTGCAGACATATGTTCTGTTGACGAGTTTTTAGATATAGCATTTGCAATGCTATTAGATATGTCTGTAATATCATTAATTGTGGCATTATTGACTTTCAAATGGTGGAATTGTTTATTTGTGTTTTTGCCTTTAATCTTTTTAATTGCATTCCAGACTTTATTAATAGGGGTGTGTGAATTTAATTTGGAAACAAAGTTTCTCCATGAATTTTTCCTGCTTGTATTACAGGTTCTACGGGCTTTTGCTTTAAATTTCCTTTAATTATCTAAATTAATGTTGGACGGGGATAAATTAAAACGTTTTTCAATCTTTTTTCTGTTTTTTATCGCCTCATTACAGGCATCATTAAACCATGGCTTTTTAATTTTCTTCGGATTTGTCGAGGTTTTTGGAATAGCTTTCTCGCTATTCTCTAAAACAATATTTGTAAATTTTAAAATTGGATCATTTTTGTTGATTAATATGTTTTCTTTTAGTGTATCAATACACCGTTTGTTGAATAGATTCCAATCTGCTTTATGTAGCTTCCAATTTTGGTTTTGGTTATTATTGGAAGGAATAATATCTTCAATTAAAATGGGGAAATGGTCACTGCCACATAGGTCGTCGTTGAAAACGGCGCAGAACGCATACAATCATGAACTTAACCTAGAGAAAAATAAAACTCTTAATGAAAAAGTCCTTAATTCTAAGGGCAATACTAAACAACTTTATCAGCTAGTGGCCGAACTTACTGGTGCGAAATCCGACAACCCGATGCCCAGTGAAAATAGCGATAGTGTGCTCGCGGAGAATTTTGCAGATTATGTCATGAACAAAATTGATAAAATTAGGCAATCGTTAAGTGACTTCAGCCATTTTGAACCTCTTGTTAAGGATGTACCATCAATCGATTCTTTTCAAGAATTATCTGTCAAGGAAATTAAAGAACTGATAGGTGAACTACGAACGACATCCTGTGAATTAGATATTTTACCAACCAGTGTTCTGAAATCATTCTCACAAGAGCTGTTACCAACTATAACTGATCTAGTGAATCTATCGCTAAAGCAAGGCATTTTCCCTTCAAAATGGAAACAAGCGATTGTTAGACCTTTGTTAAAGAAGGTAGGTCTTGACCTAGAATACGCGAATCATAGACTAGTCAGTAACTTGCCGTTTTTATCAAAACTTATAGAAAAAGCAGCGCTCTATAGACTAAATCAACATGTGAGTGATTTTGATCTTCTTCCAAAAAACAAGTCTGCATATCGTCGCTTCCATTCGTGCGAATCTGCTCTGTTGAGACTCGTACACGATTTGCTGAATGCAATAGAAAAACTGGAAGTCACGGCTCTCATAGCAATCGATCTCAGAACCGCGTTCGATACAGTGGATCACCAAATACTCATTGATATGCAGAAAGCAATATGGTATCACTGATTTGGCTTTGACTTGGGTTTATTCATACCTATGGTCGCGTAGTTGCCGCGTGAGCGTTAATTCTGCGTCATCATCTCTTCAATTGCAGTGTAGTGTTCGGCTGGGGAGCTGTTTAGGTCCGTGGTTGTATCTTACATATGCAGGGACTTTATTCGACATTATTCCCCCGTCAATCGCGGTCTATGGATTTGCAGATGATCATATGTCAAATAAAAGGTTTAGACCTACGTCTATTCACAACGAAATCGAAGCAATTAAAGAACTGGAAAACTGTGCAGGCATCATTAATGACTGGATGAATTCAAATAAACTGAAAATGAACATATCAAAAACAGAATTCATAATATTTGGCAGTAGGAAGCAACTGGACAGATGCAACACGAAACTTATAAACATAAATGGCGACAAAATTAAATCGGAACATTGTATACGATACTTAGGAGCATATTTAGATGAAACTCTAAATTTTAAGGAACACATCAAATGCCGCACAGCAATGATCAATTTTCTCAGAATTAAAAGTATACGTAAATATTTGACAAAAGAGGCAACAGAAATTTTGGTTTTTATCATTAGTTATTTCTCATTTGGACTACTGCAGTGTGATTTTATATGGAACAGCACAGAGTGAAATAGGAAAGATTTCAAAACATGAGCGCGAAACTTGTATTGAATCGTAAGAAATTTGATAGTTCTAGGGAAGCTCTCTATGACTTACATTGATTACCCATCAAATCCAGAATACAATTCAATTTGTCGACTTTTACGTATAACCGATCTGTTGGTGAAGCACCATTATATTTAACTGTTACCGAAACAGGTGCCAATTCAAAAGTTACGCTCCGCCCAATATTCTTACGGCTGCTACAACGTTCCTTTTAATAGACACAAGACATTCAGTGACAGAAGCTTCGGAACCGTTGGTCCTCAACTTTGAAACGATCTACCTCTAGAGATAAAACAGTCGAAATCGCTGAACAGTTTTAAGGCGAAATTGAAAACTTGTTATTTAGAAACTTTCAATGTACAATTAAAAAAAATTTTGTATCGTACTAGACATTGATTCAGTTTTGTAGAATGTATGTACTTGTATGTTTTATTTACTTACCTATCTTATGCTTCTACTATTACCTTTTATGCATATCATCTCTTTTACTATTTTATTGTACAACGCCAGTGGATACATGCATGTAAAGTTAGGCGTTTTAATCAAATAAATTAGTTTCAGTTTCAGTTTTAGCTAGGTCGCATCAAAATTGAATACCATGGTAAATGTAGTTAAAGTCAAATTAGTTTTCATTGAATTATTTTTTACTTTCGGGACAAATTCAAATGACGAATGAGTTACGTAGACTACATGAAAACTTTGTGCTAGTCTCAGCGGATAAAGCAAGTAACAACATTGTGTTTGTAAAAATTACGATTATAAATGTCTTTTAAGTGAACTGGAATTTACTTCAACATCTGGGAATCCTACTTATACTCGAAGCAATCTTACAAAGGATGAAATTCTTCGGAATTTGTTCAGAAACTGTTACAGGATAAAAACAGAAAACTTGTCCGTGTCCCTCAACCATACATATAGATATATCGATGATGTCTTATCAATCAACAACCATAATTTTCATAATTATTCCATTTGATATATCCCGATGAACTCGAAATAAAGGACACTACAGAATCTGACGTGTCTGCTTCATACATGTATATGGATATTTACTTAATATTGACTCTAATGGCAGACTACCAACTACATTATATGACCAGTGTGCTGACTTTAACTTTGCAATCATCAACTTTCCATATCTATGTAGTAATATACCACTTTCGACTGCTTATGGCGTGTATATCTCCCAGTTGATTCGATACACGAGCATACCATGCGTATGAGAATATTTTAAAGCGAGGTCAACTGCTGGCAAAAAAGTTGATTTTGCAGGGTTATAACGAATCTTGTTTGAAGTCATCATTTCGCAAATGTTACGGTCGCTATAATGACCTTGTTTGCGATTACAAAGTGTCTCTGGAACATATGTTGAATGATTTGTTTCATACCCTTTGTTAGACTGTCATTTTTCATACTAACTTGACTACGGATAATCTCGTATACCTAATTTCGACTAAGGACTCATGGCGGGTGTGACCTGTCAGCAGAAGATGCTTACTCCTCCATAGCACCTGATCCTACCTTCGCTTCATCGGAGGTCCGTGTTGCTCAAAGACCATAAGCAACCAAATATGATGGATGATCAATCTCATAGGTCCTATCAAGAATACAAAATTCAAAGCGGGACAACTAGGACCACTGGGCTTATCAGAAATGGGATACGGTTTCTAGGAGGAGTAAGCATCCCCTGTAGACAGGTCACATCGGTATGACATCATGATAGATGAGAGTTAATCATTATATATGGATTTTACCAGCTGTAGTTGAAGTGCAACAAATTCGGCCTATGCATGGCGCTCATTTAGGCTATAGCAGTAAAAATTCTCTATCGTACTAAAGTCTACTGTGTCAATATCATAAGTTATCAGGTCTTTAACTAAAGGCCAATCTGCACTCATTTATGAGATCTTACCTTAATGAATTAATTTGGCATTTGAACAGTGCAGTGATATCGATATTCCACTGAGGCTTACTATCAAATTCCCTTATAATTTTTCAGATTAATGAAACAAAAACTCAAGAATTTAGAATGTCCTCTTTCGGCAACAATCTAAGTATAATGAGATCTTATGATCCTCTCACGCAGTTCGCTATGATAGTAAATGCATTTCTGTTAACATTTCTTTTATTACTTATTTTGTTGACAGCTTTAAGAACAGCCAGTTATGTTGCCTGTGACGTTTACAGCAACTTCAAGGTGATATATCAATACGAAGATTGGAAACGAATGAATGTACAGGACTGCAAAGAACGATGCCTAAATTTCCCGTATGTCATAATGCAGGTAAAGACATATTTACAGGCTCGTATGCACATGAAAGTGTGTAAAAGAAAAACAAAATATAACACGTGAAACAAGCCATGACGCAAGTTTAGGTCAGTTTCAGTCCTTTCTCTGCAAATGAGAATTTAAGAAATAGGATCAATCATTTTCATTTTACAGCCAATAAATTCATACTCAAATGAATCAGGTCTTCCAAAAGTCTGTTCGAATTCCCATTGGTACGAATTGTGCTCCTTTCTTAGATTTTATATAGTTTTTATATTCTTATGAAGCCGAATTCATTCAAAAGCTTTTACATGAGAAGAAAAAAATGTCTTTCTGTGACCTTCAGTCCGACATATAGATATACCGACAACGTTTTATCTATTAATGATGATCATTTTCATCGGTCGATTCGATATATCCCAGTGAACTTGAAATAAAAGCACTACAGAGTCTCCATATGGAGAAAAATTCTCGAGAGGGACGTTAAACAATATACAATCAATCAATCACTTAGTCTTCTACAAAGGCTTCGTACTTACACACTCTATTGAAAATAGATACCGATGACAAACTAACAACACAATTTTACGACAAACGATGATTTCAATTTTTCCATCGTCAATTTCCCTTATATAATGTAGCAATATACCATTATACCTGCATATGATGTTTATCTCTCTTAACCGATCCGATACGCAAGAGCTTGTTCTGCATGTAATAAGTTTTTAAATCGAGGCAGGCAACTGACAAAGAAGGTAATGTTACAGAGGTTTGTACAATGAAAAGGCTAAGATAACTAACAGTATTCAATCTCAGATGGGCAAACACAATCTCGTCTATAGTCTGCATTTCACAATTTCTATGGTCGTTTTAACGATTTAGATTTGCCAGTACAATTTTCCATTAAGTCAAATGCTGTCTTTATATATTTCATACCAATGGTTAGGCTTGGCACACTGATTCTGACTGATTCTGACTACGGACTACGCCGGTAACCTGATCAAGATATACGACTGTGTGACCGGTCGAAAGGAGATGCTTATTCCTCTTCCGCACCTGATCCCACCTCTGGTATGTCCAGGTGTCCGTGTTTGTCTATTTCTGTGATTTGTATTTTCTATAGAAAATACTAGGTTTAATATTGGTTTTTACCTTGATCTTTACTTAGGGATTGTGAGATTAGGTACTGTTCGTTATCTTAGCATTTTCACACACACAAACATATATCTATATATATATATATATATATATATATATATATATATATATATATAATCGTTAAGGCACACACAGAGATATACATAACGGACGTCGTTCACCGTAATTTGGTGTGAAAAATTCCTAGCGACTATCTATATAAACATAACTTGATTATTGTGACGTACTACTGACCAAACCTTTCCGCTGTGTATGAATACATCTCAATGAAAATGGAAAGATAAAACACGAGCAGTGATCTGTCTGAAAAGGTTAGTATAACAAATAGTGATTAATCTCATAATTCCTATAAAGAATACAAAATTAAAGTAGGGCAAGTACAGACCTCTATCCATACCACAGGTGGAATCAGGTGCCTAGGAGAAATAAGCATCCCCTCTCGACCGATCAGACACTCTGGGAAACCATATCTCTATCAAGTAAACAGAGTAATCCGCAGTCAAAATCAGCGCCGAAAGAAATGCCTCAAATGGTATGAAATATGTCAGACAGCATGTCGATACAGTCGAAGTTATGTTTGTCACAGCCGCGTCAATTCTAAGACGAAAACATAGGCAATGATTGTTCTTTTGCCAAATTCGCAGCATTTAGACGTGCGAATCACGGGTCTTTGTAATATGACCTTGAAAACGGAAGTCTCGTGGCAGACACGTTAAAGAACTCTCACTTCTACGGCCGCAAGAGCTAAGCATACATTTCAATATGAATGAAAACTGCTCGACGGGACATCAAAACACAAACAAACAAACAAAATACTTCGGTATCTTATCAATTAAAATAATAGCCATTTCCTCCTGAATGTGACCAATGTGCGTATGAATCTTGATGAATATAGTGCGACTATTTCAACGTCTAGGTTAGGGGATACTCAATCTCTATCCAGAGTTATCGTCCCTTTCTCTCACATATATCTCTGTCAACGTCTAGAAATTAGTAATGGTATTCCACGTGTCAGTTTATTTTTTCTCGGTTACTAAAACTAGATTATGAAATTTTAGGAAAATATAAGGCAACAACTTATTGTAGCTTTTACTTCCTAATACAATGTATATCTACGTATATAGTGAGAAGGCCAAGATAACTAACAGTATTCTACTTATATAGTGTAATCTAACAAAACGTTTCCCGTAAGAATCCGGTTAGAATATGTTCTCTTTACCCCTTGCTTTTTCTAATTACGATTAGATGGAGCGGTTCTTCGGATGAGACTGTCAAAACCGAGCTCCTCCCTACACAAGGCCATAAACACCGAACATTAACCTACATTGTGAGCCTTCATCGGCAGTAGTGACTTGTCCATACGTGTGAAAATTTATCAACCGGGACATTAAAAAAAATACAACCACAACACCACCACCCAAAAAAAATCCGCGTTTCAGCATAATCCAATGCCTTTTGTGTCATGGAAACACGTGACTGCTTAATATTGAACTATTAATGTATATTTTTTGCAAAAGTATAAACCATATTTTATTTCAGCTTTTACCGTTTTACAAGAGTCTTGATATATGTGAAATAGTTTGCCAGTTTACTTGCGGTAGGTAGGTGGTCTCTTCCCGGGTACATTGTATCACGGTTCTCTCCTCCACCAATAAAACCTGGACGCCACCAGATAACTGAAAAATTGTTGAGTGTGGCGGAAAACAACAACAATCAATCAATCAATTGGAAAAACCCTCGAGACGTTCACAGAGTTATATATCAGGTGTGTAAGGAATGATAACTAGGTAGAGATTGGGGATAATCCCAAAGACATGAAAGTGAAAGGTAAATATACAAAAATGATTTTAATGTTTAAGAATACGTGAGGGTATGAACAGCAAAGCTTCAAACCAGCATACTTTTCATGAAGAATTAATGCCTTTCGTGAAGTATACTGGCGTGAAACTTCGCAGTCCATACCCTCATGTATATTCAAAAACGAAAGTTATTTCTTTATGCAATTAATACTGATATACAAACATAGGAGATAAAAAAATGTTTTGATATAGACAGCAGAAATGCTAAAGGCATCTGAGATAGCATGGATATTGATTGATTGATTGATTGATTGTGTATTGTTTTACGTTATTTTTTGGCATTATTTCAGCCATCTCACGGCGTGCGTGAATATTGAAATAGAATTACTATGTGGTATAGACATTTATGTGGTTTACTATGATTACAGATGGGGTATAAATGCTTGTGTGGTTCGTTACTTCCTGGTAGAATCTTGGGCTCGAACACGAAGTCTTACTGCAACTTAAGTTGTCCAAATTCACAGGACAAGTGCGGGGATTATCAATCTGAGGCGGTAGCAGTTTACAAGATTGACGGTTTGTAAACTTGATGGTTCATTAGTAAAATTTACTCTTTGGTGTGTAATTATATTCTACAATGTTAGATCAGTCACTCTACATTTACGTTATTAATTCTCAATCAGTAACAAAGGACGGGCAATAGGTGTTTGGTGAATCTCTTCCACTTCGCTCTTAGTATTTTTTCCAGTTTTGATATGAAATTTGTAGTGCAACAAACGCAGCTCTGATTGGAAATTTTAAAGTTGACTAAATTTTTATATCGCTCTTTTTATATCGAGTTTATATCACCCTTTACATGAAAAAGAGACGAAAAGGACCAGTGATCAGTACCATTACTCCTATAAATAAGTCGGACAAACACAGATCCCTGGACATGCTACGTCAGAGATCACGTGTCTGGGAATTCTCTTGACCGTTTGCTTTAACACCATTCCCCAGAATGCTTGTTTTCATTATCTTTTCTTCATCCACGCAGAGATGGAACCTCAAAGCCTTACAACGATTCCATGTAGTTGGCATTCACTTACACATCAATCACTTGGAGGGGAGATATTGGTGCGTGTATTTCTTGTTGATTCTGTCAGCGCTTTAGTAAACTTACTCAGCTAGTTTTCTCATGAATATAAGGGTTAGTTCGTTGTTTGTTTGGTTTATGTTCCGTCGAGAATTTTTCACTCATATGGAGACGTCACAACAAATCTAAACCTATGCTTAGCGCTTATAGCCGTAGCAGTGAGGGTTCTTTAACGTTCAAACGTCTGCAGCGGCACGGGATCTCCGTTTTCATATCTAAAAGACCATGACATGTTCGGGACCTCACGACCTCTCGGTATTTTCATGAGATAAGTAGACAGGCATTGCTTTTTAGTCTTTTTCATAAAATGTGAAAATGCCGAAACCGGTGACGATTTACAGTTCGACCGACCTTTCGACTTACATTTGCCTGGATTTACGTAACGGATAAATTCTTTCCTCAATTTATACATGCATCTGTCACAAGAAAATCCACACTTCTTCACTGTTAATTCCTTTCTACATGTTCTCTGTCTCAGGTTTGAATTGTGTGTTTTAATTTCTATGGCGGGAGGAAAGACATCGAAAATCTGAAGTCAGATAATTTGGAAAATCAGTTAACAAGCATTTTGGTTATTGGAAAGCTTTTTGTCAAATTTCTAAAGATTATTCTGGTTTATACAATTGAAAAATATTTCTGAATAAAATTGAAATGTCAAAAAGGCCTTTAGAAGTTAGAATCACGGGTCTTTCAGATTTATCCCTAGAAACGTAGGTCCTGTGTCACGACAGGCATTGACACGATACAGGACCCTCACTGCTTCGGCTGTTCGCAGTAAGTATAGGACTAAATTTGTGTTATTTCACCTACAACTTGTGACGTCTCAAAATGAGTAAAAATTCCTGACTGAACGTAAAAGAAACAAACAAATAAAAACTTAAGCTTTGCATTTGCAAAATACAAATAACGTTCAAGTTTAGAGTATAACTTCACGTAGCTGAGAATTTACTATACAGAAATATTCTGTTCTGGGTTAAATACGTGGAAATGATTTGATACGATGTTATGGAGAAAACTACAGTGTATCAATTGATATGTTTCTTTCTTGATATGCTTAGAAATAAGTAATCTAGGAGTACATACATAAAGAGGGTGTGATTTTGATATCTTAGTGGTAGTGTCATAACTTTCCCGATATCATGCCTTGTCATATCAGCTATTTATAAACTATGATGGAAATCACTCTTAACTTTCAAATTTCCTTTGAAAATCTTAAGAAGCTTTGTGTTTGCATTAAAAATATATAATTCAGAGTTATATTATGACGAGGAATTATGTACTATTAAAAAAAGGTAGGGGGTATTGGATTTACAAGGACAATGAAATGCAAATCATTAGGTCAGGAAGGACACAAATGACAGATAAACATTAAGGAAACATTTGTCAATTTATTCGGAACCCTGTGTACAGTCAGAAAACGACAGCTTCTCCAGAATAAGGGTCGACACCAACACAAACAAGGTCCCGCAGAAAATTTACCACCATTGTTAAACAGAGTCGGTAGCGGGTAAAACCCCCTTGGATGGCCAGTTAAGCTCGGATTCGGTGTGGCATATTCCTAACGAGACGTCCTGGGTCATTTTGAGGGAAGTTATTCCATTCCTGGTGCAATTCTGCAGCAAGTTCTTGGACATTGGCTGGAGGTTGTTGACGTTGGCGTAGCCGCTGTCCAAGCATGTCCCAGATATGCTCTATGGGGGAAAGGTCCGGACTGAGTGCGGGTCATGGTAATGTGATGATATTCTGCTGTTGGAGATAATCTGTAACGATTTTGACCCTATGACATCTGGAATTGTCATCTTGAAAAATGAAACGGTGACCATAACGACGTGCAAACGGCACACCATGGGGAGCCAAGATGTTGTCCCGATAGTACTGTCCTGTGGCACGTCCAGCAACAACATGCATGTATGTTCTGCCGGCAACAGTGATGCTTTCCCACATCATTACAGATCCATCCCCATTCCGATCATGTCTAATGGAAACGTTCGTTACGTCGGCGCCAAACCCTCCTGCGTCTGTCCAGGAAGTCCACAGTGAACCTCAACTCATCTGAGAACATTACGTGGTTCCATCGGCGATTATCCCAGCGTTGATGGTGATGACACCATTGGAGTCGGGCCCTAATGTGACGATACCTCAAACAGGGTATGACACGAGGACATCGGCCTTGTAAATGAAATCCGTGCAGTCGATTCCTGATGATCTGGCCACTCGTTACCTAGCCAGTATCCCTTCGAAGTTGAGACCTTATCTGATTTGCTGTTACCAGACGATTTCTCAAGGCAATATTATTATTATTATATTCACTTATATAGTGCAAAATTACGTATAGTTTCTATGCGCTTTACAGAGGTTGTCCTAATGAAGATGAAACGCTTATAAAAAGAACTGTTAAGAATAAAATTGACAAATTATTAGTAAAATAGCGATAAGACACCAAAATGCTGTGTAAAAGTATGACAGGCAGATGTCCACACAAGAAATACATACGTAGTCAATGATGCGATATTGATTTATGCTAAAATATATTCACATTTGAACAGCAGTGTTGTGACTTTCTTGCAGAATGTTCTGTCATTCAAGATTGCGAAATTCCAACGGTAGATTATTCCATAATTGTACACCTAGATTGTTTATGGCTCTTGCACCGTATTTGTTTGAAGATTTCTCCACTAACAGTTTCCACTGGTCCGCAGATGATCTCAATGTCCTGCGTGGCTAGTATAAAGGAAATAACTCTCTCATGTAAGCTGGTGATAGGGAGGAGTGGAGTGACGTGTGTATGGTTGTCAACACTTCAAACACGACACGTTATCTCACAGGCAGCCAGTGCAGCTGTTGAAGCACTGGATAATACGTTGTCTGTAACTTGTTCCTGTCATACATCGTGCCGCGTTGTTATGAGCCACTTGTAACTGATGTATGGGTCAGTCTGTTACGCCAAGGAGAAGTGCATTGTGGAAGTCAAGATGTGAGATGACTGTTGCGTTGATGGCATTTGCGCAAGCTTTTCGAGTCAGCTGGTGTTTGACTTTCGAGAGTCTTCTGATATTGTTGTACATCTTCCTCACCACAGATCTGACTTGTTTCTCCATTAATAAGGTGGTATCTAGCACAGCGCCGAGGTTTATTACATCAGACCTAGGTGTCACTATCGCCTTGCCTATCTTAAGTCGGATATCATTTAGACGGCACTGGTTGTGGGTGCTAGCAATCACTATTATCTCGGTTTTGGACTCATTCAATTTAAGTTTGTTTACAGTCATCCAGTTTGTGGGCTGATTGCAGGTTATCGTGCAGATCATTTCTAGTAAGATGGTTATTGAGTTGCTGAGCAACAATACGCTTGATGACCTTTGCTGAGAAAAGGGATATTTTAAACTGATGGTGGTAGGGGAGTTCCTGCATTATAATTCATTAAACTGCTGATAACTCTGAAAGTTTCTCTATTATCAGCTCTGGTAAGCTTTTAATTGTAATAGCGGGACTTGGCTGTGCTGATCATAAGCACCACGACTCGAGTTTGCTCCGCAATCATCTGTCGATGTACCTCCAGGCCAGAACTCTTGGTCGTACGCTCCAACTGTCTTCTCCGTTGTCTAGCTTTATGGATCGAGTCATTGTAACATGGTTTCAGGAAATCGCCTTTGATGGTGATTGTTCGAGGGGGTGCTATGTTGTCTAGAACATCTGTAGTTCTGGAGTCGAGATCTAATAGCAAATCGTTGACATTGCTCCTCTCTAAGGTGGAAGACAGCGATTCTTCTAGTTGTTCTGCTAATATTTCCACAGAGATACACTTCAAAGGCCTTGCTAGTCGAGTTTTGTTTGCCAGGTGTCGTGGGCAGGTATGGAGCTGGCATTTAACAGCATAATGATCTGATATTCCTAGATCTGCCACGGAAATTGAGTTTACTAGTGGGTACAAAGTGTCATCTCTCGTAAATACGAGAGTATGTCCAGCTTTGTGAATTGGGACATCAACATGTTGTTTGAGGTCTAAGGCAGCCGCTATATGTTTCATTTGTATGTTGCTTGGTATGTCGAGGTTGTCATAGTGGATGTTCATATCATCAAGGATGCACAGTTGGGATGGAGTAACGGGCATAAGAGTGACAAGAACTGTTCCCATTCGTTGAGAAATTGAGTAATTGTGAGACAATTTTGTCGCGAGTGAGGACGATACACAAGGACCAGGGTGACAGGATAACTGCCAGTTAGCTTGATCATGCAAATTTCAAATGTTTTGAAATATGGTTGAGGAACACATGTGATGTTCCTTTGGATGTTGGTCTTGGAACACCAATGTTTTTGTATCCGGCGGGAGAAAGGTCGTTTATATGACAATCATCTCCTTCAGGCAACCAGGTTTCGGTGAGCGCCAAGATGTCGACACAATCTTCAGTGACATGTTCAGAGAGGGATACAGCTTTCGATACCACAGATCTTGCATTGATCAGTTGCAAACTGATAAGATTATCTGCGATGTTCTTGTACTTGGTTTTGATAGGTATATACACTAGGTTATGTTCATTTACTCCAAATTGCTGACTTCCCTTAGATCTGTACCGCCCGACACACACTGTTTTGATATGTCTAATAAACCTGCGTCCAGCTTTCGTCCCTCTTCTAAGGTGAGCATTTTTAGCAAGACCTATCAAGGGTAGGCCATTCGATCTTTCATAATACATTTTCAGGTCGACTTAATAATACAATTTGACAGAATGAAATCAAGTCGTACGTCATCTAAATACCTAATACAAAATTTCATAGAATGGCTTGATAAAACACTAAGAAACAAAATGAAATTAATTCGTACAAGGTACATTGTATCAAGCAACACACAGTAGAAACTAGACAAATCTTAAAACTGAAGTTTTCGTAATAAGAAATCAAGTTAAACACTCAGAGGTGGATCCGCCATGTCATAGCGCTAACACATCTCACAACATAAGAGTGGATGAAACTATCCTGAGTCTGAGTTGTTGCCCTTGGTCGACCGGATAGTGGTCTATCCTGAGAAGACCCTGTAGCACGATGCCTGGACTATACTCTGCTGATAATAGATTGGGGAAACATTCATTGCCCTTGCCACAGCGACCTGTCTTGGGCCAACCAGTAGCATGCGAAGGGCAGGTAACCTCTCATCCTGTGTTACAGGGTGCATGGTTTCTGTTTAATTAACGACTTCAACAACTGATAATCTGATGCTTTCTCTTTAATATCTTCCTCTAGAGTGGCTCTAACCTTCCAATTCAGAGGCATGCAAATAATTTGTGGCACAATACCCTTGATCATCAGTAGCACCCCGTCCAGATTGTGAGAGTGTGATTGATGTGTTTGAGTGATGAATTTCTTTGGAAATGCTTCCTCATTAAGGAACTATACAACCTGGTTTCGTATCCCTTTGTGTATGTGAACATTTTGATCACAAAATACAGTATCCCCTACAGTTTTTCAGTAGTATATTTTGATTTTGATATCTCATTACTAGTGTATCACCCATGTTCAGGTATCATGCCTTGGAACATCAAGCGGCGTATTTAGAGGTGAGAGGCCTTATGATTTTGAGTGCAATGTTCTAACCACTCGGCCTCGGAAGCCCCACCAAGCACACTATGAAAATGTGAAGATAATGAACGGTGCCAAATCTTGTAACTCCTATAAAACACACAAAATTAGGAGTAGGGCATACAAGGACACCTGAGCATACTACAGTTGGGATTATGTGCCTAAGAGGAGTAAGCGTCCCTGTCCACCGGTCACAACCGCAGAGAGTCCTATATCTTGATCTGGTAAACGGAGTAATACAAAGTCAAGTGAGATCCAGTTAGAATAGATCCTCCGTTCCCCTGCTTGATATTAAGAGGCGACTAAATGGGCGGTCCTTCGAATGAGACCGTAAAAACAGAGTCCCCTTGTCAGAGCAGGTGTGACACGATAAAGATTCCTTCCTGCTCAAAGGTCGTAAGTGCCGACCATACGCCTAAAGTTTGCAGTCTTCACCGGCAGTAGTGATGTCTCCATATGAGTGAAAAATCCTCGAAAAGGACGTTAAACAATAGACAACCAACTGTAGTCAAAATCAGTGTGCGAAGAACAGCCTCAAATGGTACACAGTATGTCAGACACCATTTTATTTATTTGATATAAAAATGACACCTCAGCATCTACTAAAAATAACCTCGACAGATAATTACATTCAAACTGTTTCTTGTAAGCGACTATCGGTATTTATAGCATTCATTCCATGAAGGAGGTGGTTACTTGTAGCTAGCTTTTCTCACTTTATGTAGCTAGTTACTAAATGTAGGTGTCAGGAAATACTATCTAACGTTTTCAGTAACTGGTAGCTATTAGTTGCCAACTTTCCTCTTCAATTACTGGTAGCTACAAATTTATCTTTAAAGAAACATTAGTCCGTATAATCATTCTGCACATTTTAATCGAGTGCTTTAAAGAGGCATTACAGCTCATTTTGCACATTTTAATCGAGTGCTTTATAAAACACATATCGATAAAACAATAAAAATCATAACAATGATGACAATTTTTAACATTAGGAATGCATTAGTTTGCTCTCAAATGCGCTTTAAAGATCATCTGGAATTCAATGGTTTCTTCATTCTGACTCGGACATGTTACATCACGTGATTCAGTATGACAACACACGTTTTGTGTAAAAACTTATTTAAATACCCCTTAAAGGGGTCCACACTCGCTTCTCAAGTATGGGTTTATTTCCTGCTTCTTATAATTAAGTAGTTATAAATCATTATTATAACAGAAAACATTTCATGTCCCTATAACCAAATAATGTTTTTTATAAAGCACGCCACGTGTTTTGATAAAAATAGCACTTACTTTTAAAGCCTCGTCTCGTGGCTAGAGGATCATAGTGATATCCCCACGTAAATTTTACATGCGTATGTGTTGTATCTCGTTCCATTTTAATCATTTTCTCGACTAATCTGTCAATATTCTGGGTTTAGCCATTGTACGCCAGCTCTCACTGGATTGTTTACCCTCCGTGCGCATACGTCCGAAAACCGAAATAGGAAGTTTCAATGTTGTTAAAAAAAGGGCCTTCAAAAACTAGTAATTTTTGCATTTAAACGAGAGGTTTCAACTTTAGAAATGTGCTGTTTTTGCAAAATTCATACATTCAACTATGCAACAAAATTAGAGTAATCTCTGGGAAAATCGTCCTTTTGCGATTTCGGATCAAAATGAGCTGTAGTGTCTCTTTAACAAGTCTCCCTTGTTTTGTCGCTCCAGACATCACAGTAGTGAGTTTTCATTTATTCCTATATTTAATGTGACGTATCTTTTTTGTGATGTTCACATTCAAGAGTCTTATAGGTACTGAAGAACAATTTTACCTTTGACACAACTTTTTACACAACTTCCCCGCATTTTTACGTCACCGGACATCGACTATCAGACGTCTATGCTGGAGCGTGGTTCAATGGCTCCTACTCCATGTTCTATAATATAGCAGACTGTGACAACAACACCCGGACACCCTACATTGATCTACCATCTGGAAACAAAATAGTAAATAATAATCTCTCTTGTTTGATTTTTAGATGCAAAGAAAGGAATGAAAGTATCAAACTAAGTTAAATCATATATAATGGTTCAAAATTAACTTCATTATGGTCAAAAATTAACTTCACTATTTTAATTCTTTTAACTTGTGATGTGTTGTTTATCAGTATCTGACTTTACATCGGAATGTTAAGAATTTCAAAATAATTAATTGTACGTTGTTTTATATGATATGCTATCAAATGGTTAGAAATACTCTGTGCCTTTGTATGACGTTCAATCGTCCTAACCCAAGTTACATCACATGAACCGCCTATAAGTTAGGTACTTTACTTAACTACTCAGTGCGTCATTGTGATAAAGATCATCGATTTCTGTCCCCACCCACCCCCACCCTTCGCTACATCCGAGTTCCTATCTATTGTTTATGTCAATCTTTTTTTTTACAGGATTATCAATATGGCGAAGTTTGGAATACTACATTGATACGGGCTACTTGCTTATGGTTTGTGCCCAATCAGTGGGCAAACGGGAAGTACATGTATTTCAAATTGGAAATACAAATATGCACGCCCGTTACAGGTGAAATACTCATTCGTCATTTATCTTCAGCTTTTCATATCGTGCATCTCGTACACAGTAGTACTGCTTGGGGTTTTACGTCTCATTTCAGAACGTTTCACTTGTTCAAGTTTAAGGCACCTGGGGCATGGATTATGATCATTTCACATACTCCTCCCTTTGTCACTATTTTTTCTGACCTGCAGCTCTTTTTATAATTACTCATAACATAATTTTTGCTACTACGTGACGGAGACGAAAATTAACACATTTGGTGATCTTTAATGCGTGTTTACAAAATATAAGTAGATGAAAAAAATAGTGTGTCTATTTCAGATCAAAAACAAAAATAGAGTGATAAGGTGGAGATGGGATGGTGATGATCCATGCCGTAAGTGTCTGTGGTTTTAATGATTGATTGATTATGTATTGTTTAACGTCCCTCTCGAGAATTTTTCTCAATCCGGGGTTGTTAAAATAGATCCTCAGCACCCCTAGCTTATCGCAAGAGGCGACTAAATGGGACGGTCCTTTGGATGAGACCGCCAAATCCGAGGCCCCGTGTCGCAGCAGGTGTGGCACGTAAAAGATCCCTACCTGCTCAAAAGCCCTGAGCGCCGAGCATAGGCCTAAATTTTGCAGCCCTTCACCGGCAATGGTGACGTCTCCATATGAGTGAGAAATCTCGAGCGGGACGTTAAAGGGACGTTAAACAATATATAATCAATCAGTCTCTATTTAGAAAACACGACTCTTTATTTCTATTTAGGAAACACGATATTTTATCTCATCTTTATGCACTTTCATTGCAGGACACCACTTCTTCCCGGCTGATTATCTCGCTGTCTTTGGGAAGTATCCTCTTTCATCAACAACCAGTACGCGCATGCCCGATACGTATGCAGGGCCTAATTCATATACAGCTACAAGTTCCGTCACTGAGTTGACCTCTTTCGAAATTTCAACTCCAGAGTCCACTGCTGCTTATTTTTCATCTGGAGATTCAGCTGTTTCCGGTGATGAAAGTAGCGATGTTGCTGGATCTTCTTATAGTAGCGTGTTAACGACAAAATCTAGCAGTGGAGATACAACGATCAAGTCAGCGGTAGACGATTCAACTAGTGACGTCACTACCGTAGTTGTAACTGGTAGTGGTGATGGTAATCCCACAGAACAGACGCTTAGTACGCAACACGCTGTGACGTCACCCAGTGTTCTGTGCACATGCGTGTGTCAGAGTCATGGAGTAAATGTAACCGAAGAAGAAATGAAGGAAAAGATAGAAAAAATACAGAATATCCTTAAAGTAGATAAAAAGACACTGTCCTCAAACTACCGGAAACTGACTAGTGCGCATGATCCGCGTCCGTCCTCTAAAAGCATCGGGGCGAGCGGATTGATTCTAATAGTTGTTTTCCTGGGAGCTATTGTTTTAATGGACCTCAGTAACCTCCGAGGGCTAGCGAAGCATTGATTATCAGCGAGTGATCAGAATAATGCGCAAAAGTAATCCCTTTTATGTGCAATGTCTCTTCTGAATCTGTGATAGGAAAATATAAACTATTCAAATGTGCTAATACTTTTGCTTATACGATATTCATATTTCGACGTCCGCCTTCGCCCAATATGTTTGTTATTATCAAGCATATATAATCGTTATTTGTATCCCCAGTGGATCCTTGATCAGTGAACGAAAAACTTATCTTTTTTGCCTGCTAGGCTACAGTGTTATATCCGGATGTATTATACATCTCACAAGTATTTGTTTCTAGGTACGCCATAACCGTGTTTCATAAACATACATTCAATATTAGCAGAGAAAGTTGCATTTATCAATAAATTTATGTTTGGCTTATCATTTCTAATACTTTAGGGCAAATACAATTTGAATTTATCACCTCATCTATCGTTGCTTGTCAAGGATAAAATTTAAACCTATAAGTCTATGAGGATAGTGATCTCGTGTTTTTAATGGTGTGAAGGTCGTTGTGTTGTCTGTTGCTAATTTTAGGACGCTGGCTGTGTAGCTTTTTACCAACAATAAACTGGAAAGGTCTCAGTGGTTGCAAAATTAAGATACGATAGGTTAGAAATAAAACATTTCCTGAACCAGAATTCAAAATTAGTATGACAGCTTAACTTGAAATACTTATCATTAAAATTGAAATGTCATCATTAAAGAGAAAATGCCATCATTGAATAGAAAATATAATGTTTTCATTAAAGAGGAAATGTCATAATTAAAGACGGAATATCACATTAAAGAGGAAATGTCATCATTAAAAATGAAATATTATCATTAAAAATGAAATGTTATCATTAAAGAGGAAATGTCATCATTAAAAATGGAACGTCACCATTAAAGATGAAATGTCATCATTGAAAATGAAATGTCACCATTAAAGAGGAAATGTCGTCATTAAAAATGAAATATCATCAATAAAGAGGAAATGTCATCATTAAAATACCATCATTTAAGTGGAAATACGATCATTAAAGAGGAAATACCATCATTTAAGAGGAAATACCATCATTTAAGTGGAAATACGATCATTAAAGAGGAAATACCATCCTTAAAGAGGAAATGCCATCGCTAAAAATGAAATGTCACCATTAAAGAGGAAATGGCATCAATAAAAATGAAATGTTATCAAAGTTTTCCTATGAAAATTTAAAATCATCTTTATTTTTGCATTATTCTTCAAATATTCACTTGCAAATTCAATCAAAATGTGTAAAAAGTAAATAGAAATACATTACGCAAGCATTGAAATCTTTGATTGATATATATATATATATACTTTTCAGGGGAGCATTTCATGTATTGATGACCGGTTTGTATTTTTGTTTGATTTAATGATAGAAAATCCAGAGTAAACACGGCAAAATCCTATTTATTTGATGGGTCCAACATCTTGGGTGTCCAATGATCTTATGCCGTGCTTGCGTGTAATTTTCTATTGCTATTTCTAAGTGACAAAGGTTAGATTAATTACGAAAGGTAAAAGAGTTATTGGTAATTTATAGGTGTTCAGTGGTTCAAACTACTGTACTATGTAGATAGGGTACATGCAATTTTGTCTCTTATTTTTTTCTTTTTATTATATATATTTTATACATATTCTCTATAATTCACATTACTGAGGTTAGAACATAGTTTTCAAAAGTGCTTATGAGAGAGAGAGAGAGAGAGAGAGAGAGAGAGAGAGAGAGAGAGAGAGAGTTTTGTTTCAAACGTTCCATTGAGTATGTTTATTGTCGCCATTTCTGTAGTTAATAAGTTTCATAAATGTTTGAGGTATGATATTGGAAAGCGGAGATTTAAAGGTTTCTTAAAACACCTTGCTGTGTACTTGTCAATAAAAACTAGTTGGCATTCTAAGATGACATCAAAATCATCTATGAACACAGTCACATTCCCACAGTCTGTGTTCTATTGTTTTCTTCCTCATTGTAGAAAATGAGCACGCCTTACACCTCACCTTTTTATTTTAAATAAAAATAAATGTGTTGCTAAAACGTTATTAATTATTCTGTATCGAAGCCATTGTAATTCTTAGTTTGTAGTTATTATGGTAGAAATTTAGTGGATCACTTTCCACTCTGTATTATCTGTATTTAAGAGCTCATTACATTGTGTTTAACGTTTTTACCTGTTGTCACAGAGGAATATGTTGTTCAGAAATTCAGAAAACACTTGGATTTTTTCATTTGATCACATTTGTAGATGTTTGACCTAATAAAAGATTTCCTAATTTTCTAAAGTTATTGTTTATGCCAAAGTTTTTTTAACCAAGTCTGTATAACGTGAATGATACCTGCATATTCTAAGAAAGGATAATTTCCACATCTTGATAAGTACCACAGAAAGTTTCATAACTAACCGTCTTCTTCAAAAATATTTATCTATCTTATGTTGTAGTCAAACGTTGTTTATGAAAAACAATTTCCAATCCATATGACTCATACTGATATAAAATTAAGGGGAATATGCAGTGACACCATAACTTCCCTTGATTTGTGCAGCAATATTCCATCATCACCTGCATATGGTGTTTATATCTCCCAACTGATTCGATACGCAAGAGCTTGTTCTGCCCATAATCAGTTTTTAAATCGAGACAGGCTACTGACAAAGAAGTTGGTGTTACAAGGGTTTGTACAGTCTCGTCTAAAGTCAGCATTTCGCAAATTTTATGGTCGTTATGACGATTTAGTTTGCCAGTACAACTTACCATTAAGTCAAATGCTATCTGATGTGTTTCATACCAATTGTTAGGCCGTTCTTGGCACACTGACTACGGATTGCACCTTTTACCTGATCGGAATATAGGGCTCACGGCGGGTGTGATCGGTCGACGGGGGACGCGTTCTCCCCCTGGGCACCTGGTCTCACTTCTGGTATGACCAGGGGTCCGTGTTTGCCCATCTCTCGGATTTGAATTTTCTATAGGAATTACGAGATTGAATACTGTTAGTTATCTTGGTCTTTCATCAGACTCTGAAACAGCATTTTGTAGATCAATCCATACTTTGAATACATCTTACGAAAATCATTTCTATGGATTTCAAAAACAATGACGGATACAAGTTTACAAATACAACTTGTCATACAGTCGAATGCTGTCTGACGTGTTTCATAACAATTGTTAGGCAGTTCTTTAAACGCTGATTCTGATTACGGATTACTCCGTTTATCTGATCAATATGTTGAGCTCACGGCAGGTGTTACCGGTCTACAGGGGATGCTTACTCCTCTTAGGCACCTGATCCCACATTTAGTATATCTAGGATTCCGTATTTGTCCTACTGTTCATTTTGTATTCCTTATAGGAGTTATGACATTTATCACTATTCGTTATTTTCTCCTTTTCTTTCAATCCCTCATATCTAAAGCCGCATATGAAATTATTCAACTTCCTGTTTGAAGATATGAAACGTCGGATTCAACATGCTTCATTGAAGATATGAAAGACTCGAGATTTATCATCTTTAGACCCATCCTCATATTTCTTTAAAAAGGGACATCTTTCTTTACTCTCTGAGTTGAACCATTCCATTCAATTGAAAAGAAAAGATTTTCTAATTCTTTATAATAAAACAACAGATGGGTTTAGAATGGACATCAGCATGACAAGGCTAAGATAACGGACAGTATTCAATCTCGCAATTCCTATAGAAAATTGGATATTATAACAAAACCGTTATAATATTCAGTAAGGGCATTTTTTAAAAGGGCTTAATTTGAGTTAGTTTGGACTTTTGGGATATGCAAGACATTGATGACATGCTTTATAGAGATTTTCAACAAAATATAATTAAATCCACTCATGCAAGTTAAATTATTCGGAAGGAGGGGGCGGGGATCCTGAACCCAAGCACCTGTGATCGAAACAAGGTACATGATGATTTAATTTGCAAATACAATCTGTCATCATGTTGAATGCTGTCTGACGTGTTTCATACCATATTGGACCGTCCTTTCTTTTCTTTTTTTCAGATTGACTACGGGGTACCCCCTTTCCTGGTCTTAATAATAATAATGTTTTATTTTGGTAATTTTACAGATGTAAGATTTTATGTCTTCCTGTCATTTAATTGTGTTTTGTTGTTACATCCTTCATCTTTAGAGTAATTTGTTTTATATAAGGTGCTATTTTATTTATCGATCAAGATATAGGGCTCACGTATGGCGGGAGTGACCGGTCAACAGGGAATGCTTACTTCTCCTGGGCACCTGATCCATTCTCTAGGGGTGTCTCTAGATCCGTGAAACTCGAGATAAATCACTCTATCTTCTTAAATCCAGGCTTCTGCGGGTGTTTTTGAGGCTTGCATTTCCAGTGTGCTAAGCAAGGCTATAATGGCCGGGCATTGTGTTTAATTTTATCATGATTTTGGGGGGGGGGGGGGGGGGTTGGGGGGGGGTGGTGGGGGGGTTGTGTTTTTGTTTTTGTTTTGTTGTTGTTGTTGTTGTTTTTGTTTGTTTGTTTAAAGTTTTTTGTTCTCATTTAAAATGAAATGACAAGAAAATAGTTAATGAAGGGCAAGAAGAAGAAGAAGAAGAATCAACGTGCCACGATACATTTTGTAGAACTATTTATAGTACGACTTAACTATTGTAGAGAAAAATAGCAGCCATCTTTGATTTTTACGAAAACATGAGGCTTTCGCCACTTTGAACTTGGAGTGGTTTGTAATTATCCTATTCTTAAATGCTTTTTTGTTAATGCAAAGCAGCTTTTGATTAAAAATGAAGATTTGTATGGCTACCGTCAGTGCATTTGGTTCACTAAAATAGGATGTTGCATAATGATTAACGAACACTATTGGCCTGAGGCCGAGTAGAGGGAAGTCTACCGCGTGCATCACTGAGTGTATCTATGTATCACTTGTTTAGAGCGGATGTGTAGGCCTGTATTTTATGGAGAGTAATAACGCAAAAAAATATTGTTGCTTAATTTTGAGTAAACTGAGAATATTGGCGTAAACAGAGATTTTTTTGCGCCGCTATTAACAGCATGTGCACCATTGACTGGACGAGTGATGTGATGGTTTTTAATGAAAAAAGTTTTTGGACTCTTAAAATAGACACACACATACTCCGCAAAAATAAAAAAAATTCCTTATACATTTTCCATGTCCACTTGCTCAGTAAGAAGTCAAAATTTGCTGGATGTTATCAACAATGTAGTACAAATTGCCATAATGCCCAGAATATTTATTGCTTGTCTTAAAGGAGTTTTATACACAGTAGTAGTATGTTAAAACTGCAAGTTAAATCACTACCTGATGTGTTTTATACACATGACAGTGTTCAATGTGAATTCTTAAAATCCGCCCCGCCATGTTTTTCATGAGGCATATATTGTCTATCGAATAGTTACTTTTCATTCGATAATCATGGTCAAAAATAAAGACATTTTAGTAATAAATCTTAGAGAAGACAGTTATGATATGTTGTAATTAATACATGAGAAATGAAATAAACCTTGACTAATTCCAAGTCTCATTATCTCGCATCCAACCAATCTGTTGAGGCTGTGGCACTCTGCTCAGATCAGAGAAAATTCAGTGTGAAATACTGTGTTCAGTTTTTTGTTTTGTTTTTCTTTTTTGATTTATTTATTTCAAAGCGCATAAAGTTACAATGAATATCTCATTGAGAAAGGTCAGTTATAAGCACAAGTTTATTATGGAAATTTTGGTAAATGGGCATATTGGTATATCGTGAGCAATCCGGTGATAGTTATACCCAAAATTACAGGCCGATAATGAGATATGCTTTCTGATACACAAAGAAATGGACAGACATAGTTGGATGAAATCATCACATTATGATACAGAAATGAACTTGTGTGTGTATATACTGTTGTTATGTATCTCAGTGTGATGCCATATATAAACAGTTTATATTATCTTTTTTTTTTTCAGAATTTGAGTGAATCAAACATGAAGAATCAGTAATTGACCGAATCAACATGTCTTTCAAACGTCCAACAGAAATATCGTGGGACAGGTAATAAATAAACAGACATATACAGGGTTCAACATTTGTGCACATCACCTAGTCATTTCCATCTTGAAATAAATTTTTGATGACCCATTTGTTAAACGGCAATCTGGTGACGAGTTTGGATTGTCGGTATTATTTGCATATAATATTTAATAGTGGAATTAAAGTAATATGAAAAAAATAAGTAAAATCCAGGAGAGAGTTAAATACATTCTATTTGACATTGAAAGCAAAAAAATTTAAAGAGGCACTACAGCTCATTTTCCACAGTTTAATCGAATGTTTTTTAAAACACGTATTGATGAAATAATAAAAATCATAACAATACTGACAATTTTGAACATTAGAAATGAATTAATTTGTTCTCAACTACGCTTTAAAGATCATCCAGGATTCAATGATGTCTTCCTTCTGACATGGACATTTTACATCGCGTGATTCAGTATGACAACATGTGTTCGTGTAAAATCTTACTTAAATACCCCTTAAAAGGGTCCACAATCACTTCTCGAGTATGAGATTATTTCCTGCTTCTTATGATTAAATAATTTTCAAGTTTATTTGAAGCAGATTTTTTTTTTTCACTATACAAGTTAATTCTGAGCAAAAAAACCCCAAAAACATGACACCAGTCTTGTTTACATCATGAAGAATTGTGAGCTCTGTGTCTCTTTGGTAAGTTCACAATTTTGCTGATCATTAGAAATACCATAGTTAAACATTAAAAAGGGAAAAACAAAGTTCAAAGATTTTCAGCTCCTATCATCGCCATGCCCCTTTAAAATCTTTTTTTGTTTGCAACCAGAAACCCATTCGAGCAACCTTTGATCAGTACCTGGGTTACCCAAATGTTGAATCCAAATTCTGATAAGTATCGAACCCTGCACATGTAATTGCATTAGGATGGAAAAAAATTAATCATTCGAATCATGGATCGCAATTTTATCCGGAGTTACGTCTCTTTGTGTAGCTAAAAGTAAATACTCTAAAACTTGACTACAGATAAGTGTTTTCAAACTCTGTGAGATTCAGTATTAATGTATTCTTTCAACCTATTAATTTAGGAAACTAAATAAAGAGTATGCATATGTGTATACATGTGCCTATCATTACAGCCATAGTGTATTGCTGATGTCCTAAAGCTGTCATCAATTGTCTATACATATACTAGAAATTCATAAAATGTAAACTTTAGGTCCAATGAATGAAAAGATTTTTTTTTTCTGAGAATTATGTCAGTTTATAAATGTTTATTTTTTTTGTGCCTAAATTCTCTAGTAATGTGTGTTACCATATATGTTTATTTAAATAGTGGAAAATGAGCTGTAGTGCCTCTTTAAATACTTTACATTAATGTCAGTAATTTGTTTGTTTCAGTGATGAAGATGAGGAGCTTTTAAGTATCAACACAAAGTTCAAGGTTTGCTTATTAATATCCCGGTGTTAAACGATCTGCAAAGTATCACATTCATTGGCTTATGCTGTGCATGAAGGAAAAAAAATAAACTAATTAAAAATGGTGATAATAATTATTGTATTAATCATATTCATTGTGTTCTGTCAAGTAAGATATAAAATATAATTGATTTATTGACAGGGTGATGATGATGAAGAGTTAGATGAAGATGCATTACTGGGGTCAGATGACGAATTCTCTCAGTCGTCATCCCAGACCACGATCAGCAAGTCAAAGACTGGGTCTTCCCTCTCCGAGAAAACAGCCACGAAAGGAACAGAACATAAAAATGCTACTAGCAGAGTGATCTCTTCCATTACAACAAATAGAAATGGAACACCGAGTTCTAAAATTACTGTGAAGAAAGAAGAATTGGCAAAAAGCACTTCAAAGCCTACACCCAGATCAAAAATGAGTACCAGGACTCCAGAGTCAACAGAGAAACCAAAGAAAGCCATCAACCCTATTGTGTTAGTTTTTCTGAGATTGTTGAATGGAATATTTTGCATGACAACTTAAAAGGGAGTTAGATCTTAACAAGAAACTGTCAGAGCACTATTTCGTTGCTTTTCCCTTTGGTTACAACCATCAAAAGTTCACAGTACCCAGATAAACATAGTCTTTATTAGACTTATGGTCAGATTGAGCTAATATCTTGTAAAATTATCTGTCAAGCATTTTTGTTGGGGGGGGGGGTATAAAAATGATACATCCAAATCAAAATTAATAGTTTTTGCATATAACAATATGAAAGATGTAAAAATGGATGGCAGGGTAGTTGATAATAATATTTCTTCACACTAGAAGAGAGATGGTTATATGTAGGGCCTACAGAAAGGTTGTAGCTAAAGGTGCGTGTACTGCAGAACAGATCTGAATGTCTTGCTGCAGTTAAGGTGGTGTGGGCCTTCCGTGATATTGTCTGGAAAGAAGGTTTTTTTTCCAAACATTCCTGGATTTAACTGTTTTCGCTCTTGCAGGAAATGACTATTCTGTTATGCAGCAATTGTTTTAACTCTCAGAAATTTAAATTTTCGCAGGTTTTCTGATCCCGAGCCAGAGCTTCTGTTAGATCCTGAGGAGAGTTATGACTTTGATGAGTCGGGAATGACCGAGTCCATTTTTGAGAGTAGCCAGGTAGGAAGTTTAACATGAATTAATAGAAGTAGGCAGTAAGGCCAAAATAAAATATATGTGTGTTTCTAGTTTCCCAACCCTATATTCCCCAGTTTCGTCAATGCTCAAAGGCCATAAGCGCCGTGCATAGACCTAAATTTTGCAGCCCTTCACTGGCAATGGAGACGTCTCAATATGAGTGAAAGATTCTTGAGAGAGATATTAAACAATATAGAATCAATCGATCAAAATGACCAAACATAATGCAAGAAATGTTGCAAAAAAAAAAAAAAAAGTGTTTCCATAAGATAAAATGTTTTATCTGCCTACCCTACTTTAATTATTTTTTGAAGTTGAAAGCTGAAAGAAGAAACACACATATATTTTATTTTATTTTGGCCTTATAAAAAGTAATCAGACAAGAAGTTCACAAATTAACATCAAAAGTAGACAAGTCATGAGAGGAGTAAGACGAGGATTCTCAAGAATAGTCCGATGAATTATTAAAAGTAGACGGTTATTGAGAGTAGTCACACTAGAAGTTCATGAATGTAAACTGTAGTTCTGAACAGTAGTCATGATGTGTTCGTGTTTAATTGTAACTGTGGAGGTGTGTGATTGTGTGTTCTTGTTTAATTGTAAGTGTGGAGGTGTGTGATGATGTGTTCATGTTTAATTATAAGTGTGGAGGTGTGTGATTGTGTGTTCATGTTTAATTGTAACTGTGGAGGTGTGTGATTGTGTGTTCATGTTTAATTGTAAGTGTGGAGGTGTGTGATTGTGTGTTCATGTTTAATTGTAACTGTGGAGGTGTGTGATTGTGTGTTCATGTTTAATTGTAAATGGAGGTGTGTGATTGTGTGTTCATGTTTAATTGTAAGTGTGGAGGTGTGTGATTGTGTGTTCTTGTTTAATTGTAAGTGTGGAGGTGTGTGATTGTGTGTTCATGTTTAATTGTAAGTGTGGAGGTGTGTGATTGTGTGTTCATGTTTAATTGTAACTGGAGGTGTGTGATTGTGTGTTCATGTTTAATTGTAGGTGTGTGATGATTGTACAAAATGTACATATGTACTGTATTCATTTTTATTGACATCTTTATCTGTCTGTTCCTTTAAAGGATGTGTCTTGTTTGTAATTGTTTTACAGAGTGAGGGGGCAGAAAAAGACTTGTTCATAAAGCCCCAGGTGATCAGTAAAATTGTCTCAGTCAGTCGGACAGAGGAGGAACAGATAGAAGACCAGTCAGATACCTCAACTATGGAGGTAATGAAACAGTCTTCACAATTCTTTCAGGTTTTTTTATACAAAAGCTAAAATGTACAAAAAACACTGTACATTCAGTAATTTGAATACAAAGGGTAACAACAGCATAATCCAATATACATTAGGCCAAAATAAAGAATATGTGTGCTTCTGGTTTCCTGACCCTACCTAAGTTTTTGTTGCTAACCTTAAATATTTTATTGATGATATATACAAATAAAATAAAATCCAGAATTTTAGAACCAAAATATTGTTTTTTCTGCATTGGAGTTTCACTGATTTACATTTTGACTACTATGTATCTTCAAAAGTATTTGTAATGTTCAAAAGATATCAAAAATGAAGATTTCCAAGAAATGTTTTACCTATCTACCCTACATAATTTTTTGGGGAATGAAATAGGAAACGCACAGATATTTTATTTTGGCCTTAACTACCAACAGCATAATCCAATATGTATTTGATAATAGAGCTGTCACGGTTCAAAAAAAGTTTAGGTTCATTTGTATCTACACAGCTATGTTAAAATCAAAAACCTTTATTTGTGTTTTGTTACAATATAATTACATGCAGATGTGATCTCTGGTTTAGACTTGATGTAATACAAGAAACAGCAGTACCACTTGTATTCGATTCTGTGCTTTTGACATAAATGCTTTGTCATTGATAGACATCGCTCCTGTGTCACATTATGAATGTGTCTGATATCTTATTTATTTTCATTGTTTTGTTCACTGTGCCATCATTTAACAATAAATCAAACCATGTCAACCTTTAGATTTTGATGCCATGATGTTTAAACGAATTTGTAATTATGAATCATGAAAATACAAAACAAAATAAAAACGGGAACTGAACCGAAACAGATAAATGGAGCTGAACCTGACCTGAACAACACGCCCCGTGGTTTTTTGGTTATTTTGGTCACCTGTTGCAATCCTGTGGAGTAATATCAGTGTAGTCAGAAATACAGATCCTGAAGCATTCTACCAAATAAACCATTCCATTCTCTACTAGAATCTTCCAGTTCATTCCCACACCAAGTCATTCCATTCTCTACTAGAATCTTCCAGTTCAATCCCACACCAAGTCATTCCATTCTCTACTAGAATCTTCCAGTTCAATCCCACACCAAGTCATTCCTTTCTCTACTAGAATCTTCCAGTTCATTCCAACACCAAGTCATTCCTTTCTCTACTAGAATCTTCCAGTTCAATCCCACACCAAGTCATTCCATTCTCTACTAGAATCTTCCAGTTCAATCCCACACCAAGTCATTCCTTTCTCTACTAGAATCTTCCAGTTCATTCCAACACCAAGTCATTCCTTTCTCTACTAGAATCTTCCAGTTCAATCCCACACCAAGTCATTCCATTCTCTACTAGAATCTTCCAGTTCATTCCCACACCAAATCATTCCATTCTCTACTAGAATCTTCCAGTTCAATCTCACACCAAGTCAAAAAAAAATGATTTTATTTCTAACAACAATTGATAATTTTTTTTCAGTCATCAATCTTTCCAAATGTGAAAACACCTGTGTATTTAAGAGATTTTCCAATTGCAGTTTGAGTTTTATATTTGTTAAAGATAAAACGTCACTAAAATGTTTGGAAATCAATATTATTTATTAGAATACGGCAAGCACATGTGTAACCTAGATTATGTTTAGACATGGCAGATGATGGTCCTCATGAGGAGAAATTAGATCTCTGAGATCATCCAGGAAGCAAAAAGTCTGTAGTTTGGAAATATTTTGGGTTCAGGACGTAGGGCACCATCAAAACATAATCTTGGCATGATCATGACCCTTGCTTATATTGCAAACTATACAGGAAATCTTGGGGTGGGGGGAAAACACCCACCAGGCACTGATTGCGTGACAAAAGTTTTCAGACAATGAATCTTGTTCTTAGATTTAGTCTAGTCATTGCCAGTTTCTAAAAAAAAACTGATAATGTACATTAAAAAATATACTTGAGTTGCTTAACATTTTGAAAAAATAGAGTGAGTTTAAATGTTTGCATATTGCATACTGTGCTGTGTGGTATTCGGCTCATTGATTTCTTTGAATCTCAGTGGTCACACCACACAGGAATTAGTGTCATTATGTCACACCCAATAATATTATTTGACATAATTAATGCCAAGTTATTTGACATTTTTTAATGGTTCTTTGATTTCATATTACAATATATTATTATCATGAGCCATACTTCAGTATATTGATATACCAATAATATAAGGTTGTCTTTCTTTTGACTTGCAGGTTTCTACTGACAGAGGGCGGGATAGCAGTGAGGAAAGTGATGAAAGTGACAAGGAAGATGATAGACGGGGGCGGTTTAGGACAGAACGGCAGAGAACCGTTAATCTGACCAGTCATAAACCAGTAGCTAATATTCCAGATACTCTAGGTGAGACAGTAGAAGCTATTCAGAGCACCTGGCAATATCACGCAGCACTCAAATAACTGTTGATGTCATACATTCTAACCAAAATCACATACCACACAAATAGCTTTAGGTTGATATGATACGTTCTAATGGTTTGTTATTTGTTTTAGTTTTTTTATGCTCATTATATATCTATGGTGCAGTGTGTCAGTCTGTCAGTATGTTGGTGGCCAGTAAAAACAGACCTCAAGACCATAAATTGAGAATAGACTTTTGTCAAAAATTTTAATTTCTTGTATCTTAAAATTTATCTAGATTTATCAGATGTTTTTTTAAGAAATGCTGGTTGATACAAAACATCAAATATAAATATATACTGAAAATTTTAATTACTTATGAAAATCATTTCGAAAGTTATGTTTGATTCAAATTAGACTTAAGTCTGTTCTCAATTTAAAGTCCTGAGGCCAGTCTTAAGAATTTCTGTAAGTCTATTCTCAGTTTACGGTTTTGAGGCTTGGTTCTTTAATTACACATGTTGTCATTAATATAGGGACCTTTGGCTTTTCACACTGACAGGGGTCAACACAAAACAAGAATGAACCAATACTAATTAGGCTAGGATAATCGAGCTGGTACACACACATTCAGCCCTCATGAGCGTGTTGTATGATGGTACGGTGCAGTGTGTCTGACATTTGTACCTTGTGTGAAGGATAAAATGAGGACTAACAAAGCTAGGATATTCAGACTGGTTGTACACATGTTCTCATGGTTAGAGGAAGATGCCTGTTATGTATCAAGGTTACAGAGATCTATTTCATCCTTTCATGAGCAATCGTGAAGGAAAAATACTACTAATAATGAGGTGATGATCTGCACATGTTCCCCCACGATGTTATTGTCAAGTGTAGAGGTGTATTTGAAAAGAAATGTTTTGCTTCTGAAGTTATGTTTTATTAGAGTGAAATCATCGAGCAATTCAGTGTTTTACAAAATGTCTTTTTTATTTTAGAACCAATAATAACTAATAATGATTTAGTTTATATGTTGTTTCTTTTCTTGATTATCAGTAATAAATTGGACAGGTTTATTTTGCAGTGTGGATGCTTTTGTGAAATACAATTGAAGTACAAATGGGGGGGGGGGGGGGGGGGGGGATTGAAGACAAATGTTGATTTGTGTAACACTATATTTTTGATTTCGATTTTAAAAACTGCAGTATATCAAGAAAATCTGATGATTTCGTCTGTATACCGTAGTACACAGTCCCTGTCCCCGGGTTTATAACTTCTTAAAGATGGTTTTTGTTGGGTTTTTTTGCAGAAATTTCTAAAGAGCAAGAAGAAGAAATAGAGCAGTTTTTTCAACATGGACAAAAAAAATCTCAAAGGTTCAATAGGGGTCGAGGTCGAGGACATTACTCCAGTCAACCACAGAGAAGAGATCTGGGTAACAGGGCACCACTACCCAGCCAGAGTGCCACTCACAACCAGCATCCCCCGAGTTACATCCACGAGGCCCCACCCCAGAGTGTGCCTAATCAGGTGAGTATGATGGGGACTGCCCTGTCATGTGGTAGAGGTGACCTACTTAGTATTCCTGTTTAGATTCTTGTGGAGTAATAATGGGTAAATTTGTTACCAGTTTGTGACCTCTCCACGGATGTCAGTTACATTTTGGTAACCAGATGACAACCACAAACACATGTACTTATAGTTTTACTGTTCCATCTTGAATTCAAGCAATGAATTGAATTTTGTAATATAATGATTTTTTTTTTGATTTTTTTTTTTGTCTTTGAATGATGACTAAGTTCACCAAATCAAAAATTAGTTCAAATGGAGCATATGAAAGTTTTAGACTTATTAAGCAGCAGAAAGGGTAAATGCTCTTACATTTCTTGATTTGTTTTTGATATAGGACTTTACAAATTTTTGGTATATCCTGTAGGGTGATATTTTCAATGTGATGAAACATACTAACACTATTATTATGTTTATCAACAGCCGGCACCAAAACCCCAGAAGATTCATATCAATCCACATTTTCGTCGAGGGGCCATGCCTCATTCCCGACATGAGGATGGACTCATGCCAACCCCAACAGTACCCCCTCAGTACAGGTCGCCAGGCCCCCCACCCCTAACTCAACTACAGCATCCAACCCCTATTGTGCATTCTGCACCACAGGTAGGAATTTTAGTCAACTTTAGGTAGAATGTTTGTATGAGATGGATTTAAAGTCTTCATTTAGTTTTCTTTGTTCAACTTTCATTTTGGTGGAATTTTGATCAATCGTTATAGAAGTTGATAGCCTAAAAATGCAAGTTATTTTCAGTAGCAAGATTAAAATGTTAGTCGTATGTGGTCCCAGTTTTTAGCAATTGAAAGTGCTGATTTGGATGTTATGACTTGGTTTTCTTTAACTTAGACCTGAGATTTTAGGAGTACGTTTTGACAGTTGATTGTTATATAGGACAACTCCAGAGTTGCATCTTTAAGATTGTTGTAACTGTTTCAGAGTGGTCCTTGGACACCCCAGACCAACCCTCAGCCCATGTACAGTAATTCCCATCATCCCCCTGCTCATCATGTCCAAGCGCCACCTGTCCACCATCAGTACTCAGGTATGTCATTGTATTGTAGTTTTCAGCTGAACATCGTCAGTATAGAGGTAAGTCATAGTTTTCACCTGTACATCGTCAGTATAGAGGTAAGTCATAGTTTTCACCTGTACATCATCAGTATAGAGGTAAGTCATAGTTTTCACCTGTACATCGTCAGTATAGAGGTAAGTCATAATTTTCACCTGTACATCGTCAGTATAGAGGTAAGTCATAATTTTCACCTGTGCATCGTCAGTATAGAGGTAAGAAGTCATAATTTTCACCTGTACATCGTCAGTATAGAGGTAAGTCATAATTTTCACCTGTGCATCGTCAGTATAGAGGTAAGTCATAATTTTCACCTGTACATCGTCAGTATAGAGGTAAGTCATAGTTTTCACCTGAACATCGTCAGTATAGAGGTAAGTCATAATTTTCACCTGTGCATCGTCAGTATAGAGGTAAGAAGTCATAATTTTCACCTGTACATCGTCAGTATAGAGGTAAGTCATAATTTTCACCTGTGCATCATCAGTATAGAGGTAAGTCATAATTTTCACCTGTACATCGTCAGTATAGAGATAAGTCTTAATTTTCACCTGTACATTGTATAGAGGTAAGTCATAATTTTCACCTGTACATTGTCAGTATAGAGTTCACCTGTCCAAATTATTAGTATAGAGGTAAGTTGTGACCGTGTGAAACAATGGTATGGAAAGCGTTAAATGGTACATAATACATGGTGAATTTCATAGAATAAATACCATTAATTCAGTATGAAACAGGTGATTTTGATTTTTTTTATCACCCAAATAGACACATGAATTAAAAGATTTTTTTTTTAAACATCATTTATAGTAATTTCATTGAACCCAATCAGTTTGTACTGAAATCACAGACCTAAAAGAGAAGCATTTAACATTGGTTTTTAATGACCAGGTCAGCAACTTCCACCAAGACCGAGCGTTCCATACCCAACATACTCCAGGGGACCTCCACCTCATCCAGCACCACAGCCCTTAATGGGGCCTCTTCCTCAGGCACCTCGCAGTGGACCTACTTCATTTCATGGACAGCAGTACCCTCCTCACAGTCAGTATCATCCATCTAGGCCTCCTCCTATGCAGCCATTGATGACAACCAGCCATAGATATCATCCACCTCAGCAACCTCCCCAGCCCCTGATCAGGACAGAGCCACCTCCACATCATGTAAGGATGGCACCACCGTCATCCCAGCAGGGTCATAGCTTACCACCCCCACCTCATCATCACTACATTCAGCAGGAGTATTCCCAGCAGAGGTAGGGACACAGATATACCCAGCAGAGATCAAAATAGCTGTAACAAGCTGGTCCAAAGGTCAGGCAGGAAGTGTGGTTTTTCATGTCATGTTTGTGCTTGAAACTCATATGTTACTTTGATACCTGTTCAGAATGGCAGCATGTGCTCACTCAAATAGGGGCATTCCTTTATGATACACCTCTTATGTAAAATTAGAAGTATTGCTTTTTAGCTCACCTGAGCTGAAAGCACAGGTCACCCATTGTCTGTTGTCCATTTGTCTGTAAACTTTTCACATTTTCAGCTTATTTTCAAGAACTGCTGAATCGTTATCAACCAAACTTGGCATAAAGAAGCATTGGGTGAAGGAGATTCAAGTTTGTTCAAGTGAAGGGCAACACCCTTCTCCAATAGGAGATAATAGCAAAATATTGAAAATACACTAGCAAATTTTAAAAATCTTTATCCAGATCCAGTAGGCCAATTTCAATCAAACTTGATACAAATCATCCTTTAGTGAAGGGGATTCACATTTGTTCAAATGAAGGGGCATGTCCCTTTCAAAGGGGAGATAATTATGAAAAGCAAAAATAGGGTGGTGTCTTTTAAAAGCCTTCTTTTCAAGAACCACAGGGTCAGAAAAGGTTAGATTTACATGGCAGCTTCCTGACATAGTGCAGGTTCAAGTTTATCGAAATAGTGTCCCACGGGGGTAGGGTGGGCCCACAATAGAGAATCAAAATTTTATATGTGAATATATTGGAAAAGTCTTTAAAACCTTCTCAAGAATCACTGAACCAGAAAAGTTCAAATTTTCATGGAAACTTCCTGACTTGGTGCAAATTCAAGTTTGTTAAAATCATTACCCCCAAGGGTTTAAATAAATATGGGCCAGGGTGACTCATGTGAGCAATGTGGCCCGTGTTCTTGTATTTCTTTATCTCAATTTATGCAAAATTATATTTTTGAAAGAATAAAGCATTCACAATGAAAGGTGATTTCAGTGGATTAAGAACTCGCATAATATTAAAATCACAATATGCACTAGTGGATGTAGACGCATTACAAGAGAGGTAAAGTAATAGTGATTGATGTTTGTGTAGATACCCACCCCCAGGGCGTGCTCAGGAGCCCCTCATCCGACATGATTTCCAGCCCCCAACACAGGCACAACAGCCACCAAGATTTCAGCAAAGGACCCCTGGATATCAGAACCAACCAAGATCCCAGGGATTTCATACCCAGGGTCAGAGAATGCCTAGAAATCCCCACAGTAATCAAAATAATGGGGGACCAAGGCAACCTGCTCTGAAGTAAGTTATGAAGCATGTACAGGTAGCTGCAGAAAAGGGAATAATTGACCGATATATGCATGTACATTTGAAATAATAATAATCAGGTCTTAAATGTCAAGTACATTCTTGTTTTGAAAATGGAAATTCAACAAATGTGACTGATGACTGCAGAACAGAGAGTGATTTGACAATTATGGGGGATGTGTATTGCAAACATATCAATATGAAAATCTAATACAAACAAAAAGCTAGTTTTAGTGGCCTTGAAAACAGTTTACTTTGAAAACCAATAGGGACCTGGATTTATTTTTGTTAAAGTTTCATTCTTGAAAGTTTGATTTTGAAAAAAGAAAAAGTAACTTTGAATTTTGTACACAGAGAAGTTTAATATGAGGATTATTAAACACATGAACAGGCGAGTCATCATTCCTCTCCCGTAAAGTTTTGTTGCAAGTGAAGAATAAATATACATCACTATTGATCTTTGAATTCTTTCCATCTTTTTATAGACCAAAGCAAAATGCCATGTTGTTGGCACATGTCAAAAAACTGAAAGATCGTGCCAAAAAATTTGGGCAGACTACACCAGTAGGGGCCACGAAGCCCCAGAAAAGGCCTTCATCTGAAGAAACCAGCTCTGACCCCTCGCCAGTTAAACAGAGCAAAGTAAATGTAGAACATCTGGTACAGAAATTTTTTTGATACTATTTATAGAACTGATGTAACTGAATGTGTCTCTCTGTTTAGTATGCATGTAACACTAGTACAGTCAATTTGTTTTTTATAGATTAAAAAAAAAAAAAATTTAAAAATGGAATTTTAATCACTTTTAAATATTTTTATAGCTAAATGTTTGTTAGTCCTCAAATATAAACTAAAAACTAGATATGCTCTGCACTTATGTCAGTCTGTTGGTAGACCAGATGTTGTCAGGCAGTATGACTTCATTTGACAATAATGTCTTAGGCACTAGTTAGATGTTGTTATATTGTAGCATTTTATGTCACAATTGTGTCCTAGGCATCAGTGGCCATTTTCACAAATCTAAGATAAAAAAATTTTTCTCTGTCTTATACTCAAGGTAGTGCAACTGTGCCCCGAGTAAGAACAGAGATTCGTCACCAGTGTACTATGTACAGCGAACTCTCAAATTACCACCACTCAATTTATCACCATCTTTGTTATAATGCCTCATTTTTTAAGAACAATTTTCCTACTACTTAAAATTCTCGTTAAATTGCCAAATTCACTATCGCCATTTGCCAAAGTGTTTTTGTTTCAAAATTCTATTTCAAAATGTTAATTAACTCGATAAATTGCCACGGATGCACATAGTCAGTGAAGCAGCAGTTGATATTTTAACTGCAAAGAACAAAAGGTGGTGGTTTATTGAGAGTTGACTGTGCTTAGATTTGCTCATTTAGAAATCCATGCATAAATAATTAAAAAGAATTTCAATATTTTCTCATCTTGATCAAGAATTTTGTGTAAAGGGCCACTGGTAGATTTTGTTGGGCTGTGTCATTTCATGACACCGAAATGCCTTAGGCACCTGGCAAATTCGACACATTACACCCACACTGTTACTTGATAAAATATTTGTTTGTTACCAGACACCAGAGGACAAAGAGCTGCAAGAAAAGTTAGCACTGCAGGCTCAACAGAGAGAGATGATTAGGAAGCGGAAAGAGGCAAACAGACAGGCATTGGCTCAGAAGAAGCGAGAACAGCTCACTGAGAGACTAGCAGAGAAAGGTAATTCACTGGTGAAATGAAGCGAGAACAGCTCACTCAGAGACTAGCAGAGAAAGGTAATTCACTGGTGAAATGAAGCGAGAACAGCTCACTCAGAGACTAGCAGAGAAAGGTAGTTCACTGGTGAAATGAAGCGGGGATATAGTTTACATGTGTGTTTAAGACTGAAATAAGTAAAAAAAAAAAAAAAAATGTTTATTTGGTATAGAAATGTATGTACATACGTGTACCAAGAATAACCCTTGAAAGTGTATTTCCAATGGGGTCCTTTGATACATGAATGTTGGCGCTCAGGGGGTCATTATGTGAGAGGAAACCCACGTGTCCAAGCGGGTGAACACCACACCCTCTCCCATACAACCATTGCCAATCACAGGAATCAAACTCAGACTGCAGCATTGAGAAGTGAGAGCGCTACCCAGATGTCCAAAAAAAAAACTTTTTTCATTAAAGTGACATGACAGAGAGGGTGTGCTCAGAGTCTAGATCATGATGGAATTTATGATAAAAACTGTTTTTGTGATTGTTAAATCAATCGTATAAATTATAGTACCATGTGATGTTTCATTTTGGGGGAAAAAACAAAACAAAACAGAATAGTAAAAAATAATTGTAGTGTGACTAGTGGGCGAAATGATGGTGCACACAACTCCTAAGATGCATTGAGTGCTCCAGTCCATTCATTTTTACGTCCAACGGGGTATATTGAAATATTTGGCCAGTTGAATTGTTATAATTGGTATTGAAGTGCATTATGCTGAAAATAATTATCCATGGCATGTCATTGCTTAATTGCAAGTCTTCTAGTCTATTACAGTAAAAAAAAAAGTTTTATGGTATGTTGAATTTCTTACATTAAGTGTGGTTTGTGATTGGCAGGCCAGACCAGGCCTGAAAAAAGGAGAAATAACAAACAAGCAAAATTGAGTTGAAATTTGGACTTAGTCGGAGATTTCACTCAAATTCTGACTGCTTAAACAACAGAAAACTCAAGCTTATTTTTGAGATTGTTTTGAGAAATCCAAACCAGGGTCGCAAGATCATAAAATGAGAATAGACATACGTCAAAAGTTTGGTTACTTGTATCTTAATATATATCTAGCGCAGATGTTTAAAGACTTGGTTAAGAAGTTTTTTGTGTTTTTGTGCCTTTCTATCCATTTCTATGTTAATATATTTTGTAGACTAGCTATGAGGTTATGGTGCCATTAGTATACAAACATGTGGTTTGTTTATAGGTCAGACCATAGAAGACATAGAGAAACCTGAAACTCCTAATGTCAAGCAGATTAAAACAGTGCAGACGGGTCTGGCTCCAAAAAACAAAAAACAACTGATACAGTCTGCACAAGCTGGTCCACAGACATTGCACTCCAATCAGGTCAGGTTTCCTAATGCTAAACAGTCTGTTCAAACCAATGCACAAAAGACAGTAGGGAACATCCATGCTAATAAGCCCATCAACAAAATAGCTCCCAACCAATCATCATCAAGTGCAAAGACTGCGGGTTCCAATAAAAAACTGATGAAGAGGATAGAAACTGTCAAGAAAAACGCTCAAGGTGACATCATATCCAGGGAAATTAAACTGGTTCCCATTGAGGATGAGGCAGAGGCTAGTGATGAAATGTCTTTATTGAATCGTGGCAAGGTTCAGGTGATAAAAACAAGTGCCCCCATGTCGCCCCGTGGAGGTCAACAGACGGGAAATCGAACTGTAGTGAGTGGAAATCGGTCTGTTATTTCACCGGGTCAGTCCCCCAGATCTGGTAACAGGGCGGTCTTAAGGATAGACCCAGTCCACGGAGAGGAAGAGGGAGGAGATCAGAGAAATGTGGTCAATCAGCAAGGAACTAACAGAGTAAGTAAACAGGCTGTCTTCTGTCTTTGTGGAGATCACTGTCAGTCAAGATGGAGTTCCTTTCATGGCAGACTGCAAGCAGGGTTGGAAATTCCAGCTGCCTGTCTGACTGAGACAATGCATTTCTCAGACAGGCAGGAACAAATTTCATGGTTCAGAAGGGGGGCTAATTTTAACAGCCTGAGTACAACAATAAATGTCACATATAAGCTTTATAAAATAATGCATATCTCAAAACTGAAAATCAGGATTGGCAGATTTGGAATGGACTGGCTCATAATTTAACTCAGTATGTTTCCAACCCTGCTGCAACAACACAGTTTGCCTGGGTGGAGTTACTTCCCTTCAATCATGTGCAGCACTATTTTTGCTTCTGTTACATGTATATTCTCACTGTATTTAATGTGAGGAAAAATTAGTGACTGTAACTTTCAGTAAAATTTACACTTATTTTCAAATACTGTGTAATGAGTATTTTGTGTTTGTGTATGAAAAAACCTGCCAAAAATTGCATTCACAAAAAATATATATTTGATACATATAGGTATAAGAGATAATGTAACCGCAGAAATGGAAAATTCAATAGAAATTGATATGTTTTATGAATCGGATCACAAAAAATTCCTCCTGCAGAAAATACCCATTATACAGTAATATGAAAATGAATTGTTGAATTTAAATCAGAGTGACAACAGATTTTGCTATGTAGATGTTAGATTTATCTTGAAGAAATTCAGAGATGTCTTCAGTATATTGGTAAAACTTTGTGGAAATATTGATAATTTCTGATAAATACTTTTGCATCCACATTGCCTAAGTCATTGTAGACAGGTGCTTGTGAGAGGCTGTGTATTGAATGATGTTTCATTGAAGTGGTGGGGGGGGGATGAAGAATTTTGTAATTTCAATCCACGCATTGTGTAAATGTTGAAGAAGAGCTACTGAGATGCAGTATGAAGTGTTTGTGCTTTATGAAAATCAGTAATGACTCTAGTGTAGACCGGTCGTGGTAGCTCAGTGGTTAGAGCGTTCGTTTCATAACCGGGAGGTCGTGAGTTTGAGTCCCGCTCGTGCCATGGTCGCGTCAAACCTAAGACGCAAAAGTAGGTAGTGATTGCTCCTTCGCCAAATGCTCAGCATTTAGAAGTTAGAATGGGTCTTTTGAATATGACCTTAAAAACAGAGGTCCCGTGTCACAGTAGCGTTGACATGTTATAGAACCCTTACTGCTACGGCCCCGAGCACTAAGCATAGGACTAAATTTGTGGTACTTCACCTACAGCTGGTGATGTCTCAATATGAGTGAAAAATTCTCGACAGGATGTAAAACAAATAAACAATTCAATCAATCCAGTGTTTATGAAACAATACAGAAATGAATTACCAATACACGGTTTAGTTGAAATGATGCAAGTTGTGTGTGATAGGGACTGCTACTAGATGTTGAAAAAAGCAGTTTACGTGTTACCCTCCTGCATTCAGTAATGTGTAGTTTTTTTAGGTTTATTATTCTCAGTGACATGGACCTAGAAAATTTGTGAGTCAACATACGTAAAAACACCATGTCTGTCTGTTTACCTGTACACTGGGCCATTTGACTTTTGTGTCGGACTTTTATAATAAAAATACATTGGAAGCTCATACACAATTTGCAAACGTTACTTTTTGTTTTATAGATAGTTAGTCTACCACAATGTACAAACCTTACATTTCTGTTCTATAGATAATTAGTGTACCACAATCTCTACAGAACTGGCTTATACTATACACTAACAGCAAAGTTACAAATACACTTCATTTTATTATACTATTTATTTCTTAATTTGTATTTTATTGAAAACTTGAGACAGATTTATCACTTTTGATAATCTTCATATCACAAACCACACCTATTATCTCTGTTCACACTACATCATATCACAAACCACGCCTATTGTCTCTGTTTAAACTACATCATATCACAAACCACGCCTATTGTCTTTGTTTAAACTACATCATATCACAAACCACGCCTATTGTCTCTGTTTAAACTACATCATATCACAAACCACGCCTATTATTTCTGTTCACACTACATATCACAAACCACACCTATTGTCTCTGTTCACACTACATAATATCACAAACCACGCCTATTGTCTTTGTTTAAACTACATCATATCACAAACCACGCCTATTGTCTCTGTTTAAACTACATCATATCACAAACCACGCCTATTATTTCTGTTCACACTACATCATATCACAAACCACACCTATTGTCTCTGTTCACACTACATAATATCACAAACCACGCCTATTGTCTTTGTTTAAACTACATCATATCACAAACCACGCCTATTGTCTCTGTTTAAACTACATCATATCACAAAATACGCCTATTGTCTTCGTTCATACTATGTCATATCACAAACCACACCTATAACATAGCTCGTGGTGAAATAATTCAAGGATTGCAGATTTGGAAAACTGACACATTAAGTTATTGATACAGAATTGGAAAGCATCTCCTCTGTTGTTAAGGCAGATTTCACTCCATAGATAACTATATACTTCAATTGCTTCTAAAAGAGTGATCTGTAAGCTTTGTCTATTATTATTTGTAAACAAACACTACACATATTAGCCATTAAAATATCGAAAACTGTCTGTAATTGGTCAACAAGTGATTGTCATTTCATAAATAGTCATGAAAATGGAGAGATTTGCTGATCATACAGCCACGGTTTCAGGTAATATAGGCACATCCTGATTCAGTGAGCGTGGCTAGATGACGATGGTCATGATCAAGGTCATTCATTATACTAAGACTCCAACTGAATGTGCCCGGTATGGTGTATTTGAATGTGCCCAGTATGGTGTATTTGAATGTGCCCTGTGTGGTGCATTTGAATGTGCCCGGTGTGGTGCATTTGAATGTGCCCGGTGTGGTGTATTTGAATGTGCCCGGTGTGGTGCATTTGAATGTGCACGGTGTAGTGCATTTGAATGTGCCCGGTGTGGTGCATTTGAATGTGCCCGGTGTGGTGTATTTGAATATACCCGGTGTGGTGTATTTGAATATGCCTGGTGTGGTGTATTTGAATGTGCCCGGTGTGGTGCATTTGAATGTGCCCGGTGTGGTGTATTTGAATATGCCTGGTGTGGTGTATTTGAATGTGCCCGGTGTGGTGCATTTGAATGTGCACGGTGTGGTGCATTTGAATGTGCCCGGTGTGGTGTATTTGAATATGCCCGGTGTGGTGGATTTGAATATGCCTGGTGTGGTGTATTTGAATGTGCCCGGTGTGGTGTATTTGCATGTTGAAGTTTGTCGTATGTTGATGGAAAAGTTTGAATTATTGGATTTTTTCCTCTCAAATTCAGAGAATCGTTGTAACTTCAAAACCAAAGAAGGTCATGGTGAAGAATCTCTCCGTGTCTACATCTGATGTGATGATCAAGAATCTCTGTACGACTGTAGGTCCAGTGGAGGTAGGTAACGGTGAAATGTCTTCCTCCTCAGAACAGGAAGTGCAGTTTATTAATTAGATATTCCAGCTTCTTTATGTAGTTTAGATTTAAATTTTCTTTCAATAACCTCCAGGATTTTGGTATCTTTTAATCAATATTTTTAGAAGTCTTAGAAAAAATGTTTAAAAATCATTTTGAAGTACATTTGATAGAGCTATTTTCGTTTAAGTTTGTGGTTTCATATAAAATCTGGATCTTAGAAGTGAATTATGATGGTGGTGGTACTCAGAATGTGGTTCTCTCTGTTTACAGAATATAGAGAGAATGGAAAAGAATGCCGTGGTAACCTTTATTGATGGGAAGCATGCAGCATTGTTTGCACAGAAATACAACAGGTACCAGAATGTGTTAACAATGTGGGGTGTGGGGTGAACGTCTTAGCTCCCTACAGTAGAGCATGCTTATATAGTAAATTACCACTTATAATGCAGGGATTTTCATTCCCCAGCGTAGATGAAAGTAACGATTGACTCACCAGAAATTATTATTATCATACATTTATACAGTGCCGAAAACGCTTTACATGTAGATTTGAACAAAAAACAGTAAATACATAAAAAAAGGGCATGAAATGATATTAAACTGAGGTTAACGTAGGACTTAAAAGTAGGCAAAACCATAAAAGATTATGTAAGACATGCTAAAATTTTATGAGAGTGGGATATTTTTTATATACTCAACAAACTAAGTTAAGGATCAACGACAAAAAGTAAAACATTTATTTAATGCCAAATTTTCAATAACCAACACTGCTGAGGAATAAGTACAAATCGAGAGTGTGTTTGAATTACAAAGCACGAACTTTTATGGAAGCCCAGTATTGGCAAGAAAAATATACCATAATGTGGTTAAATTCAAAATTCAGTCTGTCTATCCATCCCTCTGTCTGTCATTCCGCTTAAGGTTTTCCGGACTTTTCTCAGTATTGGATGAAGATATTTGACTAAACTTTTATGCATGGATTTGTCTTGGATAGTTACAGATCAAGTCTGAGCTTCATCATGGTTGACCTACTTTGACTGAATTGTCCCACAAGTAGGGGACTTTGTGTTGCCTGCAGTACTTTCAGAATGCCTGTTATATTTATGTTCTACTGTTCAAGTGAACGTAAAATATTTATAAAATAAAACACACTTATATGTAAAATAAGATTTCTTATGCAAATGGTTGCAGACTTTATTTATACACATCTACACAATCTTCAATAGTATGGCTGGAATTTAACGTCCATTCAACAAAGGAAGAAATGCATAGGACGCAACATACAAAAATAGAAAAATATTTGGGTGGAGTTGGACAGGAGTAGTCTGTTGCAAGATGGCAGCAAAACTTTGATTTAAAACACCTAAAAATTTATCCTATATGTGGCTGAAATCGGCCGTAACACCCGTAAACAAATATAAATAGCCAATCAATCACCAATACTACCACGCTTGTTAAGTTCATAACACTCAGTTGTTTACCTGTAAACTTAGAAAATATATGAAATAGCCTTTGGTTACTAGGGAAATAAATTTGTTATCAGAGTCCAGTCAAGAGTGTGAGGGCATTTACTTCGTATTTCATCGCCCTAACTAATAATATTATTGACCGATACTCTGCCTGTTAATTCCTGAGAGCTTCTTTAAACCTGTAGTAGTATATAGTTCATGTTTGACAAACTGTATGTAAGAAGTAAACCTTGTTTGTAGAACTCTTCTGGACCTCTCTACAATTCTCGTGTCACTGGTACGGTACTGAAATGTCCTTACTCGAGATCATCTAAATTCGCAAGTGAGAGAACATTGCATTTCCAGGAAGAGTGAGGGGCAACAGATGGAAAGGTTTACGAAGGAAGATGTTTAAAGATGGAGCAGTCGCAGGAAGAGACCTCATCTCTCCGTTACCTCATCTCATTGGTTTTGTCTATAAAAATTGAGAAGACGGTTTTAGGAAATAGTGAGAAATTGATGATGTGCTTTTTATTGTAAGTGATAGTGTAATTTCCCCAAATATGTGACTTAAAATGGAGTGAGATTCACCAACATATATGTTTTTTACTTCTTTTTTTTTTGTGTAACGGATATTACTTACACAATATACATTCTAGACAGAAAAACAAAATGAAGCAGCAAATTTCAATCTCAGACACCAATTTCATTCTGAAAATACAGCTTGACTTCACGTAGGTCTGTGTATTTTTTCCCCACACACATATTACTGTGGTTTGTGTTGTCAGTGGTAAATGACCGAAATTTGTTTACATCATAGAACAGTGTGACAAATCTTTTTACTCTATTTGGTCTGCAGAGCTGTAGAATTTTTCATAGGATTTACATGGAAATAATACCTTGACATTTAGAAGAACTGTTAGGTGGGAAGAGGAGGGGGTGAAAGTAGCGGCATGTATTAAACACCGCAGTTCTTTATTAGCCAATCAGAGATATCAGCCTGGCATCACTCTAAATTATTTCTTTCTTTCTTTTTTTTTCAATGGATAGACACATTTTCATAATTTTACAAGACACTCATTTTAGCACTGAGTAGGTGGTGAAAGAGTGAGTCACAGGATTCATTTTCATTTTAAATTTGATTAAATTCATATGAGTAGTGAAATGAGGGTGTTCTTTCTTGGGAGATTTAAAATTTGTGTTAGATAATTTGATTAAGTGTCGTTCGTTGTTCCTGAAGTTGAATTTTTATATTTGATTGGGGAAAAAAACTGATTTGCTTTCAATGAAAAGCTTCAAATAATCAAATAATTAGATTGTTTGAGAAACTAAGCAGTTCAATCACTGATGTCAATTTGTAGAAGAGAAGTGTAGCTGTTCTTTGTGTTTAGGCCAAATATAATTGATTGTGTGGTTTCAGTGATGTACTTTTCATAAATAGGATAGGTAGGTACATACAGATCAGATTTTTTGGTGGATGATGATAATTGAAAAAATCTGAAACTGCATTGGATACTTGAGGATAAATGGAAAAACAAGCATGATATCTTGATACTGAAATATTGTGTAAACATCACTCAAAAATGCAATATCGTCTGTACTTTTTAGCGTCATCCTAGCATCATCAACATTTCAAGGTAACCAAGTGCAGATAGTTTAATTTGAAAATAGATTATTTAAAAAATGGATTAGGGATCAAAGCATAGGGTAAATCAAGACACCAGAACCACACAATGTGTTTTTTATGCCCTAAGTGTATTGAAATTAAATTTGGTTTATGAAAGTTAGCAGAAAGTTGACATGATAGTGCAGATAAAAGGTAGCCTTTAAATGACCAGTGGTACTCACCATTGTGGCAAGTTAAGAGGTTTAAACCTAATAGGAAATCAATATGGACTTTGCAGACTAGAAGGTGTGTTTGATATTAGAGTAGTTCCACCCTCCTATGATGTCATAAGATGTTGCAAAATCAATAATGTATTTAGATTTATGCATGATATTCCATAAATTTTGTTGGAATCTTTTCCAATGGTTGATATAAAAAATCTTGTTAAACATCAAATATTTCAGAAGTCCTAAGTTATATATAAATAATCAATAATATGTATCAAAATATTGAATCCAAGGGCAATAATGTTTTCATTTGATCCTTTATCAAGTTCATTATTCGATAAGTTTTAAAAATAATCAAATTAAAGTTTTCCATTCTGTAGGTAAGACTATGACTCTAGAAGTTAAATGGATTTCTATTCTTGAAGTTCCTCAATATTTTTAGATAATCATTGAACAAGAATCAAAATTAGCTCAGAATTATTGTGATATAAATGTTATAAAGCTGAATAGGACAATACTATATGTCAGCCTTTATTTGAATCTCGACAGGAAGTCATAATAAAAGCAGTTTTTATTTTGGGGGCTTGACCTACAATGATGCAATCAGGCCCATGTGTAAGTTTTTCTATCAGATAGCATTTACAGTGAGAGAGAAAAGGGGGGGGTCTGATTTAAAACAAAAGAATCTATGTCATTTCATCCAGTTATAGTTGGCTAGATTGCATTTAACAAATTGAAATACCAATTTTTATTATTTATTTTTTTTACCTTTTCCTCAACACTGTATCAAACTTGTCCATCTGTATTATGCAGTATGGATGGATTCATATTTATTTTTGTCAGAAGGAAATCATGGCATTAAATACCACTACACACTGATGACGTGATAACAATTTGCCCCTCCCTCAAACACTTTAACACTCACTTCTCATTCATGTATATACACTGTGTGTTCAATTCTTGTCCTGAGCTTGAGAGTCAGTCGAAACATTCAGAGACAAGAGACAACTTGTGATTAATGTTCTGTGTAAATACGTGACTGATAAACTGTGGAAGAAGCTGTTTTGTGTTCAGGTGCAAAAAGTAAAAGAATGAAGTCAGTCACAAAATTTTATACCATGCAGTGTGAACGAAGTCAAGTGTGAACTGTGATGAATTATTATACCATGTCTTACATGTAAGCAGAGAGAAATTAATCGGTGATAATTGAAGTGGAAATGTGGAATAATGTACTAATTGAAGTGGAAATGTGGAAGAAATACTGTGCTAATTGATGTGGAAGAAATACTGTGTTCATTAAAAGTGGAAATGTGGAAGAAATACTGTGCTAATTGATGTGGAAGAAATACTGTGTTAATTAAAAGTGGAAACATGGAAGAAATACTGTGCTAATTAAAAGTGGAAACGTGGAAGAAATACTGTGCTAATTAAAAGTGGAAATGTGGAAGAAATACTGTGTGTCTCAATGGACTGATTTTTTTATTATTCTCGGGTTACTTGCATTTTAAAGGTTCAATGGCCCATCTCAATATAATCGTGCATTTGCCCAGCAGTTGGGGAACAACAATGTCTGTTCAACTGGACCTTGTTTTCATCAAAACTTGACTTGTCAGTGTGTGCAAATGTTTCCAGATTGGCAATGAATGGAATCGCGCATTAAGGACACAAATGACAGGAATGTAAACAGTTTACTCATTTATATATACACATCAAAACATAGTCCTTCATAAGAAATCATCCCCATAATAGTTCTCTGTATACTAAATATTACCATCTTTATTTTTCACAAATCTTAAGAAAAAAATAATAATAAGACTTCAACACAAAATTTAAATGGTGTCACATTGATACAGACACGAGCTACATGCTAATTTTGTATGAAGTGATTTAGGAGTTATGTGTTATTTGTTGACGTATTTGACAGTAAAAATGTTGATTTTGAACACACTGGTGATATTGATTAATCTGACAATTGTGAAATGGTTTGTTTTAAGTATCAACTGAGATTTTACATGACTTTTATAATCATCACAACATGTGCCATTTTGAATATTTAGGTATGTTTTGTGTACATAGTATAAATTTACATTTGTCAATAAAATAATTATACTTTGAACATTAATTGATTGTCGTCGCTTTTTTGTTGTTTATTTGTGAAGAATGCAGAAAGTTGTTGATGGCTCTAGTTTATATCCTGGTGTGAATTTTCACACTTTTGCTATTTGTTAATACGTTTACATTGTCAGCAATAAATTAATTTTTTTATATACATATTTCTGATAAACATGGCATCTGCATTCTTTTTTATGCTATTTTTCATCAGATCATTCATGTTGATATATTGTATTTGGTTGTAAAGAAGGTGGTTTGTGATTTTTTTTTAGTAGAAAAGTAAACTGACTTGAGTTTAGTTAAAACTTGTTTAGTCAGACATAACTTTATTTGGTTTGATTTTTATTTATTACTTCAAACTTAATCTGATATGCATATGTACAGCAAAGCATGGTTACAACGAACATGCTTATCATGAATTTATGTTTACAGTGAAGTGCTTTTTATTCCCTGTAGTTTAGAAATGTATCCTGAACTTAACTGGATTTAACAATTACAATTATAGCGAATCAAAATTGTTCATCTTCAGCACTTCGTTATAAACGTGACTTGCTGTACTTAATCCTATGTGATCTCCGATATAAAAAGTGTTATGTTTAGATTCGGCAAGTTTTACTAGATTCAGAAAAATAGATTTCTAACAGAATATTTATGATGTCCATTTGTAGCATTCAATATACATACTTGTATGTATGCTTTTTACCATAGATGATCAGTTTGTTACAGACTGATTTAGTTCATGGGTTTGTGTTTATGAATTGTTTATATGTTCTAACTCCTGTATCTAATTTCAGAGGCAGTATTAATAAGGGTAATTTCTATAACTAGAAAAAGCATTTGACACATTGGTATGTTGGCGATTTTCAATTCTTTTGATGGAAAGAGAAAGGTAGACAAATTTGACAAGAGGTTTAAAGGTAAGTTTGAATCAGCATGGAAGAAGTAACAGACTATAGATATTTTATTGAGCTATCTTTAGAAGAAAAAAAAAAATAGATGGCAAGGAAATACAAGTAAATACCCCTTCCTCATCATGAATGTATAAAGGTCAAGTCATATGTAACCTCAGACTGCTGCCTTATCCAAATTTATAATGTGTTGGTGCTAGGGATTCTCAACATCTTCTAAGTGTGGATGTATTCCTTAACCTACATGTAGAAGCTGGACATCTTGTGATTTGGGCATATGCCTAGAGTACAAGCTCGTATTCCAGGCATCTCCTGAGAATGTGGGCATATTTTCCCGTAACACACAAATCTTGGCATTTCCAAGTGTGGACATATTTTTGTAACACAAATCTGAACATAATCTCAGAAGACTGTCATATTCCCAAAAAACAAAGCTGGTTATTTCCTCAAAAGGTGGGCATATTCTCAAACATAAAGGTAGGTGTATTCCCAAACATAAAGGTGGGCGTATTCCCAAACATAAAGGTGGGCATATTCCCAAACATAAAGGTGGGCATATTCCCAAACATAAAGGTGGGAATAATCCCAAACATAAAGGTGGGCATATTCCCAAACATAAAGGTGGGCATATTCCCAAACATAAAGGTGGGCATAATCCCAAACATAAAGGTGGGCATATTCCCAAACATAAAGGTGGGCATAATCCCAAACATAAAGGTGGGAATAATCCCAAACATAAAGGTGGGCATATTCCCAAACATAAAGGTGGGAATAATCCCAAACATAAAGGTGGGCATTTTCCCAAACATAAAGGTGGGCATATTCCCAAACATAAAGGTGGGAATAATCCCAAACATAAAGGTGGGAATAATCCCAAACATAAAGGTGGGCATTTTTTCAAACAAAGATGGACATATTGTCAAAACACAATTTTAGGCATTTATGTATTCCCAAACCTCAAATATGGGCATATTTCCTTAAACTCTCAATTACTCCTTTGCTATTTCAACACACCAGCTGCAAAACTGTACCTCTCTGTGAAAAAGATGCTATATTAGAGAGCTACACCCATTATAAAGCCTTCCTTATATACAGCACAACTTTTTTTGCACATGAAGAAGATCTTATAACACCGTCTTTACATCACCGCCTCAAAATTTTGATGTGAAAAATTCACAACATATTTTCTCACTAAGCTTTTTGTCACAACATACAGAAAAATCACATCTTCATAAAGTTTGCTTTCTTGCAAAAGGAAATCTGAATTTATTTGCTTTCCATATCCACATATGTTTTAATACTAGAAACCAAACATTGGTAGCATTTTAAACCTGAATCAAATGGACAAACTTTCTGGAAGCAGCAGCTTCTTAGTTCATGTGAGGTTTTGATAAATGTTTGAAGGTATGTCTTGACACAATTGCTGTGGGAATATTTATTAGAATTTTTTTTGACATAAATATTCAGAGGTGGCAAAGTAAAACCTGTGGCATGAACAGAAAAAAAATGTGCTGTAAATTGAAGGTTTGTTTTTTTATATATATAATAGATGGATAAATTTTCCCTAAAACTGTTTAGAGACTTGCTGCAGTCAACTGGAATGCAGATTTTTGTGTGAGAAATTATCCCAGATGTTGGTTTGAATTGGAACATTGTACTCGCACAGAATTTCTACTGCTGTGTCATCCTCTGTGTAAACCCATGGGATTGGATAAGAACTAATATCTTTATGCAAGACTAGCTGGAATTCTGTTAGTTTGGTTTTTCATGAATTAAATCTTATTACTCGCAAGGAGAACCATCAAACACACAAATGGGAAATTTACTTTACACCTTTTACATCCTTGCGTCACGAAAAATAGTGCTGAAACATACAAGACCAGCTGATATAATAATGGTCCTCAGTCTCCTGTGAGATACATTTTGACTTTGTTTCCATGTGGAAATAGAAAAGATTTATTGATTTCATGAGGTCACATAAGTTCTGTTAATTTTAGAATCTTGAAAGATGTAAGAGAGAAAGAAAATGTATGTCAAGACTTGATATAGGTTTTGTAGGAAGTTAAACACTTAATGATGCTGCTGTTTATACCTGATGTTTGAGCCTGTCTGTGGTGAGTATGTGTCATCTGTATCTCTCATTGATATCCTGTGTGTGGTATGTAAATTGCTGTCTGTACACACCTGGCTATGGTATGTTATTTGTTGTACGTACAAGCACCTGCCATCTGTACCTCTCTGTGATATATAGACTGCAGTATTTACATGCTGGGTAGAGGAGAATTTGAAAAATGAGAATTTTTCATTTGTGGTTTACAAGAAAGTTACTCGTGTATTGATAATGCATCTCGTTCTTCCTGTTAATCACATTAGTATGTGTTATGTGTACATATGACATGTCTGATCTGATGATAGTAGTAGACATCTAAACAGGTTTATTTTTCAGGGATTTTTAATTGGCAGCTACAACAGTTATTGTGCAATATGTTAATATTTAATCTATATTTTTATTTTTTTATTTAAAAGTGCCAAGTTGATGTATGTACAGTGTGTGATCTATATACAGTCTATTTCATCATGTGACTTAAATCATTTCATATTTAACATTCTCATCAAAAGTTTCCTTATTGTGGAAGTTTCATGGAATTTATTGTAGCAGAGTGTTTATGCATTGGTAGTTTGTTGTGTGTGTGGGGGGTGTTCATTTATTTGTAGGCACTCCTTGGATGGTTATGAAGGGTGATGCGGGGGGGGGGGGGGGGGGGGGGGGGGGGGGGTTGGATTGTGGCAACTCACTAGTTTGTTGTGCAGAATGTATCAGTTCCTCTAGAGAAGCTCAGTAGTCCAGTGGTTGGTTGGGGCAGATGGGTGGTTAAATATTACTTTGTCAATAGAAACTCTCTGAGTTGTGGGGGGGGGGGGGGGGGGGGGTGCCAATTTTACAAAAATTTGTGTTAAATTAGATTTATGAGGCATAACAACTCTTAATTTACTAATTAATTGTTAATTATAGTTAATGATTTGTAAACTGTAATTTACGACTGATAAACCTAGTGTAGTCAAATGTGAAACTAATCATTTTTTATAGTAAAAGTGATGCAGTGAGAGTCGTGAGACTGTATTTATCAAATAAACCATCCCATGTCATATCTAGTCTTCAACTTGAATCTGAAGTTAACAATAATATCAGTCTGTAAAGTATAATAAACAGTCATGTAGCATAGTTTAATCATGAGTTTCCAGCTATTAACATTAAGATAAGCTAACTATAGTTCATTAAATTGAAATTTATCAGACAAAGTATATTGCATGCACTCTGTATTCTGTAGTTTACACTTAATAAACCTAGCTTAACAAATGTGAAACTAGGTTTCTCTCATTTTTCTGAAATCGGCATGTAGGAAATATTAGTTTTTCCTGCGAAGCACAGTGGTCTATTTTAGGAAGGGGGGGGGGGGGGGGGGGGGGGGGGGGGGGTATCGATTAATTCTGAAAGCATAACTTCATAGTTTTCCTTCAGGTTATGAGTCATCTCTGATGCTGAGCAAGTCATTTAAGTATAGACACCAAATAAAGAATCGAGATGACTGGTGTGTTTTCCTCCATGTGGTATTGGTATATGGACACTCTGTTGGAATTCCAGTCCATTCCTGATAGTGTTCATCTCTGTAGTACTGGGTTTTAATGGTTGCTCAGTAGGTTTATTACAATGTCAGGTTTTGAGATGTGTGTCTTCTGTAATTATAATGAGAAATTGTATCATTTCTCTGTGTGGTATTTCAAAAATTGTAATATTTGATCTGTTCATCTGTATTGTATAATTTTTCATTTGTATTGTATAATTTTTCTTTTTGTATTATGTGTTTCCCATTTGTATTGTTCATTGTCCATTTGTGTTGTATTTTTTTTTTATTTGTATTGTTATGATTTTTATTTGTCTTTTATGAATTTTTAATGTTTAATTTTTCATTTGTACTGTATGATTTTCATTAGTATTGTATTTGAGGGCTTGTTTATTTTGATTTGTTATGAAGGATTTTGTTGGTTTAAGTTTTTGCCTGTATGCTGTTGAAAACAAGTGAGATGGATGTTCAGAATGCTTAACCACAAGATAAACTGGTCCCCTATATCAGTTCAGCAGAATCTTTATGTATGTAAACAATTGTTATAAAAAGGCTCGATAATCAAATCATGGTTTAAACAAATGAAATCCTTTGTAACAAACGAAAAACAAACAATCCTTCAGATGCAATACAAATAAAAATTTATGCAATACAAATGGAAAGTATATAACACAATTGAAAGAAAAAATACAATACAAATGAAAATTATGCAACATAATTGGGAAATGTACATTACAAATGTTTTTTTTTACAATAGAAATGAAAAATTATAATAATACAAATGGAAAAGATCAAGTATTACATTTTCACATGCCAAATTCTCTGTCTCGTTGGAAGGGAATTTTTTTCTCTCAATGTTGTTGTTTCTTTTCTTTTTTTCTTTTTTTTTTCAAAGTCACTCAAGGCAGATTTTATACAACAACAACCCCCACCCACCCAAATGTGTATGTACATATTTTGTACTGCCCTCAAGACTGTTTGAAAAAGTCTGTATCTCTTGACTTTGTCCATGTACAGAGAGTTTGGTTGACCGCTAAAAGTGAAATTTGAAACTATCATGTTGGAGATGGCCTTTGTGCGATTATAAATACGGGTATTTTCTGCAGGAATTTTATTTTTCTGCCTCCTAAACAAAGTCATTCATTGGTTGCATTGTGTAGCATTTTATACTGTAGTTTCTGATCTGGATACTTTTTGGGAACACATCATGAGAAATGTGGAATGTCATAGTATGATACATGTTTCATAACAAAATGGACTGCTAACATTGTATAGTTTACTTTTCAGATGCCAACAGTGGAACTTTTTTATTTACTTAGTGCCAAATAACTTTACTCTATATACAATTGTTACTATGTTGATAGCCTTTATTGAGGTTGTAAGTTTTATAAAATGTTATGTCATTAAAAATTGTAAATGAGATTAGATGTTGTGTTTTATCAACATGGGGGTATATTTCCTGTAAAGACACAAGTTCTTCTGGTTTGATATAAAAGAACTGTTTCGGCACGTAACATCAGTTCTTCTGGTCTGGTATAAAAGAACTGTCACGACATGTAACATCAGTTCTTATGGTCTGATATAAAAGAACTGTTGTGGCACGTAACATCAATTCTTCTGATCTGGTATAAAAGAACTGTTGTGGCACGTAACATCAATTCTTCTGGTCTGATATAAAAGAACTGTTGTGGCACGTAACATCAATTCTTTTGGTCTGATATAAAAGAACTGTTGCGACTTGTAACATCAATTCTTATGGTCTGATATAAAAGAACTGTTGCGACTTGTAACATCAATTCTTATGGTCTGATATAAAAGAACTGTTGCGACTTGTAACATCAATTCTTATGGTCTGATATAAAAGAACTGTTGCGACATGTAACATCGATTCTTTTAGAGCCATGTGACCCATAATTGACAGTTCCTAAAGTAACTTTGAATAAAACACAATGAGCTTTATCTCGGTCTGTAGTAGCATGGATCATTCAGATGTTGGTGTATACTCCCATTAACAGCTGGACGCTCTAGAATCTTTCTCGCATTAGGCCTAGATGATCTTGTTCCCTCTCTCATTGCTATGAAGGATGTTCTACACTTTATATTTTCTGAAGGGAAGAATTGAAAACATCATTTTTCTTTCTTAAATGAAAAGATGAAGATAATAAGTTGTGATCAATCTCATGACTTCTTAAAGGAATACAAAATTAAGCGTAGGGCAAACACAGACCCCTGGACATACCAGAGGTGAGATCTTGTGTCAAGGAGGTGTAAGCATCCCCTGTTGACTGGTCAGAACCACCTTGAGCCCTGTATCTTATCAGTATGAGCTGATTCTCCTACAGTTTTAGGTCACTAGGATAACCTATTGCCATTGGTCTTCATCCATCGTCCATTAACGACTTTACATTTTTAACTTCTTGAAAACTACAAGGCCAGTTGTTACTGTTTTTGGTGTGAAGCACCTCTAGGATAAGAGGAGTTTAAAATTTATAACCTTACCAGCCCTGGAGCATCATGAGCAGAGTGAAATATTATAAAAAGAAAAAGGCCATATTTTCAAACTCTTTTCGACCCCCACGTGTGGCAGAAAAACTAAATACATGGTTATGATGTCCATGAAGCCCTCTATCAAAATTGTGAAGTCCATGGTACCTGGGTCAGGAGTTCAGAACCTAGGGGACCAATATGGCCATATAGTGAAAGTGTTTTAAAGTCTTTGAAAATCTTCTCTACTCCCTTAAATATTTGATAAAAACTTCATGATAATGATGTCCATGAAGCTTTCTGCCTAAATTGGGAAATCCATGGCTCTTGGGCCAGTGGTTCAGGCCTTAGAGTGGGGTCAAATAGTGAAAATGTTTAAATCTTTGAAAATCTCTTCCCAAATCTATTTGAGGAAAACTAAATACTTGATTATGATGTCCATGAAGCACTCTACCTAAAATGACTGGTCACGATAGCTCAGTGATTAGAGCATTCGTTTCATAACTTGGAGGTCGTGAGTTCAAGCACCGCTAATGTTGAACCTAAGATGTAAAAATAGCTAGTGAATCCTCCTTCACCAAACACCTTATCATGCAATGCACACCTTATTGTCCATTATACAACTTATCATACATTGCACACCTTATTGTACATAGCACACCTTTTTGTACATTACACATCTTATTGTACATTACAAACTTTATTGTACATTACTCACCTTATTCTACATTGCATTGCACACCTCATTGTACATTATACACTTTATTGTACATTACACACCTTATTCTATATCACAAACCTTATTGTATATTACACACCTTATTGTATATTACACACCTTATTGCACACCTTATTCTATATTGTGCACCTTATTGTATATTACACACCTTATTCTACATTATGCACCTTATTGTACATTGCACATCTTATTGTAGATTGCACACCTTATTGTACATTACACACCTTATTGTACATTGCACATCTTATTGTAGATTGCACACCTTATTGTACATTACACACCTTATTGTACATTGCACACCTTATTGTATATTATACACCTTATTATATATAATACACTTTATTGTACATTGCACACTTCATTGTACATCACACACTTTATTGTACATCACACACCTTATTGTACATCACACACTTTCTTGTACATCACACACTTTCTTGTACATCACACACTTTATTGTATATTACGCACTTTATTGTACATCACACACTTTATTGTACATCACACACTTTATTGTACATCACACACCTTATTGTACATCACACACTTTCTTGTACATCACACACTTTCTTGTACATCACACACTTTATTGTATATTACACACTTTATTGTACATCACACACTTTATTGTACATCACACACCTTATTGTACATCACACACTTTATTGTACATCACACACTTTATTGTACATCGCACACTTTATTGTATATTACACACTTTATTGTACATCACACACTTTATTGTACATCACACACCTTATTGTACATCACACACTTTATTGTACATCACACACCTTATTGTACATCACACACTTTATTGTACATCACACACTTTATTGTACATCACACACCTTATTGTACATCACACACTTTATTGTACATCACACACCTTATTGTACATCACACACTTTATTGTATATCACACACTTTATTTTATATTACACACCTTATTGTACATTATACACCTTATTGTACATTATACACTTGTTCTACAGCTAATTGTACCCGTGAAGTCATATGGAAAAGTCTGCAAATTCAGTGTAGTATAGCAAATATAACGACCTGTGTAATGGCTTTTGTGGAATTCTGAGGGCCTTTGGAAATATTGGAACACTGAACTAACCTTGACCTAAAAACAAGAAATGCAACACTCATTTGGAATATATACATCCATTTCTGTAGTATCGTGTCTCAACGCGTTCAGTGGATATGAGAAGATTTCATCCTGAAGTTAAACTGATTGATTTATTCTACGATGTCTTAGCCACGTTCTGGCAGTTCCCAACCCTTGCAATATGTCTGTTTCACATGTGATTAAGAAAGTGTTTGTCTTCGTTTCATGAACAGAGAAAACGTCTATCATCAAATCGGCTCTAATACTGCGGCTTCCAATTACAGTTTTCTAAAAATTATAGGAAGGGAAAAAGCAAAAATGTAACAACGATGGTAAATGAAATTAGTCAGGAAATATTAGCTTAACTGTAAATGTAGCTTTACGCAGAACAACAAGACCTACATACCCTCCACTGATGTTTAATGGAATTTGTGAAACTGCAAGGGTCATTATCTTGTAGATGGTAGTAGCAAAAACGCGAAGTTTCACGGTAACTAGCGCTACGGTTGCCATAGGTTACCTACCCTTACCAACCTTCCCTGAGATTTCAGATGTTATGAATAGATCGAGAGAAAGTTTCAAGTCTTACATCATATTATAAATGAAGCTTTATACATTATATATGATTGATATTTTCATCTCAATTTATTTCTATATAAGATAATAGCATATCTACTCTGGAGAATGGTGTGGTGTGTTTAGCTTCAAATTTTACACCACCAAAGACAAATTTCCCGTATTGTACATGTGATATTCTGTATTATAGATGTCCAGTAACTAGGGTCCGAGTGGTTACAGCATTGCGCTCAGAATCATAAGGCCTCACCTCTCGTCGGCGCGGGTTCGATTCCCTCTCGCGCCGATATATGTGAGAAAGTTTGCCAGTTTACTTTTTGAAGGTCGGTGGTCTCTTCCCACGTAAATTGTATCTGGGTTCTCTCTCCACCAATTAAAACTGGATGCCATCAGATAACTGAAAAATTGTTGAGTGTGGCGGAAAACAATAAACAATCAATCAGTCCAGTAAATGACTTCTGTTAATAGTCATTTGTTTATTGTATCACTATCAATGGTTGTTGGGTAACTATCCATTTCCCTTCCAGGTGAATATGACGCTCAATTTTACCCAAAATCGACATAATTTGGGAATTCTCATAACGGGTTATTATTGTTTGATCGTCAATTGAAAATTTGCGTCTGTAACTACTTTTTACTAGGTCTTGTACGCTAGCTGTAAACAAATATGGCGGACAGGGTACATAAACCCTTTCAGCCAGGTTTGGTGAATATTGTATACCTTTCAGGTAGCTGAATCACCGTACTGATCTTAAAAAGATACTGCCTATTATGACAGACTTCTATATACGTGACAAAACCCACTGCAGATTCGTCGAGACATTCAAGAATAAAAATGCTCCCGGTTTTTATAGGAGGACTCTGAATCAGAAACATCGTCGCATGACAGTATCTGTACTGTAAATGTTATTTATCATCCGAGTTAATTATTAACATTGAAATTAACATATACCAAGGGTGACTGTGACAATTTACAGAGGTGTGCTTGCTGAGACAGATCATACAGATCACGGAGAGATCAAAGCTAGTTAAAAAGAAAACCCTTGCTTATTAATCATATTCCATCTACATCAACAAGCAATGTAGTCTGATGGTGTCTGCAGTCATATCCTCTAATGTGAAGTTTTTTTCCACAAAAGATTGTTTAATGGAAATGCACTCTCTCGTTCCGTGAAGTGGCGTGGCCTTCAGGCCACACGCGGCAATCACGTTCAATACGGTGGGTGAGTTCACGTACGGCATCCAATGGATTGACTTCCGAGAGAGCATTCCACGGGCTGCCATGATGCCGTCCTCAAGGTAAGACGAACTCTGATTGTAATCTATAAATTCCGATAACTGGAATCTAGTGTAATTTCTAGACAGGGTGTGCCAATAATTTCTTACTGATTACCCAACCCAAATCTATTATAAGAAGGAGGGGGGGGGGGGGGTAACATGTGTGTTTCTGACTTATTGTAATCTATAAATTCCGATAACTGGAATCTAGTGTAATTTCTAGACAGGGTGTGCCAATAATTTCTTACTGATCACCCAACCCAAATCTGTTATAAGAAGGAAGGGGGGGGGGGGGGTAACATGTGTGTTTCTGACTTATTGTATTCTGAAAGAATACAGTTATATTATAAGTCTTTGGTCTCGTGGGAATTCAGCTGACGGGAAAGGTCCCTATCCCTTCTACGTGAATATTTTCTTATAAGTTTCGGAAATTTATATTTTTCATAGTTTGGTTTCATCTGTATTTAACGCAATGTGGCTATTGTTTCTCACATATATTAATGAATTACCGGAAGTTTTATTTAGCATATCAGCTGATTGCTCATAGACAAAATACTGGAAAAGGTTGATAACAAGAAAAACAATGTACGAGATGTATTTACCAGTACACGTATTGAAGAAAAACAGAATTTTCATTAACATGGATTAACAATATTTGTCCTGATCAATGAAGCTATACAATTACTCAGAACAAGTCAGTAAAATGATTCTAAAAACGGGAAAATAGAATATATAAAAGGATTAATTTATATATTTTTTCTAAAATATATTTTCTCGTATTGCAATTGTGTCAGTATTTTCACGATCCAATATTCTGACTGATCAATGTGGAAACTTATAACATATTTCGTTGAATCTGTCAAAATTGTATATGTCCTTGTGTGTGTGTGTGTGTGTGTGTGTGTGTGTGTGTGTGTGTGTGTGTGTGTATTATATTATATTTTATTATATTATATTGAGTATTGTAGGTGTAATGCTAATATTCAAATATCGGGCGAATGTAAAGAATGTATACGAAATCAAGGGGGGTAACTGTGTCTGACTTGTTCAATGGAATTTAGCAAAATTCTGAACCCAAGAAACTTGTAGAGATATTATCTGTTTGCCCACCCTTCATAGTTGATCACCAGAGTATTTTACTCGATTATACTCACTAATATATTGCTACTTGATTATTATAGAATTCTTCTATGTACCAATATGTTTCTCAAGGTTTCAATAAATTATAAATTAAAATAAACAATAAATATTAATAAAAACAGTGTCGTGGTTGGATGTAAATTTGTTTTATTCTTATTGAATATCATTAAATTTTGTCTATGGTTTCATTTTTGAAATATACCAAAAATGCCATTCCCATCTCTAAAATTTTTATTGAAATTTTTATTAATACTTTTACCCTTCTCTTACATGTACAAGGCCTAGTCTTAAAACATTATCTTCAAATAAAATAGAATTGATTGACTATCGCGCTATATATAGATTTAGTATGCCGAAGAAAATAATGGCAAATATATATCTGTATATGTATAGAACAATACCATATAGAATGTTCAGAATTTTGAAACGGACTATAAAGATTTGCAACAATGAACGAATTTGATTGGTTGGTGTGTGACCGCTTTATCCCATCATGTTTACAAAGTTCCATGTCCACGTGAAAGGTGGATGTTTTCATAGGTTCATATATAAACAAACGGCCTTCGGAATTCATTAAACGTCTGAGACCCGAAGAAGTAACTGTGAATGTAAAACTGAGAATATATTTTTTCTGTGAAATAGAAAGGTAAGTTGTATTTATAATGAAATAATAATATTAGATAAGAGAATATCAGACCTAATTAGAAATTTAGTCGTGTACCAGCGAGGCCTAGTCTGTTTAGCCTGAATATATTTAAATAACTTATTAAAATAAGATTTGAACGCGATGAATTTTTGCGTGAAAAAATTAATGCCTTCAATATGAACAGTCGGCGAAATTTTCTGCGAAGACTTTCAGTAAGTAACGTGCACGTCACGATGAGTAGGCCCGTAGCATTCATTGACCGCGTGAGGTTACGTGACCTATTTTCCTTGCTGAACAGCTGTTTTCAGACTGACCAGATAAGGTCACGTCGTTGTCAGCTATCGTATAGATTGACACGTATGTAAATCTCTAGATAACTGTGTGAAATTCTTTTAAAATTCATTTAATGAGTTGAACTTTTGGGGGAAAAAAGTAATAAATGGGCATAAACATGGGTAAACAAAAAAGTCGCACGCATGCGCATGTTGCATAATGACGAGTGCATGATCACAACATGCACAAATTATGTTGTGAAACTAGGTCAGCTCAATTACTGACGGAATCTTTGAAAGACACATAGTTGTATCTCGCACAGCAACCGGAGTATAAGTACGTGTTGGAAATCATAAAGCTGGGAGCTGTTTTGTTTATAACGTTGAAGTGAATGTCATGTTTTCTCATTGGCTATTTTTTCACTAAAAGAAATTTTATTTTTCTCCTTCAACAGTCAATCATGTTGGACAACGAAATGTTGGTAGACAGACATCCGGCCCACGACCTTTGTAGTTCGATCGAGGCCTCCACATCTATGGTGATGCCCAGTATTCCGAAAGGGGGCGTTCTTGTTAGAGTAAGTATAAAATTGCTACTTGAAATGGGTAGGGCGGAGTCCCTATTGCATCCGAATTCTATATGTATAAATTCATTAAGATCTTGTAATACTAGAACATGTTGAAAATGAAAGATCAAATAAAAGATAATGCTTCTATCATTACATTTATAAATGTTTGATTTATCTACAGGTGCAATGCCTTGGTGCTTGCTCACCAGAAGGCCAAATAAAGAGGAAGGATCTGCACCCCATTTTGCCAGGAATTGAGATAGCTGGAGTTGTGCAGGACGTGTGTCCTTCAATACCCAACAGGAACTTCAGCACTGGCGACAGGGTCATTCTATACCTCGATGAAGACTTTGCAGAGACTGGCTATCAGGAATACATAGCTGTTGATGATGTCGATAAATGTCTTCAGATCCCAGAGTGCATACCTATAGAAGTGGCGGCCATGTTGCCAGGAAGTGCCCTCTCGGCTTACAGTGCTGTCATGAAAGCCAAGTCGCACATACAGAAACTACAAGAGGTCAAATGTAAGTATTTGTACACATATTTATCAGTCATTTGATTTTTTTTTTTTTTTTTTTTTTTTTTTTTTTTTTTTCCATTTTCATATTTTATTTCCCAGAACCTACTCTATAACAATTTCAAAACCTAACTAACAATAGTAGGGCAGCTGCCAGGGATGGGGCCCTGACTAAGCTCCCTCGAAATACATTGAAGTTTACCTATGGTTCCACGCAGGGTACCTATTTGTAATTTCATTTATTAAATATTCATTTTTAAGTAAATGTATATAGAACATATAAATCATAATTTTTACACAATTGTATGATAAAAAAATAAAAATAAAAAAAAAAAAAAAAAAAAAAAATAAAAAAAAGTGACAGAGTAATGGATTTTCTTAGAATATACAATTCAAATTACATTCATGCTGCCTCAGTGTCCACACACAAACTACAGTCCATAATGACCCGAGGACAGCATTTTTCAACCGAGAGACTGTTTTCTCTCGGTAGTGGTATTTTTTTAAATACATGCATAGAGCTATACATACATGATGTTGATAATACATATATATATATATATATATATATACATATATATATATATATATATATATATATATATATATATATAAGGTATGAATACGAAGGTATCAAAACATAAACATACATTTTATTGATAGTATTATATAAATCTAGCAATTTATATATCGCAAAATGATAAGTGTACAACAAGTGATTGATTAAAGCAAGTCACATATTTTTTTGATAATTGTAGATTGGAAATCAGTATCTAGTCTCAATATGACTTTGTAAAAATTTGTGAGTGATTTGATTTCATTGAAAAGAACCATACTTAAATTTGGTTTGAAGACAAATAATCAGGGAGGGTTGTGTTCTCTTTGCAGCTGGAGTCAACGTCTTGGTGGTCGGTGCTGGGGGACTGGGGCTTTGGGCAGTGCAGTTAGCTAATTACATGCTTTCACAATTCAGTCAGACAAATATCAAATTGTTTGTATCGGACAATAGTATTGACAAACTGCTCACTGCCCTTGACCATAATTGTTATGACGTCATTCACTGGAATGAGGAGGATCACGAGCAATACATTGTAGAGAGAACGCTAGAATCATGCAAAGGTGGAGTGGATGTAGCCATTGATTTTGTCAGCTCGCCAAGAACTGTTCACAGAACTCTTAGGGTTCTTAATAGAGTGAGTACATTTGTTCTCTCAGATTTTGTTTTGCCAAGAGATAAGATTAAATTTGTCCTTTAATGTCCGTATAGTTTGTTTTCGCGGGTTTTGATAGTTTGTATCTTGGTATTTCAGGAGGGTTTGATATTAGTTGGAGGCAACACAATGTCAGAGGTCTGCATCAACTTGAACGCCCTGGCAGCAAAACAACAAAGCATTGTAGGAATACCAAAGGGCACACTCAAACAGCTATTGGAATTGGTGGATCTAGTCGGTGAACAGAAGGTGGGTATCTCGATACTGTCACATCGAATCCATGTTATATCGGCGATTGTATTTTTTAAATTTTTCATAAAATTTATATTTGTTATGATTTCATGTGGTTTGCTTTATTTCAGGTTAAACCACCAGTGTTTTCAATTCATGACATAAATGACGCTAATCAAGTCTTCGAAGACCTATACCAAAGTCGGATAACGGGGCGAGCCATTCTGAAGATCAATCATTCCCAAACGGTAGACAACTGAACTGCCACGTTCTGTTCAGTGTGCGAGACAGACAACCAAAGCCAGCTTGATGATAACAGTTATTGAAGTACTGTTGGTAGTGCTGACTTGCAATACATAACTGTTTCCTTGAATTCTGAGCTTTTTCCTCCAGTCCCGGGAGGACTACAACTTGGACAGTCACTTCCTCATTCAATCCATGATCTGCAACGTATATGGTGCTCTTTGTAAAGTGCTTTTGAGACTGAGAATATCAGTGACCACGTGGCGATCTGATTGACAGTCTACTTCGGTGGATTTTAGTGCTGTTAACTGTAATGACGCGCCGCTGGTGTTCAATAATTTAATCATATGACAAATTACCAATATACCCTGCCGGAGCGTCTTGACCTCAATGACGAAACATCATGTGCTTGTTCGTAGGTGACTTTAAAGACCTATTAGTTATTAATTTATTGTGTAGTCGTTGTTCTATTTTCGTTACGGCATTATTGGTAGCATTGAATGTGATATTGTGCGAAAACGAAAATTAGCATGAATGGAACATGAGATTGTTGTGAAATAATGTGAATAGTGTATGTATGTGTGAAATGAGAAAAACATTTTTGTTACAGCAAGTTTGTCATGTATAATTTTATACAGTTATTAAAATTCATGAAACCTAATACACTGCTGATTTATGAATGTAGGTGACCAGATTTAGCAACATCATAATACCGCAATACGTTCTGGAAGGCGTTGACATGTTTACAACTAAACGGAATAAATTTAAGAGGATCGTGAGACACTTTTTACGCCGATGGACGTATTGGGATTTAAAGTACAAACATTACAGAGCGTAGGTTTAGTATGCTGTAAACGTCTTGATCACGATTTTAAACAAGGACACCCATATATAGCCATTAAATACCATTATATTATAGTCGAACATGGAGCAAATGTTCAAAGTTCTTGGTGGTTCAAGAACACGTGACTGATTCAATGAAATGGAGAAGTCAATGCGTAATGGTGTGAAAGCACTAACTTGCAAGGGTTCCATGGTTCGAAATCTGTCCAGGCAAAGCCGGGTTACAGCTGTGTATATACGTGTTTGTAACTCATATAATATAGGGACGTCACCTGCTTTAGGTGTAGTGCTACAAATGTTGACCGATGTATGGCACTCCAAGCTGTAGCCATGAGGGTTTTTTTTTTTTTCGTTTTAATGCCTACTGTGATATTCGAAATCTGTTTTTAAAGTCATATTGTAAAGACCCGTGACTCTCACCTCCAATTCGACCACTTAGCGAAGGAACGATCGCTATTTGTTGGAAATTGTAGGTGTACTGCTGGGATACCGAATTAAATCCGAGATCTTCCAGTTGTGAAGAAAAAAAGCCGCGATAATGTCGGGGTCTGTAGTAAACTCAAACGCAATAAGGAAAAAAAAAATGAAGACTACGAAAATTGAACAATTTTGTAAATCCTTTCAAGAATACAGAATTGAGAGATGGGCAAACACCAACCACTGGACATACCAGAGGTGGGGTCTTGTGTCTAGGAGGAGTAAGCGTACCCTGTGAACAGGCAATACACGCCATGAACCTTATATCTTTACCAGGTAAACGAAGAGACTAAAGAGGAAGATGATTCCAGTCGTATACATTACAATGTATTGTAATGTGTCCCGAAATCTCCGCTCCTACACATTAATGTCGAGTGAGGTCTTCCGACACCCATTTTCCACTCCATATCCGTGTCGCACACTTATATATATATATATATATATATATAATGCAACGACCTTCGTCAAATCTGCTGTATAAATACTATACACATCGTGTAGTTCATAAAGAAGACGTTTGTTTTGGTATAGAAACCAGTGCCATTCATTCACACCCAGATCGTTTAGGAAGCATCCAGTGGTGACCTCGACATTGAGGTGTTCCTAGTCAACATGAATATACGCCTAACTCTTGACTTGTAGTAATTAATTACGAAAAGGTAAACACTCGAGAGTCAGTCCCCGGGAACTGCTTCAGAGTTAAATGTACTGATAATGGAGGCAGGAGCGAGTTCAACAGATCGATACGGAGTTGTTTACGCTCTCGTTGATTTTAGAAAACACTCAGAATGTAAACATGACAAAAAGCATGGCCGCATAATACACTTGTTTACTAGAAAGTACCTTGCACATGTCCCTAACACGTCATTTAACCTACTTTTTTGGAGCTCTCTTTAATGCGTAAAAGAGAGTATAATGGTAAAATTTATTTTTTCATGATTTGCCACATGATATCCGTATTTTACGAATAAAAAAAACAAAACAACAACTACCAATTGCGTATTTATCAGCATCTGTTACAGACTGGTTTTTACCTCTGCTGTTAATCTACGTGTAACTATGCAAACCTCTCGATCTTTTGTCTTGTGTCTTGAAATACTTCAGTGTTTGAAATACCTGTTTCTGACTTGTAGACTGAACATATAATAATTTATCTCTATTTTGTAATCTGTACTATATCTTCCATAAATGAATGTGGTGACGCTGGCATGATGATGACATTAATGTATCGCTGTTCTATATGTCAATGCACTTGTTATGTATCACAGACAATGTAATTGTTATATATCACAGACAATATAATTTTATATATCACAGACAATACACTTGTTATATATCAGAGACAATATAATTGTTATATTTCACAGACAATATGATTGTTATATATCACAGACAATACACTTGTCATATATCACAGATAATACACTTGTTATATATCACAAACAATATAATTGTTATATATCACAGACAATATAATTGTTATATATCACAGACAATATAATTGTTAGATATGAGATGAAATTCACTTGTTATATATCATAGACTATATACTTGTTACAATATCGGAGGCGGTCATACCACAAGGACTGTTTTAAAGAGGCATTACAGCTCATTTTGCACATTTTAATCGAGTGCTTTTTAAAACACGTATCGATAAAATAGAAAAAATCATAATAATACTGACAATTTTGAACATTAGGAATGCATTAATTTACTCTCAACTGCGCTTTAAAGATCATTCGGAATTCAATGGTTTCTTCATTCTGACTCGGACATTCTGCATTACGTGATTCAGTATGACAACACACGTGTTGTGAAAAAACTTATTTAAGTATCCCTTAAAGGGGTCTAAACTCGCTTCTTGAGTATGAGTTTATTTCCTGCTTCTTATAATTAAGTAATTATAAATCATTATTATAACAGAAAACCTTTCATGTCTCTATAACCAAGTAATGTTTTTTATAAAGCACGCCACATGTTTTGATAAAAATAGCATTTACTTTTAAAGCCCTGCGTGTGTGTATTGTAGTTAGAGGGTCATAGTGATCTCCCCACGTAACTTCTAGTTTGCGTATGAGTTGTATCTCGTTCTATTTTGACCCTTTTCTCGCATAGTCTGTCAAAATTCTGGGTTTAGCCATTGTACGCTTCCTCTCATTGGATTGTTTATCCTCCGTACGCATGCGTCCGAGGACCGAAAGGGGAAGTCTCAATGTTGTTAAAAAAGGGCCTTCAAAAACTACTGATTTTTGCATTTAAATGAGAATTTTCAACTTTAGAAATGTGTTATTTTTGCAAAGTTTGTACATTCAACTATGCAACAAAATTAGAGAAAGCTCTGGGAAAGTTGTCATTTTACGATTTTTGAGCAAAATGAGCTGTAGTGTCTCTTTAAATACATGTTGTATTAATTGCCAAAGTTTGGTGGTGTCATTTCTGGAAACTGTCCGTCAATTTATATATTTGAAGAAACAATCACTGAAATTTCCCTTCGATTTTTATTTTCATTCTAGTACTTAGATACATTTGGTCATGTGATATAAACGGTAGACAATACACAGACATTTAAACTGAGTAAATATATCTGTCTAGATTACTTGCTCTTGATAGAGTTTATTTTGTTATATGAATAATGACGTACCACTAGCGTGTATGTGTACTTCCACCCAATTAAAATAAATAAATGATGAGGATAAACTCTGCTAATATCATACACTGATAAACGTTGGACGCGCCGTAGTTTATGATTCTCGATATAAACTGTGATACGTACGTGAACTTTTAAACTATATTTGAAAAGAGAAGACGCATATTAGATAACTATAAGTATGAATATAAGAAATAGCTGTTTTGTGGGGGATATAAACAGATAAGAAATCACCCTGGGACAAATCTTAGGAACAATATAACCCTCCTGTGGGATGACATGGTTTTTTTTGGTTTTTATATATATATATATATATATATATATATATATATATATATATAGAGAGAGAGAGAGAGAGAGAGAGAGAGAGAGAGAGAGAGAGAGCGTGTTTTATTTATAGAGGTAATCATGATCCATCGGCGAAAACCCCCAGGACACCTGAAGTCTGGATAGCATGCACGTAGATCTCATTCACCCCCACCCCTTCTACCCAATGAAGAAATAGATATAGAACCAGTAACTTGTCACCTTCATAACACTCAGTTGTTCTGCAGAGCCATTTTTTTACTTCGTTTTTTTTTTTTTTACTTTCTGTAAGCACTACTAATCTACAAATAAATCTTATGAAATGATATATCTCTCGCTGCATCTACAGATAAGAAAATGGGGAGAGAAAAAAGGTCATATGACTATCATAATTGTATTTTTAGAATGTTACGTAACATTCTAAAAATACAATTATGATACAGTCCATTTTTTTTTTATCTTGGCCTGCATCTCCTTTAAAATAACATTTGGAGTAAATTTGTACATTTGTAACATGTGGAGGCATCAAGCTGCCTTGCTTCTTAACAAAAAATACCGGAGATTTATCACAATTAACAAATACAAAAGATCTATCACGATTAACAAATACAGAATTTCACACAATTAACAAATACAGAATTTCTCACAATTAACAAATACACGAGATTTATCACAATTAACAAACACACGAGATTTCTCACCATTAACATATACTTGAGATTTCTCACAACACGGAATTGGTTCAGTGTTACTTTGTAAGAAAAAGATTGTTGCCGGAAAAATTATTGCAAGAAAATAAATGCCGTTACAAGGTCAATCCGTACGTTTCTCTTTTTTCTCCCTTGACCCTAATTTTGTTTAGGACTTTAAACTCTCAAAGGCAAGCTAGGCGTTCTTAGTACTAGCTAGTATGTATACTCCTGTAAATGATACACTGTGTAACAGTTGTATAAACGAGAGAGAGAGGGGGGGGGGGGTGGGGGTGAGTCCGTCCATTTCCTTTATTCGTTCCTGAATGTTAACTGGACATGATGAGGCCTGTATATTGACATCAAGTCTTATCAGTAAATGTGGCAGCGAGAGGGTGTGTCGCGACCTAAATCTAGGTCACATGTACAGTGACCTCCATTGGGATTGATAGATTGAGTATTTGTTTAGGGTTTTACGCCGTTTTGACAATACGGCGGTTAACTACCTGAAACATGTCCGAGTTTCTCCTGCCTACAGTGGACCAACGAGGGAAATGACCCCTCAATTAAGAATGATATTGCAAAATGTTAAATAGTAAATTAGTGAAACCCTTTTTGGTTGAAACGCTTGAACATATTGTTTTGTAATGTAATAACGAAGGGATTGTGTGTTTGTTATAAAAACGTAGAATGCCCCCTTCCTCATCCCCAATATACATGACAAAAACATGAATGATACGTTTATCTAATAATATACTAATATGATATATATATATATATATATGTGTGTGTGTTTGTGTGTGTGTGTGTGTGTGTGTGTGTGTGTGTGTGTGTGTGTGTGTGTGTGTGTGGTCATATATCACCATTATTGAGTAACAATAAAACAATAACTATTTTTTCAATCATGGTCTTATGTCAATGTACCCTTTTTAACCGGACTTTTAACCCCCCCCCCCTTTTTTGTTTCTTTCTACAATCGCAGACATTTCATACCGACGAGAAGACCAAAGACTCTAATCAACATTTGTGTATTGAACCCGTGATTACAGAGTCCTTTAAACACTGTAACGTGGTGGTGTTCTGTGTCCCTACCAAATAAAAGACTGTACAAAGATTATAGCTTGGTAAGTGACTGATAAACAATTCATCATATAAAGGGATTTAAAGAAGACTTAATATGTTAATCATTTAACACAAAGAATGCTCAAAGAATATCACGCACCCACCACAGGGTATTATATAACACGGGAACAAAAGAGCACCCACAAGCTGCAGTGTCAACAGAAAGACTGGCCTGGACTACGAAGTGGTCTTGCTCGCCCCAGCAGCTTTAGTCACGTTTTCCTATTTTTAATTAATAATTTAATAACTTAAACTAAACCCACGCCTTGATCGACACTAGGATCTCGAAACCTTTGTTAAGAAAGGCTAATGCAAGCTTGAAAAGAACCTCATTACTCACAGAATAAACGTCAAGTGCGTCTGAAGTCCAAACAGAGGCAGATTCACAAACACTTGATAGAGATGGTCTCAGTGACAATGTACATCATATAATGCAGCAGTTGTGACAGCTCATACCATCAAACGTGTGATGAAACAAATCTCTGTGTAATTTGCTAATGAAACTTTAAATATTCAGTTCAAGTTATTTCAGTTTTACATGTACAAATTTGATTTAAAGACTAGCCCTAGTGAGCAATAGTCAAGAGAGAGAGAGAGAGAGAGAGAGAGAGAGAGAGAGAGAGAGAGAGAGAGTATTCAAACTTCTAAGAGTGTTTATTAACATATCCCATTTGTCTTTTTCTTTATACATGTACCACTGTCTTGTTACATGGTATACAGGTCAACCTTAAGGCATATTGACCTCTTGATCAATGCTGTATTTACAGCAGTAGTATTAAAACTGAAAGTGGATTAAATTGAAAGACTGAGTTAAGGATTTCTTGCAGAGAGAAAGAAGTGATATGCTATGATACATATAACACCTACATGTGTCTTACCATAGACATGACCCGTCACACAATAATTTCGTACCGTGAAAATGTTTACTTAAACGAATATTTGTACGTAAACAAACAAAAGCGATAGAAGAAAGGAAACATGTTTATTATGAATTATTGTTATTCAAGATTATATAACATAGAAATCGGAAAGGCACCAAAGTAAACAAAATTACACTGGTAACAATTCTCTGGCAGTCCAAGGTCATTAACCGACACGTTCGTAAATACGGTCAACGAAGACGCCATCCTTATAATCAGAAGAAATAAATTTACGTCCGGTAATCTGCTCGGCTCCCAGTCTCCATCTTCTTCCTGTTTTCTACATCAGCAGTCAAATCCTGCACACACTGAGATCAGACAAATCCCGCATACACTAAGATCAGATAAATCCAGCACACAGTGGGACCAGATAAATTCAGCATACACTAGGATCAGATAAATTCATCACACACTATGATCAGATAAATCAAGCACACAGTGGGATCAGATAAATCCAGCACACACTAGGATCAAACAAATCCAGCACACATTGGGATCAGACAAATCCAGCATACACTAGGATCAGATAAATGCAGCACACTATGATCAGATAAGTACAGCACACTGTGATCAGATAAGTACAGCACACTATGATCAGATAAATCCAGCACACATTGGGATCAGACAAATCCAGCACACACTAAGATCAGATAAATCCAGCATACACTATGATCAGATAAATGCAGCACACTATGATCAAATAAATCCAGCACACACTAGGATCAGATAAATGCAGTACAGTGGGATCAGACAAATTCAGCACACACTGGGATTAGATAGATTCAGCACACACTGGGATTAGATAAATTCAGCACACACTGGGATTAGATAAATTCAGCACACATTGGGATTAGACAAATTCAGCACACACTGGGATTATATAAATTCAACACACATTGGGATTAGATAAATTCAGCACACACTGGGATTAGATAAATTCAGCACACACTGGGATTAGATAGACTCGGCACACACTGGGATTAGATAGATTCAGCACACACTGGGATTAGATAGATTCAGCACACACTGGGATTAGATGCTCTATAATGTTGTACATGTCCAGTCCCTGAATCTGTACCTGTTTTTAAAAATGTTGATATTCTAGCAATATTCATCTAATAACTAATAATTTAGCTAATTGTTGCTACCTGATGTTGCCCTTGAAAAAGAGATTTGAAAGCACAGTGTGATTAAAAGATTGTTAATGAACCTCTTCCCCTTTGTTATTGTTAATGATTCTGTGAGGCTGTGTTCAGAATATTTTGATGATTATTGTAATCTCGATCTGATTTTCTCCAAGAACTATATTCTATTCACTAAGAGTGTATAATTTGTACTAGATTCACCAACAGTTTAATTTGTACTAGATTCACTAACAGTTTCACTGGAACTAAATTAATTTAATTAAATTAATTTAAATCAATTTAAGATAAACATGGATAACATTTGATTGAGTGAACTTGTTTCGTAAGTGAAATATACCACAGATCTACAGCATACGACACAGCAGACAAGTGAAATCGAGGCTATTTTCTACAGTGTAGTCATACAGTGACCCATGCAAGAGGGTTGATTGGCTGTATGTTGTTTAACGTCCCGCTTGAGAATCTTCCATTGATACCGAGACGCCATCATAGCCGAACAAAGGCCACAATATCTAAGCCTATGCTCGACGCTTACGGTCTTTGAGGAGGGAGGGATCTTTATCATGACGTCTGCTGTGGATCTCGGTTTTTTGCGGTTTCATCCGAGAACAGCCCCATTTAGTCGCCTCTAACGACAAGCAAGGGGTACTGAAGATTAATTCTAACCAGGATCAAAATGAAATAAAGTGTCATTTTGCAATTCATGAATTTAGTGGGTGGTTGTAAGAATAGCTGCTACTTGTAGCATTGTTTGTAAACCTTTTTCTAGACATTCCAACGTTAAATGTTTACACACGAAATATGGCCCCTTCCTGATGATCAACAGACCTGCATCTATTGAAGATGTTTCCAGGAAATTGGCATCGTTTCATTAGATTGGACGAGGTACGATATGAAAACAAAGTACACCCTGCAGGATAACACCGCCTTATCTCACGAGCTGTCTATCATAAACGATAGATATAATAAAACAATAGATCGAATAGGGAACTTTCTCACCACCTGGAACACAAGAGAGGAAGTCTATAAACAATGGAAACGTGACGTCATTTCAGTGGTGGATCCGGGATTCCCCCCCCCCCCCCCCCCCCGCCTCCAAAAAAAAAAAAGTCATTTCATGTGCCAAATTTTAAGTTTTCATCTATATATATGCCAGTATTTGTGACGAAAAGTGAGGAGGTGTGGGGACGCATTCCACCCACCCCCCTTTTAAATCCGCGAAATGCTGCAGTTTATATACACTCATAATACAAACAGGCTAGATATTCCTTATATACTGTGTTATAGGTTTTAGGACACCTGAGTCACTCTGCGTCCGTCGTCGAGCGGCGTGCGCATTTTAAACTTCCAATTCATTTTAAATTTGGTACGGAGCATTCCTATTGTAATTACAAGATTTGTTTGTTGTTGTTGTTGTTTGGTTTTTTTTTGGTTTGTTTGTTTGTTTTTTTTTGGGGGGGGGGGTTGTGTTTGTTTGTTTGTTTTCCAAAGTCAGCTTATATCGAGAAATACAATATATTGAAACAGCATGGATTTATTACTGACAAAACGATGGCAAATGTGATTTTGAGTAAATACAAGCATTGAACGTGTAAGAATATCATTGGCAGGTAAATAAAACAAAACAAAATAACCTGCATGACTTATAAAAAAAAATCATTGGATAAGGATATCATGTATTGCCTTTGATTATTGACGAGGGTGTCGGGGTGGCGTAGTGGTTCTCATCCCCGCGATCCGAGTTCAATTCTCAGGATCGGCAATGGTTGAATGTGAGGGGGTATTGTGCACTCTTCACACATCAATGACCTCTTCACGCCAAAATCTGAGCCGACGAGAAACAAGTTGCTCGTTCGTGTAATAAATAAAGTTTTAAAATGTGTAAGTCCTTAGAATTAAGTAACTTTAGATAATTCGTCTAAAAGTGCAAATATTGACACACACGTGGTGTTTATCATCAGATATTGTACTTTTCACGCTAGAAATACTGAACTCTCTGTGATGGGAGAAAAGCACTGCGCGCGATGGTTAGGGTTTACATAGTGCCTTCTCCCTACCGTTCATTTCACATGACTATTGACAATACATGGCTGTACAGTTCGTGCACAGCGTATGGTTACGTAGTGTCGCTTACAGATTGTGAGTCAGAGAATTCGGGCTAAACTCTTTTGTAAAGTACGAAGATATAATTGTGTGTGAATGGGGGAAAAGGTAAATTCTAATACGTTAAGGAAGTGTTTTATGAATTAAAAGTAGTAACGTAAGTTAACCCCCCCCCCTCCCACCTTTCCGAACTTTACGAAAGAATAAGAGAATGGAGATTAAATGAATTGTCAATAAAATGATTTACAAACAAACAAAATTCGACATCTCACTCGCACATATCATAAAAATACATGATACTCATCTACCACTCTAACTCACGGTCTGAATTTGCTTTAATTTGAATTTGCTTTAATTTTAATTATCATCTGCACGTTTAAGAATATATGTTGATTCATGTAAAGGACGAATGCGTACAAGATTTTATAACAAAACAAGAGCACCGCAGACATCTCCATTTCAGACAGTTCTGGTAGATGTTTATAAAATCGTCCTTGGAATATCTATTTTTAACTCACGAGACTGCCTGTTCCTCCACACGCTCCGAGTCTTTGTCTTTGACTCGTGCCAATGACGAAACAAACGATAAATACAAAGACTTAAAGGGTACTATTTATTACACTTATATCGGTTACCCACCTCCTAATAATGACATTCTTTTCAGAGACCTACCATATATGCTTTATAAGCTTTATCTGATGTGTAATGTATTCTGAATTGGATGTCAGAATTAGGCCGGTAGTGTCCTGTTATTTTGATTTACAGAGTGACACTGAAATTTAAAACGTTCAATAATGTATGTCATTGTGGAACCATTGCAAGCACGTATCTAAAGTATGTGCGTATATTTCACGGTGGCGGATTTAGGGGGTGGATCCGCCCACCCCGCCTCTCCCCCCCCCCCCCCCCCCCCATTTCGCCAAAAAATTTGAAAAGGTAACACCGACATATATAGTTAAAAATGTAAGGTTTGGCAACCCAAGATGGCTGAGTATTTTGGTCAATACTTGATTTTCACATATACCTCTCACATTTTTTTTTCGGAAATCCTGGATCCGCTATTGTTAAAGAGAGGACTATGTCGGAAATCGAAAGACAGGCGGATGACACGTGCTGCACATGACAATTAACCAGCTCTCCTGTACAAAAAAAGATTTCAAGGATATAAAAGAATAAAGCTTAGTAACCAGGTATCCACGTCATGAATGACTGGGGGTGATAAGTACAAATTTCATGTCTAACATGCATTTATAAATGAAGGAGAAAACATTTGATCGATGGGGGATTGTATTTGGCGTGATTGGCACGTGTTCACAACAGTGATGAAATGCGGACAACCTTCATGTACGTTTTCCGCATAGCGGAAGTGTTCACGATCTTTTTTCATGATCGTTTAAATATTTCAAGAATTATGATACGGACTATATATTTAATAATTTACCCATACATAAATCTAAATTGGGAAAAAAAAAAGAAGAAAAAAAAGAAAGAAAAGTATATCAAATGAATATCTATTGTTTCTTCATTGATGCATATTTTTTTAGTTGAAAATTTTAACAGAATTTAATACTTTATTTTAGTTCCCAGATTATCAATGATTTAATATTTATTTAGATAGCCCAACAGATCGACTCAACTTTAATTTGTATGCAAGACTGATTCTGGACGGT